>JAINUG010000137.1:1367500-1770000 GCA_029706075.1 Aldrovandia affinis | reverse complement strand
GCCCCCCCCTCAGAAAACCAGTCCCCGAGTGGAGACTAACTGACAAACTCTGTTGTGGTGATGTGATGGGATTCAGTCCTGAACATTCTTTATTTTGTGGTCTAGTCTCAGTACATTGCATTACTTTATAGCTATTTAACAGATAACACTCTTATCCAGTGACTTACAACACAAGGAGACACACGCAAGTGCATCCACGTGAGCCACTAAAGCAGTAATGCAAGTTATCAGTTCTACAAGCAGGCGTAAAATTGTAAATACGACATCTTTACTCCCAAAGATCAGTACCCTATATTATTGCTTGTGTGTCGCTGCCCTCTAGTGGGGCATGGTGGCAGTGCACCATTCCGGTACACTAAAGGTTTCAGGCTTCTCACCTTGCCTGTCTGCACTTCTCTCAATTTGCTCTAGCCCAACTGTTTAGCCACTTAGCTACAAGGTATGACAAAAAAATCCAGCTCCACTGCCTTTAGTTCCCAGTCTACACGAGTTCAGCACAAATGCTGACTGAATGTCTTGGCTTTGACAGCATTGCCCTATTGATAACGGGGAAAGCCTGCATTGACTTTGACTTGCGTTTAACATTTCACTGGATTGCTAAATCAAACTGTGGCATCTCTAAGTGTTGAATAAGGGTTCTCAGGAGGAACACCACGTCTGTGCCTCCTCTTCCATTTAAGCCTATTTAAAATGTGTAACCACGAGACCCATCAAACATTAGGATCCTGTCCACAGTCCTGAAGGCTAGAGGCCTTTGGAGTTCCCATCCAATCAATGGTTCCAATTAAGCAATTAATACCCAATATCTTGTAGGAAGACATTTTTGGAATTGCAATCAAGCTTCAAAATTGTATTTTTTCATGGATAGCGTCCACATATTCGGGATTTTCAACCATAAAAACCCTAATTAGGGTTAGAGTTAGGAATCACCATTGCCTTGCAAGCAGGAACGCCACAAGGCTAAGCTCAGTAAATCTGTCTGTCACGGAGTTAGCTAGCTAGCATAGTGTAGCTATCATTGTGTAGCTAGCATAGTGCAGCTAGCGAACGTCATGACAGATTCACAGCATGGTGGCTACATTACAAGGTAATTAGCAGGCTAACCTTAATCACATCATAAAAAAAGAAAAAGCTCTTGTTTTGAAAAATACATATAAAGTTGTCTGAGGTACTTGTTTGGCAGAGGTGATATAGACCCTCAGTCACCACCACCACCACCACCACCATCATCATCGATACTGTGAAACCACCCCACACTGCGGGCTTGCTTACTGCCACCTGCAGCACTGCATTTATAGCGTATAGATATTTGGACATGTTGTGCTGTTATTGCTCAATCATTAATTAAACGTGGGAGTTTGAACATACCGGGATGACAGACCACAGCCCCGCAGCCTTGCATAAGAGATAAGGCTGGGCTATATTAAAAGAGGGCAGCCCGGGAAAGGGCCACACGAGGAAGGACGATGAAGATCCTGGTGATTCTGGGCTGTCTTTTGGGCTCGGCTCTGAGCCACAAGCTGTTCACTGGGTGAGTCTCACTGGCACTCGTCTAACTTTTAATATAAACGCAATCTTGTAGAAACAAGGCAATGACTGTCAATAATTCACATTATCTGGACAATGCTACTGTTCGATTATCAATATTCGATTGGCCTCTACGTAATAAATTACTGGACACCTTGAACACATGGTACTACAGACAAATTGAACCGTATTACTAAACTAGTTACGGACTTATATGGGGGACACAATCAATTAACAAAGCAACTGTCTAGGAACAGGATTGGCCGTGTCCAATGATGAATGTTGTTATTTATATTTAACCAGCAGGGGGAGACAAGTGTCTGTGTCGATACCCCTCTCTGGACTGTTGACTGAATGGCAATGAAAAAGCGAATCTTAGAATGAAAAATGACACCTTTTTGAGGACAACTACGAAATGGCCTGAACGTGATATAATCAAAGCTGTCATGGTAAATTGTCATGGAGACGCACAGTCACCTCGGTGACTGATGATTGATGTGACGAGTGTCGTGTCGTTTAGTGACCAGGTGCTCCGCATCACGGCAAACAGCGAGGAACAGCTGGCTCTTCTGCAGCAGCGGTATGAGCAGGCGCAGTACCTGCAGGTAAATATACAACATACAATCACACACAACTCTCCACAACTCAGAGCTCAGCACACCCCATAATATATTCGGTGTCACTCTCTGCTTTACTCTTTTTCTCCTGTTCTCCACCTCAGCGGGGGACACACCAGCTGAGCGAACACTTATTATTCCAGACACTCCGACCAATTCCTGTCTTTTCATTCCTTTCAGTCAATACGTTAGTTATTAGTTATAAACTCATACTTAAACCAGCCCTTCTGAATTATATTAGTATTGACTGTTTGTTGCCTTCAGTGCAGGGCAAATTGTGTTCCAAGTGTTTTCATTCAATTCAAACAGTGTTACTCTATTTTTTAAAAACCCTTCCATTATTTCAAGGCTAATTTAGTCAGTATGGAACAATGTCTGAGCCAAGGGGCCCATTGGCTCAGACCCAATAACCTTATTTGTAGGGTGTGAGGCAGCTTGATGTACAGGTCCATCCCATACACAGGGCAGGACTATCACAAGCCAATTTACCCACAATCCAATCATTTCACACCAAGCAAAGAGGCAGTGGGAGCCATACCACATCTGCTGTGTGGCTCTGCTCATTATCCAGCCCCTAGATTCTGTGGGGAAGGCAGGCACTCTACCCAAAGAGCCCTGACTCAGCAGGTATAGGTGAAACAGCACCTGGTCATTCCCCGGCGATGTTCCATCCAAATACCAATCAGATCCAGCGGCGTCCAAGCCTCTCAGATCGGGTGAGATTAGGATGGATTAATGGTGCTATATTCACAAGCACAAGGTTGTAAGTCGCTCTGGATAAGAGCGTCTGCTAAATGCTTAAAATGTAATGTAAATGTAAGCCATCATTTCATAATTTAAAGGCGTTGTTGGTAATGAAATAAGGGGGAAGGTGTTTGGGCTGAAACTCTAGCACAACAGGACGTGATAGGGTGTTTGGGCTGAAACTCTAGCACAGCAGGACGTGATAGGGTGTTTCAGCTGAAACTCTAGTATAACAGGATGTGATAGGGTGTTTGGGCTGAAACTATAGTATAACAGGATGTGATAGGGTGTTTGGGCTGAAACTCTAGTACAGCAGGATGTGATAGGGTGTTTGGGCTGAAACTCTAGTATAACAGGATGTGATAGGGTGTTTGGGCTGAAACTCTAGCACAGCAGGATGTGATAGGGTGTTTGGGCTGAAACTCTAGCACAGCAGGATGTGATAGGGTGTTTGGGCTGAAACTCTAGCACAGCAGGATGTGATAGGGTGTTTGGGCTGAAACTCTAGTATAACAGGATGTGATAGGGTGTTTGGGCTGAAACTCTAGCACAGCAGGATGTGATAGGGTGTTTGGGCTGAAACTCTAGTATAACAGGATGTGATAGGGTGTTTGGGCTGAAACTCTAGCGCAGCAGGATGTGATAGGGTGTTTGGGCTGAAACTGTAGTATAACAGGACGTGATAGAGACTGACCCTCAGAGTCGCTCTCTCTCATTGCCGCAGCTGGACCTGTGGCGTGAGCCGACCAGGGGCTCCCGGGTGGTGGACCTGCGTGTTCCTCTCCCCGCACTCCGGCTGGTGAAGGCCTTCCTGGAAGCCTCCGGAATCCAGTACGAGGTCATGATCGACGACGTGCAGGTGAGAGCGCACCGCAGGTGAGAGCGTGCAGGTGAGAGCGTGCAGGTGAGAGCGTGCAGGTGAGAGCGTGCAGGTGAGAGCGTGCAGGTGAGTGTGCAGGTGAGAGCGTGCAGGTGAGAGCGTGCAGGTGAGAGCGTACCGCAGGTGAGAGCGTGCAGGTGAGAGCGTGCAGGTGAGAGCGCACCGCAGGGCCTCAGCGCGTTCACGATGAAACGTGTCACAAAGCGAACGAGAACAGGAGCATCTCATTTTTTAAAACCTTTATTTAACCAGGAAGTCTCATTGAGATTAAAATCTATTTTTCAAGAGAGACCTGGCCAAGGTAGCAGCAGTAGGCCTACACAATAGTTACAGACAATACAACAGTCAACGGTACATACAACAATACACAGAGACGGCTATTCAGTCTGGAGGAAACATGGCATCTCAAAAACATTTACATTCCTCAGTTACAATGTCTTGTATGAGACTTTTAAAATCACCCAGAGGTATGAGATTAACTAACTTCAGCCCTTCCTGTAGATTATTCCACGCCCACGGTGCATAATAGGAAAAAGCTGTTTTTTCCAGTTCTGTACGAGCCATGGGAACTTTATAGAGCAATAAATGAATGAAGGTGGAACCCGCATACTGTGTGTAGAGGAGGGAATATCCCAAACGAGGCGAAGGCTCGATGTTTAATTTAAAGTCTTTTAATAGACAAAAGAGACAGACGTTTCGGTCAAATGACTGATGATGGTCATTTGACCGAAACGTCTGTCTCTTTTGTCTACACACAGTTTGCGGGTTCCACCTTCATTCATTTATTTATCGCGGCTATTGCAGCTTTTGAACCTACGCACCTGCGGTTACTATTATCCGGTTGGCGCGGCTTCACCTCTCCACAACGATTTCGGAACTTTATAGAGCAAACATTTCCGGGACCGTAGCGAATAGCTGCCTGAGTTCAGGTACAACAGAGAACAAAGGTAGAGAGGTAGTTTACCTAGCAACGCTTTATAAATAAAAACATATGAATGTTGCAGTCTGCGTGTAGCCAAAGATTTTAAAAGCAGTGGTAGGTTCCCCTACCAGATTGTTTTGTTTTCTGCACTGTGCTTAACTGAAGTCACTGACTGCATGGGAAACTTGAATTATTTGTTCTCCAAGGTGGCAGTCAATTGCAGTTGTTTTCATAAGAATGATAAGAGCTTCGTATGAAGGGTTTTCACACATCAGCTGCTGTTTTAAACACATCTCCTAAACCCCCAGGCCCACGCAGTGGACAGTGCGTTTACCAGAACACAAATGGCATGACTAACAAGGCAGGCGTGTTGGTCTCATACGTTCAGGCTCATTGGCTGCGTTACATGTTGTTTAAAAGGCTCTTGTTGAAGAGGAGAAGGCAGAAATGGATCGCTCGCACCAAAGGGAGAGGGACACAGGCAGCTTTGATTACGCTTCCTACCACACCCTGGAAGAGGTAAAAAAACTTGATGTCATCAAACAGCTCCCGGTGGTCATACAGTATTGCTGTTGCCATTGTACTATAGTCGCTGCCATCTGTTTTAGCAGCAAAACCAGTCCTGCTATGCTGTGATGTCTCAAATGTTATTTAAACTTTTTGGAAAATAAACCCAGTAAAGGTGTCTGATTGGCCAAATAAACACATAACAATAAGCAGTTTAATCTGTGTTCCGTGTTTGCCTTTAAAAAGGAAAATACTTATATGTTTTATGTTAAATGACTGTAAAAGCTCAGATATTCAATTAGATATTGAATATAATATTGTACAGCCCTTGGTGTCCTTTAGAGACGCAGGGTCTCAGGTTAAATATCTCTTCTACCCTCTTACTGCTCCCCTGAGATGTCTCTCTCTGCCCCCACAGATTTATGCCTGGATGGACAGCCTTGTGGCTGAGAACCCAGACCTGGTGTCCAAGATCACCATAGGCCAGACGTTTGAGAAGCGCCCTATCTACGTGCTCAAGGTGGGTCGGTCCTGCCACATGCTCCTTCCGCACAGTCACAGCTGCTTTTATGGAGACCGAACCAAACCAAACCAAACCAAAACCAAATGTTGTTTGCTTTACTGGAACTGTGACTCTTTCCTCTTTCATCGCACAAGTTTGTCTGCCAGCGCTGCGTTATTGTCATCGCTAAGTTTTTTTATTTTTGGTTTCTGATTTTCTCCCAGTAGAAATTGCACCTGTTATTTTCATGTCAATCCCCCTCATAATGTGAGTTTGCTGCCGTAGCCTTGTGACCGGTAGTGACAAAGGTGAAGTATCGTCTCCTCCGAGACAGCACTCGCCAGGCTGTCGACCATAACTGCGGTACTACAGAGCCACTCCTGTGCGCAGTGAACAGCCACTCACCGGCCCTGGTGGCACTCCCGGCCAGAGCTGACTCTGGTGCGGCTGGTGGGATTGAACGTGGCCAGTGCCGAACGTTGTAACGACTGGACCCCGCGGGAGGCACGTCATCGCCAGGTTTTAACTGCGGTTTGTTTATGTGTTCCAGTTCAGCACTGGGGCGGACCGCCCGGCCATCTGGCTGGACACTGGCATTCACGCACGTGAGTGGATCACGCCAGCGACCGGGATCTGGACTGCGAACAAGGCAAGCTGCTCTCCCTGCATGGTGCTCCACACCCAATCAGAAACTCTTGTGCCACACTTAGAGACAGTAGATACCCAATCAGAAACTTCCTGTGCCACACTTAGAGACAGTAGATACCCAATCAGAAACTCCTGTGCCACACTTAGAGACAGTAGATACCCAATCAGAAAGCACTCTCCTCTGACATCACAAGCCTGAACGCGCTGTGTGTCCGCTGTGCCCTCTTGCAGATTGTGACGGAGTATGGTCGGGATCCCTCCGTCACCACGCTACTGAAGAAGATGGACATCTTCTTCGAGATCGTCGTCAACCCCGACGGCTACGCCTACACCCACTCCTCCGTAAGACCAAAGGCACACTTCTTCACACGTACATTTAACTCCAATTACAGAATAAATAAATACACTAGGAGAACAACGGAAGCCCTTGAATCGCCATCGATGAATCGGCCCTTTGATGGAAGCGCGGTGTTGAATGTTCGGCCATTGTTACTGTTCCCCTTTAACATGAAAGCAAGAGCACACCAGGACAGAAACAGGCCCACCGAGCCAAATGCAACACCTTATGTAATCAGGGTTACCTCTTACGCAATAGTGAGCGATGATTGGCCCGTCAGGGTCTGTCTGCAACTGCAGGACCACAGGACACGTGTACAGCGTTTCGCAAAATTTCACAACACACGACTGCACCATTTTATAACAGTTTACTATGAAGTAAGCATCAATGTTACTGCAATATATCTTATTACACATATTTGATCACTATCTGATATTATTTTCATCTTTCTCAGATTATATTCTAATACATTACTACACTATGTCTAATGACGTGCCCCCTGTCCCCCTGTAGAACCGCATGTGGCGCAAGACCAGATCACTTCATGCTGGGTCCGACTGCATTGGAGTTGATGCAAACAGGAACTGGGAGGCAAATTATGGAGGTAGCACTTCGACGTATGAAAATTGATTTTAAATGACCATGATCATGTGACCATGTGTACGTGACGGGCACTCAGAAGGTAATGCTTCACATTCAAAAGAGAAAGGTCAACCTTTGGTGCTGTCAGAGGTAAACACTGTACGTACAAACTAGCGATATCAACATCGATATTTGACCCCTAACACATTTGGGGTCATTAGCGTTAGTGTTTGCGTATCCCACATAAAGTCACGCAAAAAAAGGGTACGACTGCACCATGTTAGTGAATTCCACACTGCATGGGACAGATTCAGTGCTTTTTCCCCGCCCTCCTTGGTTGCATGGTAACAGGCCCTGGCGCTGGCACAAACCCCTGCGCTGAGACCTACCTCGGCCCCTTCGCCCACTCCGAATCGGAGGTCAAATCCATCGTGGACTTCATCCTGGGCCATGGCAACTTCAAGGCCATGATCACCATCCACAGCTACTCCCAGATGCTGATGTACCCGTACGGATTCTCCTGGGAGCCCGCCCACAACGCAGAGGAGCTGGTGAGGCGTGAAACTGTTAGGTTCACGAATTCAGAAGACCTTAAAAGAGGATAGAGAATACTTGCACCAAATGAGAAACAGAACAGTCAATCAAACTCAAGCAGAGTTTATTTAACCCAATGCATTCGGGGTTCAATGCCTCCCTGTCAGACAAAGAACAACTCATTTCCTGCAGAGCAGAGATTATTATACCCAACAGTTACCCTTAGACAGATGCTTTAGCCTCGCCCACACACCAGTCACAAGACAGTTATTTTCCCCATCTCTGAGAGAACCTAATCTTTTGGCAGACACTCTCTGCCCTTGAGACTGTGACGGTCAGCTACCCATGCAAAACAGTTCCACAAAACAGATTTAGTACAAGTATGTGAAGTTATTCAGAAACAATTTTTAAACACAGAATTTCTCTATCAAAACACGAAACACTGTCTTTACAGCAGTGACGTTAGGGGCGATGCTCTCAAACAGGGCATCCCAGTATTCACCGGCTAAGCAGATGCCCTTTACTAGGGCAACTTCAATAGCTTACATTGCACATGTTATTCCTTCAAACAGCTGGACGTGTACTGGAGTAGTTCCAAACCCTTATTCGAGCATTCAACTGTAGAGATTGAGAGAGATAGAGAGCTGTATTCTCGGTTTCAACTCCAGTTCCCCAAACACCATATCACAGTGCCACCGTGCAGACATCAGATGTACATTTTGTGATTGCTTTGCTGGTTGAATCTCACGTGCGTTTCTGGCTCATTGCAGCATGCCCTGGCCAAGCGAGCGGTGGATGCCCTGGAGAGTCTTCACGGGACGAAGTACACATACGGCAGCATGATCTCCACCATCTGTACGCTTAACCCCGCACGCACGCACGCACGCACGCTCGACACGCTCCTGAAACACACCGAGGTCCTCACAGCGACTAGGCGGGCTTACAAACACAGTTGGATGTTTTAAATTGGCTGGGAAAAAAAAAGTGGTTTAAAAATGATGTACAGTAGCCCTTAAAGCAGCAATGTGCACTGATAAGAATATAAGTATGCTGACAGGCTGTAAGACGCTCTGCAAGCTGTCCTGAATAAGGGCGTCAGCCAAACAAATACATTTTGCAGTGGTTCTGTGTGGCTCAGTAGGTAGAGCGTGGTTCTGTGTGGCTCAGTAGGTAGAGCGTGGTTCTGTGTGGCTCAGTAGGTAGAGTGTGGTTCTGTGTGGCTCAGGTTGTGGGTTCAATTCCCATTGGGGCTACATATAGTGAAAAATGTATGCATTCACTACTGTAAGTCGCTTTGGATAAAAGCGTCTGCTAAATGGCATACTATATATATACATATACAGTAATAAGATGATAGCGCTGTCCAAGGTTCTGATTTACTAATAACGACAATCTAACATGCTGGTATATAAGGGTGTGTATGAGCAATGTCAGGCTTGTTGACCGTTTCCTGTGTGACGCACAGTGGAACAGGAAGCAGTAAAGTCTAACCCCAGTGCCGTTCTGGTTTCAGACCCAGCCAGCGGCACCACGGCTGACTGGGGCTACATCAATGGACTGAGGTACTCCTTCACCTTTGAGCTGAGGGACACCGGTCGCCATGGTTTCCTGCTGCCGGCCAATCAGATCATCCCCACAGCCCAGGAGACCTGGCTGGCTCTGATGACCCTCATGGAGCATGTGCGAGACCACCCCTACTAGCAACATGCAACAAGCGCTGAACCCGCGTTTCACCTGAGTCATGAAATAAAGTACAGCTTTCCAGTGACTTGCAAGTGTGTGTGCGTCTGCACTTCTTGCTCAACAGGAAGGCTTTAAGATGCCATTGTGTCTTCAATCATTTTTGGGGGCATTTAGCAGACGCTCTTATCCAGAGCGACTTACACAGTTTACATTCCTTTACACACAATCCATTTGTACAGCTGGATATTTTTACTGAAGCAATTCAGGTTAAGTACCTTGCTCAAGGGTACAACAGCAGTGCCCCACCTGGGAATTGAACCTGCAACCTCTGAGTTACAAGCCCAGCTCCCTAACCATTACACTACACTGCCAGTGCTACATGCTCCAAACACATTGTCATCGGCATACAGCATTGAATCACAACCAATTACACAACGCGCTCAACAGGAGAGACTATAGAGGCACAAAGTGGAGTTCAGCTGAATTACAGGCAACTCACTGACCTCTCTACGACTTCACCAAAAATGTTTTTAAGATGGACAGGCAATGATGATGGATGACCAGAACATGTACATTTTGAACATTTTGAGTTCTTGGATGCTGTAAATTATTGTTACTTTTAGAAGATTTGCTCGTGTTTACTAGTGTCAAACTCAGATGCTCTCTCTCTAGGGTGCCTGGAAAAGGGGAGTTATCGTTTTTGAGATTTGCTTGCCTGCAATCTGAATCTGTTTTAGCTGGCGCTATGTTGTCTGTCAGTGGTTGAGTTGGCTGGAATCGCTGCTTGCATTTGCAGCCCCCTATATGTGATTATGATAAGATAGCCTTTATTAATCCCGGTTTAAAATTAATCAATTGGTTTGTCACAGCAGCAATGATACAGGAGAAAGTTTCACAGTGAAAGAACACACAAGACATACAGGACATCACAGTATACTGAATAATAAATACAAGATAAATATATTTTAAAAACCAGAGTAAAAACCTAGCAGCTACAGAGACATACAGAACATCATAGTATATTGAAATACCAGATGCTAAAATACAAGAATACCTCATACTGGAGGTAGTGCAAGTCCACCAGATACACAGCGCATACCAGTGGCTTGAAGTACTAATAAAAAAATACTGAGATCAAGTAGCAGTCGGGGCAACAGTGAGATGTGCAAAGAATGTAGGGTAGGTACAGCAGGAGAGAGTGAGAGCTAAAATACAGTGTTCAATGTTCAATGATCATGATTTGTCAGAATTAACTGACCATAGGTTTATTGGCAAAGCACATTTCTGGACGTTGGGCAGACTTCTCCCACATCATAGTCAACTTAGTCAGGCTCATAGTACTGTACAGTTATGAGCCTGACAAGTGAGGCTACTATTCACCCTTCTAGAGGCAATCTGTTTTTTCTAATAATCCTGAATTTGCAGTTCAGATGGAGTGGAGCCACTGTGGTCAAGTGACCACACCATAGGCTGCGTTTACACAGCAGACCTGACCAATCGGATATCTGTTTCATACCCATTCTTTTTGCCAGTCTGTTCATACTCATACTATCATGATCCATATCTGAGAGCTCCATTTGAGGTTGTGCTCTGAAATGCCACACATGCACAAATGAACAACAACAAAGGCAGCAGCATCTATCAGTTCAGGTTTACAGTTTACCACCATCTCAAGTCAAGTCGAAAGCTGAGTATTGGTATTGCATCAGAATTTAGTACCACATACAAATGTGGTACAAATCGGAATTCAAAGTATCAGATTCCAGGTGTTCACACGTTTGGGGAAAAAAACCCAAACTGTATTGGATACACAAATAAATCAGACTTGTATGATATATGCAGCTTGGCTGCACAAGCAGCACATGAAGGGTCTTCCTCCAGCCGACATCTGTGTGAACTGAACTGGTGGACTGCAGACTGAACTGAAGCAGTGGCTTCACATCACGTGTTTCTGGAGGAGAGCACGCGCATGTCTGCGCTCTCATTCCAAATTTGGATAATAAATAAGGGACAAATATTTTTTTATAAATATTGCAAATAGTCTCAACAATGGCTTTGCTGGGAGCTTCAAAATATATAGAGACTGTTACACCAGATAATCCGATTTAGATAAAGGGGATTGCACTGCTGCAGGAAACTGTTTCAACACACACACACACACACACACACACACACACACACACACACACACACACACACACACACACACACACAGACACGCGCAAGCACACAAGATAAGCAAAATTCATAATTCATTTTTTTGGGCCAGGAAAAGCAAACAACACAATTGAAAGACTAGCCAAGACAATTACAAACATCATTAGGTCACATACTTTAGCTGTTTATATAGAGACTCTGTTTCCACTAAGATAACTATAATCTTTCATTTTCATTATAGCTGCAAGGTTACTTTAGGCGTGATGGAAAAATCTATCTACAAAAATCTCTAATTGGAATGTGGGTGGAAGTTTTATTTAAATCTGGAGAATTATGGTATTTCCAAGATAAATTATACAACAAATACATATCTTTCAAAGCAAACCGTTTTACGTTTCTGCTCAAAACAATTACCTATAAATATATATGTTTAATGTAAATAAGTAATTCTCTAAAATTGTGGAAGAATGTAGTATGAGTTTTTGAATTTAGGATTGTCAGAAAAATTATGTCCGGGGGGGGGTCTTTCCACAGGTAAGGCACCTTCACTGCGTGTGCGTCTGTCCTTGTCAATGTTTTGCCTAATTTATGGCATATAATGTAACTACATTCATAAAAGATTCAAACGTTTCTGACTATTGCTTTCACCAGTGAAATGGCATCATGTGCTGATGGCAACCTTATACACCCTAACTATAAACCATCCCCATGGGTGGACGGGTTTAATCAGAGGATATAAGCATATTAGCATTTTAATAACAGTTAAGTTTTAACCTTAACCTCTTCAATGAAAAATGTTGAGTGCAGATCCTTTATGACTGCGAGTGCTTATTTTAATAAATGAAATGCTTTAACTGCACGAACAATGATTGTTCTTACCATGTATTATTGCGCCATCTTGTGCATCGCTCTGGATAAGAGCGTCTGTTAAATGCTTCAAATGTAAATGTAAATGCTTTACCATGCCAACAATGAATTTTAAACAGCCAGATGATCACAATGTCCACGGTACAAGAATGCAATCCTTACTAAATAAATATGAAGAATTCTCAAAAAACGAATGGTGGGGAAAAAGAAGGAGAGAGGAGGCACTTTCTCTCCCTGATGTCCTGTACTGTGCCCACGCATTACCTTGACACAGGCCCAGTGTGGGAATCTGAACAGCAGGAGTTGGTCTGGCACAAAGCGACACGTGTCTTTCCAATGGCAAGGTCATGACGCGGTCAGCAGCATATAAGGAAGAGGACGCTGTGTGTGGTGCTGTTCTGCGCATCGAGATGAGGGGGCTGTTGGTGTTCGCTGCGCTTCTTGTGGCCGCTTTCAGCCAGGAAACCTTCGAAGGGTGAGCGACTACAATTTTCCTTTCCAAAGTTTTGAAGACCCACTGCCAAAGGCACATGCTGAGCCTTGCTAAACTGCAGCCGAAATCATAGTGATAGTTTTTTTTACTAACGAGTTCTCTAAAATCGTGGCAGTCGATGCATGTGCAATTTTAAGCATTAAGCTCCACACAATGCTCTTCAGGAATGCAATATGAATGGACAAAATCAATCCCATTTCAAGGGCTGTTTACAAATCTATTTAATATATATATATATGTATACACACACACACTTGTATGACCTTATATCACACCTGGTATAGAGCCTTTGAGACTAAATCTGTCAGGTCTGAGTGCGGTTTTCTGCTTCCTCTGTTGCTTAAATATTTGTTGCTGATGAACTTATGGTGAAATACAGTTTGTCTTGTTTTACAATCAAAACTGAGCTGTATGGAGAAACAGTGTCAGACATACCCAGGCCTGCGCTAGGAGAGTCCCATCTGGGCTGGGGAGGAAAGGGGAGGGGGCCAGGCCTATCCACTGACACTGGCTGTGGTACAAGCCGATGAACACTCGTGCTATCCCACCTGTTTATATATAGAGAGAGATTCAGTGTGTTTGTCAGTTTGTTGTTTCGCAAACTGTCGCACTCACATTGTTAGTGCTGACATGTGGTCAGGCAGGTGACCTGTGTACCACACAGGCAGGCAGTGTGGTATAATGGTTAGGGAGCTGGGCTTGTAACTTTAAGGTTGCAGGTTCAATCCCCAGGTGGGACACTGCCGTTGTACCCTTGAGCTAAAGGTACTTAACCTGAATTGCTTCAGTTAATATCCAGTTGTATAAATGGATTGTAAAGAAATGTAAACTGTAAGTCGCTCTGGATAAGAGCATCTGCTAAATGCCTGTAATGTAATGTGATCTGCTATGACCTCCTGTAATCTGCTATGACCTGCCTGTGATCTGCTATGACCTCTCTGTGATCTCCAGAGATCAGGTGCTGAGGATCACCGCCAAGGATGAGGTGGAGATCTCTCTGCTCCAGGACCTGAGTGAGATCGACCGGCTACAGGTGGGTCTCACCTGTCGGGACATTCACATCCATATTAAAATACTCAATTTATGTATCAACACATCCGTGCTGTTGGATGGGATTTACCATCACATTGACTAATGATGGGCAATGACTCTGTGTCAAGTTAATGGAAAACATTTAGCACATAAACACAAGCACGTTAGCAGGATTATTGGCAGGTTTCGCATTGTACAGGCCCTGGGCGGGAGATAAATACATAAGGAAACTGCATTCGGGTTTAAAAAAAAAAAAATATTAATTTCTTTTTTTCAGATTTTCATCCCATTTTCTCCCAATTTGGTAACCCCCTAGTAATGTGATTTCACTGCCGTAGTCCTGCGACCGGTAGTGACGAAGGCGAAGTAACGCCTCCTTCGAGACGGCACTCGCCAAGCCGTTGACCGTAACCCGGTACTACAGAGCCACTCTTATGCGCAGCGAACGTCATGTCGGCTTCCCTCCCCCCTCCCTGGGGCGGACAGCCAATCGCCGCCCCCGGTGGCACTCCCGGCCAGAGCCGGAATTGAACCCCGGTCTCCGTGGCCAGCGTTGGACGTTGTAACCACTGGACCACGCGGGAGGCAATTAGGGTTGTTTAAAATAAAATAATGTACATATTAGACTTCTAAGGCCCACAGTCATGCTGTTTTTATGGTATTTTACATCCAACTAAACATTTTTTCTGGAGTTCATTTGAACAAACATACGCATGCTAAATGAAAAGTGTAAGGTCTCCTACTGAGTGTCTCTCAGCGTAAAGGCGCAGAGGGCCCATTACGTTAGGATCATTCTCAGTTCTTAAGACGTTTTTCTGTTCCAGCTGGACTTCTGGAAGGACCCCACCCACTCTTCCCTCCCTGTGGACATCCACGTTCCCTTCAACAGCCTCCAGGCTGTCAAGGCCTACCTGGAGACCAACGAGATCCAGTACTCAGTCATGATCAAGGACCTGCAGGTGGAACTGCAGAGCTTCTAAAACCATCTGCAATTCACTTGGAAAGGAAAAAAAAAAGGAGGACATTTTAAATTTGATCAACAAGCAGACAAAGCTTAGATTAAATATTAACAACCAGACACATGACTGAGATATGCTGAGTAGCCAATCAGAACGCATGAAAAAATGAACATGTACAAATCCTTCTAGACAAACAAGGCCTTCAAACCCATAGTCATCACTAGTGGGTGGAGTCCATATCCCTCTTTGTTTGTTTGACAGGATATATAGAGTAAATTACAAGGCCATCATGGCAAACATATAGTGCCTCAGTTATAAATGATGCACAATCACCTACATTACGACATTACCTACAAACTAACCTTTACATAAATGTCTAAAAACCACCATTTCCTTGTGTTCACATCGTGTTGCACAATAATCCATAATCACACTCTCACATTCGTTGCCTAACAGTGAAGTGAATGACCCGTGTTAATGAAAGCTCACAGCTCGTTGGCGTGTTTGAGGAACAGCGTGACTCAGTGACTCAGTGACTCAGTGACTCAGTGACTCAGTGACTCGGCGTTCAGTGACTCAGTGCTCAGTGACTCAGTGACTCAGTGTTCAGTGACTCAGTGACTCAGTGACTCAGTGTTCAGTGACTCAGTGACTCAGTGTTCAGTGACTCAGTGACTCAGTGACTGTGTTCAGTGACTCAGTGACTCAGTGACTCAGTGTTCAGTGACTCAGTGACTCAGTGACTCAGTGACTCAGTGACTCAGTGACCTGCCCCTCTCACGGCCCCAGGTTGTTCTGGACGAGGAGCAGAGTGAGATGCAGGGCGCTCGTTCTGCACAGCCCAGAAACACCGATGGCTACAACTACGAAAACTACCACACCCTGAGCGAGGTCAGTGCGCCGGGATCCAAGAGACCCACTTTAGGAGGGAGGGGGGGGGGTCACCGTCAGCCTGCAGTGGCGCAGTGACACACAGAGAACACGTGAGAGACACAGGGATTTGCAGCCAGCGCAAAGAACGCCACTCTGACAGCAGCTCTACAGCGCTGATGTCATCATTACAACCTATTCCCACACTAGTGCTCCTCAGTGGTAAGATAATATATAATAATAATAATAATAATAATAATAATAATAATAATAATAATAATAATATTAATATAATATATGCCATTTAGCAGACGGGGGATATTTGGCGAGTGCTGTGCAGAAACACAATGTTCAGCTGAGATCTAGCCTCTGCGAGGACACCAACGTGGCAAACTTAACAAATTACCAGGCTAATTACGTGACGGAGCAGAGGTTGGAGAAACACACCTTTGACCTGTTTTCTCTGTCATGGGTCCAGATCTACAGTTTCATGGACATGCTGGTGGCTGAGAACCCCAACCTGGTGAGCAAAATCCAGATTGGCTCCAGCTACGAGAAGCGTCCCCTGAACGTGCTTAAGGTAACACAGCGAACCGGGAGTGCGTTTGTGGCACTGCGTCGTTATTTACACACAACCTGCAATGATGTCCCATTAGATACAGCACAACAGACAGACACACATTACAAAGGCTGCTCAAGCCATTCTATAAAAACATTAAAAACCCAGGAAAGGTGCTTGGTTGGACATGTCAGACATTGGAGAAATGGCCCTTGTAAATAACATGGATGCTTGGTATGTGCAACTGAACAATTTACCCAGAATTCATTTTTAAATCAGGGATGTGATTTTTTTCCTGGTTAATCAGGAAATGTTTATTTTCAGACCATAGATATCTTGTGGACATGTGTATGTCATAAGCATATGTAGCGGGTGTGCTCTGGTACGTGAGCGTCCGCTACAGAAAGTGACGTGTATAAGAGTGTGATTAGTTCCCAGAGTTGGAGACTTGAGTCTTTAGCTCGGCGAGCTTAATCGCTCTCTTGTCGCGTCGAGATCCCTCGGTTCGAAACTCGCTGCGGGCAGAACCAACTCCGTCACACATA
This sequence comes from Aldrovandia affinis, assembly GCA_029706075.1. Classification (NCBI taxonomy): domain Eukaryota; kingdom Metazoa; phylum Chordata; class Actinopteri; order Notacanthiformes; family Halosauridae; genus Aldrovandia; species Aldrovandia affinis. Next base: position 1,753,035 of record JAINUG010000137.1, on the reverse strand, counting down.
CACATTAAGAAATGTTGCACTCTTTGACAGCTGATAGCAGGAGAGAATGTTCAGCAAATAAAGACAAATAGCCAGAGATATTTAGCACCAGAAAATCAGCATTTCCTGAATAATAATAATAATAATAATAATAATAATAATAATAATCAAGGTTAACACATCCCTGTTAAATACTTTTTATTCCTAGAGATCCAATTTGATATACGTCATAAAACGTCAACTGTTAGGTCATCTACTGATGAAAAATGTCTCATGGTCTCCTTCTGATCGTAACGACCCCCCTCTCACCCCCTGCAGTTCAGCACTGGATCCGGCCGTCCTGGGATCTGGATAGACACTGGGATCCACTCCAGAGAGTGGGTCACCCAGGCCAGTGGCACCTGGTTCGCAAAGAAGGTACCGCATCACTCGGACTCCTCTCAAATGGCATTGACCGGACCTCACCGACGCCTATCCGGTCCAAAGCGACCGAGGCTCAGATTCACACACGACACACGTGTTCCTGAACTTGAACGACACGCTCACAAAGCATTCTGTATAAGTACAAAAACAAAAACAAAAAAACGAACACTAACACTTGCATAACTTCATAGCTCAAAGTTCAAGTCATAACATACTGCCATATGATTGCATATGACTAACACCACAACAACACCACAAAAGGTTTATGACTGAAATATTATAACAAAGACAATAAGTATTGTCTGGGAGTATTTTTAATATTCAATGAATGATGCCTTTTTTAAATTGGAATAGGAGTACTGTTCTTAACTAAATATTAGGATATGCTGTCCCTTCTCACTGAATTAGAGTTCATGTATTAAAACAAATGAAGCATCTGTGACATACCTGTGTGCATCTAATTGTGTCTAATTTAATTGTGCAAGTTTAATGGGGTTTTCAAACTTGCTGAAGTGGCAGCCTTCAAGTCACAGAATAATAATGTACAATAACGATCGACCAAAGCAGTGTCACAACAGCTCTTTGAAATGCCTTTTACCGCACAGATTGTGACCGACTACGGTAGCGACCCAGCTCTCACCAACCTGCTGAACAGCATGGACATCTTCATCGAGATCGTGACCAACCCCGATGGATTCCACTACACCCACACCAACGTGAGGCTCCTTCAGTGGGACGTTTGGTGAACCATGGGCCAGGGGGCTCATTTGAGTCCTAGAATTAACACGTCTGAGGTTATTGTATCGGACACGGTGTCTGTCACTACTACTGAATTCTGTGCATCTAGCCAATTGTCATCACCACTGCCTACTTGTTTATACTTTTTGTATATGTATACTTGTTTACATATACTTGCCAGTGTTACAGGTATGGTATGCATCTGCCAACAACGATATCTATCGCTGTATTACTGCACTGATCTCTTGCACAAACTATGATTGTTATTACCATGTATTTATGCACGTCTTGTAAGTCTTGGATAAGAGTGTCAGCTAAATGCTTAAAATGTAAAAATGTAAAGGTAAATGTGTCAACACGCACATTATATACCAGATTTACCACTAGATGGCGTCAGTGTTTTGAACATTGTTCATTCGGGGCTCGCTTTACCTTCTGTGCAGAACCGCATGTGGCGAAAGACCAGGAAGCCCAACCCCGGGAGTTCCTGTGTGGGAGTTGACCCCAACAGAAACTGGGATGCTGGTTTTGGAGGTAGGCACATCCAGTTCGGTTCTTTTGAATCATTCACTGCTAGACTAACATCTACAGCACTGAGTCAAATTATTCATGTCTTCATTCGTAAACATTTAGACAGGGTTTATGAATGAAGGGTTTTCCTCAAGCTTCTCATGAAAAAAATTAAAAAAACAGAAAAACAGATTTTTTTTTCAAATATACTGTCTTTAAAACACAACTAATAAACTGAACCCAAATAGAGCTAAACCCAGTAGGCCAAACAGATGGCCAGGGCAACACCAGTGTGAGTTTATACTGGTGTCCAAAGATCTAAATCAAAAGGTCCTGGCTGTATAATCCCACCCAGGACACAGACCATCCAAGTCACTTCCTTCCACTGCGCTCTTAAGACCTCCACATGCTTCTGTGTAACTTGTGCAACTTTTTTGTGGTTCGCACAATGCAACATGTTGCAAGCACTCGGTCATTTATACTTCTGCGCAGCCTATGTGACATGGTGTCCTTACACTTCTGTACACTACTAGGTGTCAATGTATTGAACAAGGCCGGTAAAGTTTTCATGAAAGCAGGAAAACTCCTGTACCTTAACTTCTTCAAACAATCTTTCCTGAAGCTGGTTCATCTATACAGTGTCAAACAAATGATGCTAGCTATCTATATCTTAGCTACTAGCCCGATGAACTGTGACCTATGAACTATGACTGACAGCTCCGCCTCCATTCGCTAACCAACCAATCAATGATGCGCAACATCTATGTGAACGGTTGCGAGTTAGATTTTTGTGCTAGGTACGCGACACCCTCTGAAACCCCCTCTGCGTAGGTCACTCAGGTTGCATTGATGTTGCAGAGCCCTGGTTGAGTTGCTGTGGCGCTGTTGTTGTCGTTAGAGCATGCAGAGGCCTGTGGTCTGAAGGTGTGCTCTCTTTGCGCTCTGGTTCACAGGCCTCAGGTTGTGTTGATGTTGCAGAGCCCTGGTTGAGTTGCTGTGGCGTGCAGTCTGAAGGTGTGCTCTCTCTGCGCTCTGAAGGTGTGCTGGTTGGTTCCCAGGCCCTGGCGCCAGTGGCAGTCCGTGCAGCGAGACGTACCGCGGGCCCAAGGCTCACTCCGAGCCCGAGGTCAGCGCCATCGTGGACTTTGTGCGCTCCCACGGCAACCTCAAGGCCTTCGTGTCCATCCACGCCTACTCCCAGATGCTGCTGTACCCCTACGGGTACACACGTAAGCCTGCTCTTGACCAGGCCGAGCTGGTGAGCCAATCACACACCTTCCTGTCCCATCGCGTTGAGACAAAAGAGCCAAGCCAGCCTCAGGGCCATCTTCAATGTCAGCCGTTACTTACAGGACCGTCTCCCATCGTTTTACTGTGAATGCTGCAGATAACGGAGAGCTTTTTAAAATGAGCAGAAATGGTGAATTGCCAAGATTAAAGGGCACCAAGGGCTGTTATGAAAAATTATGAGCAGTTCACCTTGCGATTATGTTAAATACAGAATATATTTAAGGGGAACTTGAAATTCATTTGTCACTTTGTAGTAGCCTCTGAGAGTCGTGCAATGTGCCAAGCACATATTAAGCGGCCCTTACTAAGCAGATTTTGAAAAGTCTGGCATAGTAAGTCCAACCCAGCGATATTCCAAGGTTTTATTTTCTCCTGGAAAAAACTTGATGTGTTTATCAATACTGGGTGGAAAATGAACGGCCATTTTATCCTTGAACCCCAAACAACAGTATTTACTTTCCATGTGTTATCTGTACGTACGTTTGGCTGAAACACTTTATCTGTTCACAGCATGACCTTGCTAAGAAGGCCATCACTGACCTGGCCTCTATGTATGGAACCCGCTACAAATACGGCAGCATTATCAACACCATCTGTGAGTGACTGACACACACACACACACACAGGCACACACACACACACAAGTACAGGCAGAGACACACACACACACACACAAGTACAGGCAGAGACACACACACACACACACACAAGTACAGGCAGAGACACACACACACACACACACAAGTACAGGCAGAGACACACACACACACACACACAAGTACAGGCAGAGACACACACACACACACACACACACAGGCAGAGACACACACACACACACACAAGTACAGGCAGAGACACACACACACACACAAGTACAGGCAGAGACACACACACACACACACACACAGAGAGAGATGAGTTTAGTTAGCTGAATCTGTGTGTTTGCTATCCCTGCAGACCAAGCCAGTGGTGGCACCATTGACTGGACCTACAAGCAGGGCATCAAGTACTCCTACACCTTTTAGAGCTGAGACCAAGGACACCGCAGGGCATCAAGCTCCTATACCTTTGAGCTTTCATTCTGCCAGCCAATCAGATCATCCCCACTGCCCAGGAGACCTGGCTGGCCCTGATGACCATCATGGAGCACACCAAGAACAACATGTAGGCCGCTGAACAGCGAGACCAACATCTGAGATACAATCTGGATGAATCTGTCTGCTCACTTGTACAGACAAGAGAAAATAAATCACCTATAAACCTTCCATCCCATGTCTTCAGTCTTCTTTATTCTTGCCACACACACCATTTGTGATAGGAAACCTTCTGGCTGCTGAAAATCATCCTAATGTCCAACTGGGGTCATTGCAGACAGGTACATAACAGTATTTCCATGGTGATGATGCCTGTTGAGTGCGATTTGAACAACATCATCTGAAGGGAAACTTAGGCTTACCTGCATACCTGCGCCGAGACCGGAAGCAATCCACGTACTACGAATACTTATCAGGATTTAAACGCATATACTTTATTATACATTAAATATACAAAAAAGGAACACGTCAGGGAGGGAAATCATACATGAAGATCGTTAAAGAGTTTGTGATATTTTCGTCTCACAACAAAAGTCTTCAAAGGACCCCCTTGGAACATCATGTTTCAGCATATTAAAATGCACTTGATCTGAAGTGTACAATAAACAATACAAAATGTGCACATACACAAAACTGGTCCACGGCACCTCAACTCCAACACAGTACAAAAATGGTAACAGTAAATGCACGTCCGCCAATCATAACTCGGGCATTAACAAAAAAATCAAGGTTTTGTGCTACATATAAAAATCGTCTTCAGGGCCTCAAATAGCGCAGCGGTCTAACGCACTCGTATTGACTGGTGCTTTGCAAGTGTGAGGTACCTACTGTGGTCACGGTTCGAAACTCTGGGCTGGGAGCCCTGATCGGGCGTGGCATTTGGTTGTCCGCCCCAGGGGGAGGGGGGAGGGTGAGCCGGCAGGAGCTCATCCAGAAGAGCGAAAGGTGTCTCCAGAAAGCAGGTGGGCAAGTTCCGTCTCAGAGGAGGCGGATCATCGCTGGCCTCGGAGAATAGCTTGCCCCAAAGTGACGGGGTGGCGAGTTTGTGGGGGAGGGCGAATCGAAATAAATAGAGGGTATAATTGGCTACTAAATTGGGAGAAAAATGTGAAAAAACTCTGAAACAAAAAATTGTCTTCAACTTGCCATCATACTGAGAAATGCTTCAATATTGTTTCATAATTCCCCCACTAAAAACCCCATGAAATGCATTTCTCCCACTGCAGAGTGGTCAGATTTTACACTTTATTTTACATCACATTTGTCCAGAGACATGCTTACCATTTTGTCTCAACAGATGGACAAATGCATTGCATGAGTTCTAGATTGCTGCTGAAAATGATTCCACTGCAAGTATAGAAGCAAATGAGTACTCTACAAAATCAAAAACCAGTGAGCAACTACCTTTATGGTAAAAGGCTTTGGTTTGTTAAAGTGGGAAATTCATAACCCTTTAAGGCATAGAAAAAATCGCTTCAAAAATAGATTCATAAATTTTAACTTAATGCACAACTATGCCAATATACTTATATTCCACTTACAGATGGATATTTATAGGTAGATTTTGGTTTTAAACAAAATATTTTAATTAAGGCTATGCACAATTATCTTTATTTTAACTTGATATGCATTTTTGATATGATATGCATTCAAACCTTGAACCTTAAAAAAAAATAATTGATTTTGTTTTGGAGAGACATGAAATTGTGTTAGAATTGCATCTGTGGTAGGCCCACACAGTGACACTTGTGTGCAAATAAAGTCTAAATGAGGCTACGCATGCTTGGATCGCACTACTTCAGGTCTGCTGGACGGCTCTTATTCCTACGCCTCCTGAAAACGCCAATAATGACAGCCAATCCCAATGACCATCACCAGGCAGACAGGCAATTGTCTTTGTACGCTCACTGTAGCTCAAAGAAGCACAATGATTACCAGCTAAAAGTCAAACATGGTTCAGTCGACTGACTGGCCAGCTACTGTCAACTCATTTGCTACGGAGAGATGCGGTCACTTAATCACTTGAGTCACTTTTGTACGAATATCTGCGCTAACTACGAAAAGAGAAGAGACAAATGTGACTGGTTACTTAGGGCAACAGACCCATTAAAAATAAGCACACTATAATCACTCCTTGTTCAAGACAAAGATGTGAGGTCATAGAAATGAACACTCCAAAAAGTTCACATTTCTTTGCACATAAACCATTTCAGTCCCCCCGATGAACTTCACGAGGAATCAACTACAAACGGAAAAAGACAACAACTGCATATAAAAGTGAACGTTTCCTTGTTGGGAGTAAGGTGTGGGCTGGCTTTTGCCCTCCTCCTTCATCAGCATGCAGACAGAAAGCAGACAGCAGCAAACCCTTTAAAAGGGGCCCGCTGCTTACTGTGTGCAAACAAACATGTGGTTCATCAGGACACAGAGAAGGCGACTAGAGATGAGATTGTTACGATATTCAAAGCCTGACTGTAGCAGCTGATCACCAAAGAGACGACAAGACGGCCAGAACTAGAGCTGAGAGGCGTGAGCGCAGCGCAGCGAAGGTGAGACCCTATCGGACACATGTACAGGTGCGCTCGGGTGCAGTGATGAAGCGCTTGCCCCGAGGTGTGGGTTATTTCCAGGGCGTGATGATGAAGCGCTTGCCCCGAGGTGTGGGTTATTTCCAGGGCCGTGATGAAGCGCTTGCCCCGAGGTGTGGGTTATTTCCAGGGCCGTGATGAAGCGCTTGCCCCGAGGTGTGGGTTATTTCCAGGGCCGTGATGAAGCGCTTGCCCCGAGGTGTGGGTTATTTCCAGGGCCGGCTGCTCTGTGACCGGGCGCTGTCTGACCCCGCCGTGGATGGTGTCTGGCGGCTCCTGGCGCTGGACAATTTGGACTGGGCGCTGCTCATCGACATCCGGCTCAATCGGCCTGGAAAACACACGCACGCACGCCACACAAACACGCACACACACACACACACACGCACACGCACACGCACACACCACATCACACACACAGACACAGACACACATCACACACAGACAGACAGACACACACGAACACGCACACAGACACACCAATTATGCTACGTTACATTTATTCATTTTGCAGATACTTTTGTCAAAAGCAACAAGCACCATTACAGACATGTACTGCAAAGCTGATCAGACTCAACCACCAAACAAGTGAATGAAATGAGAGAATTAGAGAATGAGTAGCAAGTCTTCGGCTTTCAAACTTCATACTTTTCTTCTCAATCGAGAGGCGACACGTTTTTGTCAGATATCAATTGCAAGGACATGGGAGTGCTGGTTGTTGGCTGGCAGTGTAGTGTAATGGTTAGGGAGCTGGGCTTGTAACTCAGACGTTGCTGGTTCAATTCCCAGATGGGGCACTGCTGTAGTACCCTTGAGCAAAGGACTTAATCTGAATTGCTTCAGTAAAATATCCAGCTCTATAAATTAATTGTATGTAAAGAAATGTAAACTGTGTAAGTCGCTCTGGATAAGAGCATCTGCTAAGTGACTAAAATGTAAAATGTAAATGTAAGGTCTGTACTAATGTAGACGCAAGAACAATTTATGGTTACAGTTATAGTTGCCTCTGCTGGTGGGAATGCCCTTAACACTGAGCTGTGGTTTGTGCCTTTACCAATTAACATTAATACAATACAGTACAATCATTTAGCAGACGCTTTTATCCAAAGCAACATAGTACAGAAAGTGCATTCAGCTCGAGTAGATGAACAACCACTTGATACTGCAATGTCTAAGCACATCATTCGTCAAGTAAGCCACATAAACAACACAAGTGCTAATTACAAGGAACATACATGCACACGCCCTTCACTAAGTTCCTGGTGTCTTGTCATATTCTCAAAGGTGAGCGATTCCACCGTGCAGGAACCAGTTTCCATTCTGTGTCTGCTCTTAGCTGTTTAACTGAAGTCAATGTTGGGACAGGAAGTGAGGTCTTATTTCAGTCGCTGACAGATAAAGCCTTTAGGAATGTGCATCCCCTCCAGGCGTGGAATTACACGCACACCAACTCTGAACTTGAATGTTGTTGTTTTTCCCAGTTTTTTCTCCCAATTTGGTTGCCAATTAAACCCTCTATTTACTTCAATTCCCCACCCTCACGAGTCCGTCGCCCGTCCTCCGGGAGCGAGACACACATTCCTGGCCGATTGTTCCCGCCTCTTTCGAGACGGGGAATTCTTCCACGGACGCCTTAACCTTCTCCTCGATGGACTCGTGCCGGCTCTCCCTCCCCCCTCCCCCGGAGGCGGACAGCCAAATGCCCCCTCCGATCGGGGCTGACGACCAGGGCCGGTCTGGTAGAGACGTGGGTTTTGATCCGCGTCCCTGACGGGCAGCGCACACCACTCCGAAGCGTGGTGCGTTAGACCGCTACGCCATCCGCCAGGCCTTGTTGTTGTTGTTTTTTGGGGGAAGAGGCTTTAGAAGAGGAGTAAAACTGTAAACAGGTCAAAAGGAACTCACTGCCAGGTTCTGAGGGGAGGTATGCCTCCTCCATGTGCAGCTGGATCTTTCCCAGGTCCTCCGAAGTGAAGCGCCACCTCTTCTCAGCGCGACGGGACACCTGAGGGAGAACGGGGCGCTTGCGTCCCCTGTCGCCGGGGGAGACGGCAGGCACTGTGCAGGGATGGAGCCTGTCGTCATGCCTTCTGGAATCTTCTGAGCGATCACCTTCAGCCCTGAGAGAAACAGAGGCCATATGGAGAAGAGACCGTGTGACACTATGAAGGAGGGTTTCCTGGGCAGCATAGGGCAGGAGGATCCGACCTGATCTGAGAAAGAGCCAGTGTGGGCTCAGGCTTTTGTTCTAGCCCCGGACTTAAACACCCGATTCAACAAATCAAGGTCTTGATTGAAGACGGTTAGTTGAATCGGCAGTTTTAGCTCGTAATAGTTTAGGAGTGTTTTTGTTTTCAGATCACCATGCATTTTACCAATTAGGTACTGTGCAGTCTTTCTGTAACTCATCTACAATTAGCTGCTGGCTACTTTACCTCATTTATAAGGTTAATTAGATAATAAAGTCGCTGTGTTGACGCCAGACTTCTGCACACAAGCTGAGGATTCTTGGCAATGCACACTTCCCACTTGTAGGACCACATAGGAGTCACATACAGTTCTGGCCCATGTTATTGGCACCCATCCATTTTACGGAGAGAATGTACAATATCTTTTGAAATAAATGGAAATTCAATCAGCTTTTGGCCATCACAAAATGTTATTAGATTTTTACCACTATAGAACCTTTAAAAAAAAAAAAAATTAATTTTTTTAAACTTTTAGATCTTTTAAGATTTTCGCTGAAGAAACAGAAAGAATGGCCTTGACAACATTATCGCACCCTGCTCTAATACTTAGTTGCACAGCCTTTGCTGATGACTGCTTCCAAACGTGTCTTGTAACCATCAATAAGCTTCCTGTATCTTGCTGCTGGCAGTTTATCACACTTCTCAATTGCCACAGTTCTTCAATGTTTGAAGGATTCCTTTGACCAACTGCAGATTTCAGGTCTCCCCATAGGTTCTCAATCAGGACTCATCGCTGGCCACTCCAGAACAATCCAACATTTTCTACTGAACCATTTTCTGTCTTTCTGGCTTTTGGATGTGTGTTTTGGGTCATTGTCCTGCTGGAGGACCCATGACCTTCAACTGACAGCCAGTTTTCTGACACTGGGTTGCACATTTCGCTCCAAAATGCCTTGGTAATCCTTTGATTTCATGATTCCCTTAATACACTCAAGACAATTGTAGGAAGGGTGTTCTTTTCTTTAAAAGCTTCATTTCATCGTCTGTAAACAAAGCACTGATCTGCATTGCCAAAGAGCTCTAATTTCTGGTTTCATCAGTCCACAGAACATTTTTCCCAGAAGGATTTAGGCTTGCTTAGGTGGGTCTTGACAAAGATTAATCGGGCCTTCTTGTGTTTCTCTTTCAGCAGTGGGGTCCTCCTTGGCCTCCGACCGTAAAGCCCTTCTTGGTTCAATGTCTGGGGTATGGTATGGGCTGAAACCATTACCCCAGACCTCTCCAGGTCAGCCTTCAGATCTTTGGATGTCATAGGAGGTGTTTTATCAATGGCTCACACCAACCTTCGACGACATCTGAGATAAATTTTCCTCTTACCACCACGTCCTGGGAGATTCTTAACAATTCCATGAGCAGCAAACTTCTTGATAATATTGCCAACTGTGAAAACAGGAATGCCAAGGTCTCTAGAGATGGCCTTATAGCCTTGTGAACGATTATGTTTGGTGATAATAGATTTTATGACATCCTCAGACAGCTCTTTTCTCTTCACCATTGTCACAACGGAACAGGGTAGCAGAACAGACTGTTTTCTCACTTTAAAATGGATAATTGGTTCATTTATACCATGTGGGCACCTGCAACCTGTCACAGGTGAGTTGAATTACACTGCAAACAAGAATCTATTTCCTCCAACCAAATTTATTTAAATTGTTCTAAAGGGTGCCAATAATTGTGTCATGGCCACTTCTCAATTTTGAAGCCATAAAATATATTTTTTTAGGTGTATTATTATTGTTTGATCGTGTGCTGTTGTAAATCAAACAGATGAACATGTGAAGAAATTGTTTCAATTTCCAATTATTTCAGAAGATATTGAACATCATCTACATAAAATGCAAGGGTGCCAATAAGGTTGGCCAGACCTGTATGTGAGAAAGGGCTCACCTCCGGACAGCATGAACAGGTTCTCGAACCCTCTCTCACACATAGTTGTGGCGGCCTGGCTCGCGATCCTCTCGTCCTCATCGTATAGAATAATAATCTTGCCTGGGGCATTTTTCTGTGAGGGTGTTTAGTTAAGGTTGTCTTATTCTTCCACTTGTAAAAAGATGATTATAAAGTGATGATAAAATCACTCACCTGTTGGGTAAGATCATTATCAATGCTCATTATGGAGTCATGTCATTTTTACATTAATCACTATGCTTCTCTCCTCGGTATCCTACGGTTTACCACCCTATAATTTCTCTGTCACTCACTCAGACTGAGTACCAAAAACACGGTCACTTCCTCAATGTTCACCAAGAATGTCAAATGGCATGCGCTTTCATTTTGCGAACTGTAATGAATAATAAGATTTTTATTTTTTATTTTTCTGCGACTACACAGAAATGGAAGGATACATATTCCAGTACTTCCTTAGTGTACGGGTTCATGGTCCGGGAGAGAGTAGCAACTGGGTAACTGTACGCTGCAAAAAAAAACAAAAAATAAAATGAAATTACACAAGTAACTCAACTGCAGCTTTAACTCGCATATTTTGCATAATGGAAAGCCACACACAGGTTTACTAAATAACTGTCAAACAAAACCAAAGAATGGGAAACAGAAATTGAGACTGAAAACAAGGACATACATCTCTGCGTCCTTTGTCAATCATTATTAATTTGCTTGGCAGATGCTCTTATCCTGGATGACATATTTTCCATATTTTATAATTTTTTTAGTTTTTACAAACTGATCCAGAAATACAGATGCATATGTAGGGGGCACAACGGCACTGCACCACCTGAGAAACTAAACATGCTTCCTTCAGGTCACAAACCAACGTCTTAAACCACACGGCAGGCCCACATGGCTACGGGCTGCTCCTCACCACTGACGATGTGGCACTGGTCGTAGTCGTCTCTGTCCCGCACGTCCAGCAGCAGGTACGGGCAGTCGGGGTAGGGGAGCTCACTGAGCCCAGGGCTGGACTCTGGCGTCAGGTTCCCAGTCCTCTGGCCATTCCTCTCCAGGTCCAGCTCCCCCACGCCACTTATCACACTGCGGGAGCAAATCAAATCAAATCAAGTTCATTTGTATAGCGCTTTTCACAATAGAATTGTCACAAAACACTTAACAGAGGGGGGACCCAGGCCTAGACCCCCCCAAAAGCAAGCCTAAAGGCAACAGTGGCAAGGAAAAACTCCCTTGGTAGGGAGAAACCTTGGGAGGAACCAGACTAAAAGGGGGAGCCCATCCTCTTCTGGCCGGCACAGCACAATGACACCACTTCTGCCAGGGCAGGGACAAGAGAGCATGGGCCAATCCCCAGTTTGCCTTCTTCCTACATCGAATATCCCTGTGATTCACCCCCCCCCCCCCTTTATGTTCTAGAGTTTCAGTCTTTGTTCAGGTCTTGTAGCTCTGCACTGTTGCCGTGAGAACCAGCTTACTGTAAGCGGGGACATTGTGCGCCCACAAAGCGTGGCCTGTTGGGGGAAACTCGCTCAGATGCGTGGACAGACACCCGACCACAGAGGGCCAGGTGGAGGATAGTGTTACCAAGCTGCAGAGGGGGGGGGGCGGTGGAGATGTTCGCCGGTGTTACCTTTGTAGGGTGGACCTCGCGGAGTTGCCTGTGTCCCCAGAATCGCCGTTGTTGTTGGTGAACTGGGCTGGCGAACCGTTGGGCCTAACCGATGGGCAGTCCCCATCACTCCCCGACAGCACTGAGATGTTGTCTGCAAAGGAGAGGCAGCATCACTCTACGCTATTGGTGGACACACATTGCTCTGTTGTTTTTCTCATCTCTGGACAGGTGTTGATGAACGACATCAATAAGAGAACCTTAAAATGGTCAGTAGGTGGGGGACGGGGACGGACGGACGGACTACATGCATAATGAAACTACAGAAAGTCATGAGGGCAGATTAACATTTTTTTGTAGTAGTATCTTACATTTACATTTTTAGGCATGTAAAAATGCTTATCCAAAGTGACACAATTTACTTTTTTATTTTTTACATTTGTTCTTTACATACAATCCATTTATACAGCTGGATATTTTACTGAAGCAATACTGAAGTACCTTGCTCAGGGGTACAACGGCAGTGCCCCCACCCGGAATTGAACCTGCAACCTCTTGAGTTACAAGCCCAGTTCCCTAACCATTATACTACACTGCCGCCCTAGATGGATGGATAGATAACAATAACAGAATAACAGATAGATATTTCGGTGTTAAGAAAAAAAAAAAATGGTTTTACCCTCTAGCCTTGATGTTTCTCCATCTATCACAATGTCATTCACTTCTGCTACCGAAGCAACCTGGATTACCTAGTGGAAAGCAATTGAGATGTGTGACTAACAGAAACAAATGCAAATATGACAGGCAATCATGTGATCACATGCATGTGACTAGCTACACTAGTTACAGATCCAATATGCCAAATGGAACCATATATATTACTAGAATACATCAATAATAATAATAATAATCAATTTTATTTAATTGGCACTTTTCTGGACACCCATTACATTACATTACATTACAGGCATTTAGCAGATGCTCTTATCCAGAGCGACTTACAGTTTACATTTATTTACAATCCATTTATACAGCTGGATATTAACTGAAGCAATTCAGGTACAAGGGTACAACGGCAGTGTCCAAGGTCACCTTACATAAAAGTCAAGTGAATAAAATAATACAGCGAGATAAAACAAAAGCAAACAGGTACAAACAGGTAGCCTAGTCTGTTGAGGTGCGGCGCGGCAGTAGCTTTGCCAGTGGTCCCGCCCGGAAACAACATCAGGGACAAAGAACGAGAACCAGGTAAATCGGTTGACATGAGTATGACCATTAAAGGTGTCTTACCAGCTGAGCAAATGTTGTCACTTTTAGCCTTTTGAAGAGCTCACCCTTTTTATATCTGTAATCTGAAATGAAAAAAGATAATTATGTTACTTTCCCCTGAAGATGATGAAAGTCCCATAACTGAATCCCTCGCTCCTTCGTTCGATATCTCCACTTATATCACCTGGGTCCTGACAGTCAGTGCCTTGAGAATCTTCTTCATCTCCCAGCATACTAAGATTCAGCCCGGCAGCGTCGTTCTCCATACTCTGCGTGGAAGCGAGCTAACCAAGGTATGCACTCGACCAAGAACGCTCTCCCACAGCAGAACAGGCCTCCCCCCCGAACCCCCTTTTAACCTCAGCGCTGAGATGAGCTCGAGTCCACCCTCCTCACTATCGCACCCTCCCTCACAACCTCTGGCTGGCACCCACATACAGGTTTGGGTGGTTTTCAATACCACCTGTTCCAAGGTGACAGAGAAATGCTTGTTATCAACAAAACAATCCTCCCCTTCCCCATGAAGGAGACAGTGTGTCTTAGCCCTGGGAAACTGGGACAATCTGTTACAAGACCGCAATCGCGGACAAAGTCGTGATTCTCTCGAACAACCTGGTAATCAGGCTCCAAAATATCAGTAGCACAGAGCCTCTCCTCTTTGCTCGAAAAGTTCATTGTGACAAAAAATAAATAAATACACTGGTGTGCTTGTGAGCCGAAACCTGTTCTGGGTTCTGCGACCCCAAAGGAACAAAACACAAAAAGGTGATGAGCTGTGACAGAAATGGAGCACTAACTAAATTACAGAGGAGATAAAAACTAGAAAAAAGTGTGCTTAAAAAAAGGCTGAAAAAATACCTACATTACATAATTGTATTTCTCAGGGTTATAAATAATGTGTTCTAATGAACCAGGGGTGCCGTTTTTTCCTTATACTAAGCGAATGACGTAGCTTCGAGTTTTTTCACATGACATTAGCCATTTCTACATCTGTATATTTTACGGGGACGATGCCCCTTACTCAAGGGTACAACAGCAGTGCGCTGTCAGGGATTCAGATCGGCAACCTCTCTGGTGATAAGGTCCAGACCCACATTGATCCCTCACTCACAACCAAATTACAAAGTGACACATACTCTTCTTGATTTCCTCCAGTCGCTCCATGTATTTCAGCAGGCTGCTGCCTAAAAAAAAGTAAGGGTAAAACATTATTTTTTCAATCATATGTAACCAAGGTTATTATTTAAAAACTCAAATCTGTTTGGCAGTAACAACCCATATCCCTGACATATTATAACTGTATGTGCAGTTCCAAAGTGACACAGCTCCACTCAACAACATATGTTAAGAAAATGGCTCATTAAAAGACACCAGTAGGGTTGTGCTAAAATAAAATAAAAACCAAGCACTGTTCACTCTGTCATGGAAGGGCTGCTGAGAAACTGGGACATCTACAACAACTACACTCTCTCTTTGAGGTTAAATATAATATAATATATGCCATTTAGCAGACGCTTTTATCCTAAGCGACTGACATTAGTGAATGAATACATTTTTCTGCATATATGGTGCCAATGGGAAACGAACCCACAACCTAAGCGTTGTCAACGCCGTGCTCTACCTACTGAGCCACACAGAACCATTCGTTCATTTTCATAAAGTATGTCAGAATTGCCCAAAATGTTTCACAAGACCCAATCTGATTTCAACATTAAATGACGACTGTACAGAAATGTGTAAAAATGTGAGTGAAACTCGACATTAAGCTACCTGTCGAACATTACCTTTAGTGGCCTTCCCTTCCACATTTGTAAAGGCAAATGGGCTTGATAAGTAAGCCAAGAGGTTAAGGCACCCTTAAAAGCAAATACATGTAGGGTATGTGTAAAAAAAGAAAATCTTAAATCTACAATAACAGGAACTCAAATTGGTCCTTTCTTGAGGGGAAAATGGACGCACTCTACCTGTATCAAGCCTTGACTTCACATGCTGGTATTTGGGGTTCTGTGGAATACGTTTTTTCAGATACTGAAAGAAAAAGAACACATGCAAGAAATGAATTGCCATGTCTGAGCCAGCAATGCATCTCTGACCTTAAGCGAGTCACCTTAATCTTACAACGCTGAGAAGCTACATCCTTGATAGTCCCAGTTATGTTCCTTGATTCCATTATCTTGATTCCATTCCATTATCCGGTGTTACAGGTACGGTACGCAGATGCCTGCAATGATGTCTATCGCTGTATTACTGCACTGATCTAGTGCGCTAACTATGATTGATCCTACCATGTATTAATGCACATCTTGTAAATCGCTCTGGATAAGAGCGTCTGCTAAATGCTTAAAATGTAAATGTAAATGTAATGTTATCTACCAGCCATCTACTTAAACGTAAGCATAGGAACACGTACATATATCTGGCTACGATTGACATTCTCTGCGTTGTTGTTGGCCGTACTGTAACTTGCAAGCGCCTTTCTAGGGTTGCCGTTCTGTGGGCCCGTGTTGTACCGTCAATGTGGAAGCAACGTTCTATAGTACCTGCTGCAGTGGCTAGTTTGCTACCTATTTAGCAAGCCTCAATCCAATATCTACCAGCTAGGTAGAGCTATCGTTATATTAAATTGAATAGTTTCTCGGCACGCGCAAGCCATTCACTGGCGCTAGTTATATAATTACCCATAATCTAGTCAAAATAGCATAGCGACAAGGGACACGCACCGTTAGATTACTTGGCACTGTCTGCCACGCTAACATTAGCTGGCTAGCAAGCTACACAGAAGCAAATTTGGTCCTGGAAATAATCCAGCGAACGTAACAACCGAGAAACATGACACTGCCATGGAACCGCCAGCTAGCCTGTCGCGAGCAAAGCAGCGTTCATTCCG
The DNA here is from genome assembly GCA_029706075.1 of Aldrovandia affinis. Lineage (NCBI taxonomy): Eukaryota > Metazoa > Chordata > Actinopteri > Notacanthiformes > Halosauridae > Aldrovandia > Aldrovandia affinis. The sequence goes on along the minus strand of JAINUG010000137.1, from coordinate 1,736,494 downwards.
CTATAAAAACCATTTGAAATATACTGGCAAATTATAGAAAGTATTGTCATTGCTTACCTCTGAATTGCCGATACCTCTTTTGGTCGACATCTTTTCAAACGGAATGCAATAAATTCAACCAATAAATTCAACAAACTTGCCTCTGATTGACCAAAACATAACGCGAGCCAATCACAAACGTTCTCTTTGGGAGGTCACGTTTCATACGCGTTAGACGAGCCTGGCAACCAACACCGGGGATTGTTAACAAGTGCCTAGCAACGCGCGAGAGCGGGATTTTTCGCACAGACTGGAGTCCGTCTCCAATGTCGTGGGGGCAACGAAAGACCCTTGTTAAGAGTGTGGCAGTTTTACATTATGCCCTCATTCCATTTTTCGCCATAACTTTGTGATTTATATTCCCTGTTCCCTTTGAGGGTCAGATAAATATTTTTCAATTCCCAAATGTGATGTTTACCAGTGCAGTACAAGTATTTTGTGTTTCCCCAATGTCTTTATTGTGTTCGCTATTTTCCCCAATACAATGGTAAATGAAGCTTCCTGCCTGTGGGTTTTGGGAGATGGCTGGGGTTGTGGGTTATTTACATTTGTGTGTTGACCTTTTAATAAAGTTGACCGTTTTTAAATGTGCCTACTTTCCAAATGGTCGACGCTAGATGCCCCTCTCCCAAAGGAACGGTCATCTGCGCGTGCGTCGAGATGCGAGATGCGCGTGACGTTAGGGTTACTACACTTCAAACGAAATCGAATCTGGCGTGTTCGCACTGGCTGTCGAACTGCTGTCGAATACGGCGTCGCGAGCAAATGTCAGTATACTCGCTGCGACCTGAGGTCTGTGCGTTTAATGACGCTCCACGCCAGATGGGGGCGCTTGCTCGTCGCTAGACTACAAGACCACAAATATAAATACCAACGAAGCAAACATCGGCAACGTGCAATGCAGTCACGCTTGATGTGCAAAATAACCCCTATGTTTAAACCATCATACCATATGTTGCAATCCTGTAACAGACATAAGAAAGTGTGCTCCAGAAACAGCAAAATGTCATTTCTCATTGTACTTGTATACAATCAAGTGACTGAAATTATTTTTTAGTAGATGTTAGCCTGGTCTATATTACATTTAGACAACTCATCACTATTACATTAATTTTCTTTTGATTATAACTTTGACTAAATGGTATCTGACTATCCGTATTTAATATACTGTAGCTAATTAGTAAGCTGGTTAACATTACATTACAGGCATTTAGCAGACACTCTTATCCAGGGCGAATTTTATTTTTTCTTTGATGATTTATACAGCTGGAATTAATGGTATCTGACCTTGCCCATCCATATTTGAACCTAACCTAACTTATAAGCCCAGTTCCCTAACCATTATACCACACTGCCTGCCTTAACTTGATTAGCAACTAGCCTATGCCACACAATTGGTGGTGAACTGAGGCCAAATAGATAACGTCAAATAACTAATGAGGATTTTGGTAGCAAGCTAACAGTTTGCTAGCTACTAAAGCAGTGCATTTTCCCATGAACAAAGTTTCCAACTGGATTTGCAGAAACAAAATCGCTTGTCAACATAAAATATAGCCAGCTAGAGCTAACGACGTAAGTAGAGAGCCAGTTCTTGACATCTGGCACCTCTGAGGGCAAATCAAGAGTGTTCAATGAAGGCTGGGAAATGGAGCAAGAATTAAACAGATTAACGGGAGAATTAAGACAAAAGCATGTTGAAATGCAATGCGAGATTCTGGAAGGCACGGAGAATCAATCAATGTTTCTCCAGGGCATCAATGAAACATTTCCCTGTCTCACCTTACATTTCAAATGGACTACTAGTTGTCACTACATGTCAATGTGGAGCATCAATCCTTCAGTTAAATCTCAAAGTGGTGTCAGTTTGATGCCTGTAAATGTTCATCCCAATCATCACTTTGAAATTTTGTTATTAAAGATATTTCAAACACCATAAGGTTGTGCACACAAAACATATTTGAAGCTCACTGACAAATAAGGATGATATTTATTTCTAAATACACAAATAGGCTTTGAGATTTGAAAATGAAACAAAGTGTGTTGGCCATTGATAAAATGGTACCAATCACGTCCACCAGAGGGCGATATGGACTAAATGTTTTGCCCGATTGGCCCTCAGTGGAAAACCCACAGAGATGCTCAGTAAACATTTCTGTATAATTTTAATGTGCTCCATGCATTTACTAAAATTCAGTTACGTGAATGTTGGTTTTCATCAGTACAATTCAGTAAAACACTGCCTCTAATAGCTGTAGTTTGATTATCTGAAAATGACACATACATACATACTGAATATGCATTATAAGCAAACTCAAGTTAATCATGATTCGTTAACATGCTGCTTTCACATATATTCCATCCAGGAAAGGGGATATTAAGGAGAGGGGCAAAAACACCACTAAATGTGCTATAGTAGTATTGCAATATTAATGGTGAATGGACGATGTTGGAATTTTAATTATGACTGTATGACCCATATTGCACATTAAAATAATATATTTTTAGAATTAAAGCTCAGGGACAGAGAACCCTATTTATTGACTAATGCCTGCCAGAAGATAAAATATGACCATTTCTAGATACAGGAGAAGAGCGGAGTCAAACTCATGGTGGGTTGGTGCACATACTGGAAATTGTAAAATGCATATTGATACTAAAAATAGCTAAAAAATGAATTCAAAATCCAGCACATTGCCCAAATATAGCCACAACTGAATACAAATATATGCAGAAGGACGTTTGAAGCGATTTGTCCCAAATCACAGCTCACATTAAAAAATTGTGTCCCCCCCCACCCACTCATGGGTGCCCGGTTCTCTTGGCTACATTTCCAGCTGAGAGGCTGCTGGAGCGTGCGTTGCGGCCTGATGCCCCACAGCAGAGCAGGGAGTCAGGCACATGTGTACATGCATTAGTGACTTCATATCGAGACGAGGGCATTGCCTATTAATAGACACTCCTCGACAAGCTGACTTCCCCCGTGGAAGGAGCCTGCTTCTGGCCTCGGTGATCGTGTGAGGTGGTCTGGGCACAGGGCGGATGTAGCGACAGCTCTGGCCTCGGTGATCGTGTGAGGTGGTCTGGGCACAGGGCGGATGTAGCGACAGCTTCTGGCCTCGGCGATCGTGTGAGGTGGTCTGGGCACAGGGCGGATGTAGTCACAGCTCTGGCCTCGGTGATCGTGTGAGGTGGTCTGGGCACAGGGCGGATGTAGCGACAGCTCTGGCCTCGGTGATCGTGTGAGGTGGTCTGGGCACAGGGCGGATGTAGTCACAGCTCTGGCCTCGGCGATCGTGTGAGGTGGTCTGGGCACAGGGCGGATGTAGTCACAGCTCTGGCCTCGGTGATCGTGTGAGGTGGTCTGGGCACAGGGCGGATGTAGTCACAGCTCTGGCCTCGGTGATCGTGTGAGGTGGTCTGGGCACAGGGCGGATGTAGTGACAGCTCTGGCCTCAGTGATCGTGTGAGGTGGTCTGGGCACAGGGCGGATGTAGTGACAGCTCTGGCCTCAGCGATCGTGTGAGGTGGTCTGGGCACAGGGCGGATGTAGTCACAGCTCTGGCCTCAGCGATCGTGTGAGGTGGTCTGGGCACAGGACGGATGTAGTCACAGCTCTGGCCTCGGTGATCGTGTGAGGTGGTCTGGGCATGGGGTGGATGTAGTCACAGCTCTGGCCTCGGTGATCGTGTGAGGTGGTCTGGGCACAGGACGGATGTAGCGACAGCTCTGGCCTGCCACTGCTCTTCACAGGAGCAGGCCCTGAGACATCCGGACTGCACGCCCAAGTGCCTGTAGGCAGCGCTTCCTCTCCTAAAACACTGCGTGCGTGCATGTGTTGGTGGGGAAGTGGGTGGACTGGCCTTGAAGGGTCCTTTCCACGCTGTCTCCCACTCACTGTGGCACTCCCAGGGCTTCTCTCTCTCTCTGGGTTGCTGGGCAGCGGTGCATTGTGGGGGATTGTGACGCAGTGTGTGACCGCTCTCCATTCGGGGAGATTGCACAGCGCTCAGACCGGACATGGAGTGTGTGCACTCATGTACGCACTCACGCTAGTTTCTTATTACTACCTGTCTGAATGTATATGATGATTTGCAATGCCATATTACACCTAGGATTTTCAAGGAGAATATAAAGCAACTACAGAGCAGATGCCAACAGTATGACCGAATATACTGTGGCATTCAATCTGCACGTCTGAGATTTCTAGTTGCGTACTGTTGTCACCGTGCTATACGCAGCAGTCGTAGTATTCATTATGAATGGAATACAGTCGAGTGGGATTTACTAGAATCTATATCAACTGAAATAGAGTCAAGTGAGCCCTCACTGTGACTGAAACCATATGCCATGCATTCTAAGTTTCTAGTGGCAGTTGAGAGGAAAAGTTCCGTTTCTGGTCAGATGCAGCTGTCTAATGCCTAATGTGTATCGGGGTTGTGTATTGATCCAGTCCTCACTCTCCTGGCTCAGCTCATTTCACACGCTACATTTAGCTCACACAGGTTAAGGAATATCTGATATTTTTCTGAAATAAATTAACAGTAGGGCCAACCTTCTAGTCCTGTTTTGCACTCATATATCTGTCTGGATGTTAAAATTAAATGTTACTATTAATGTCCCCTGGACAAAATCAAATAAGTATGAAACGAGAAACAAAGGGAAAGGGATTGCTATATTACTGCGCTGATCTCTTGCGCTAACTATGATTGTTCTTACCATGTATTAATGCACATCTTGTAAGTCGCTCTGGATAAGAGCGTCTGCTAAATGCTTAAAATGTAAAATGTAAAATGAAAGAGTTTGAGTGGGTGCACTAAGCGTGCGCATGCAGAAGGCCTTAGCTGAAATGACTGGGAAATGTAAATATGGTTCTGTGTGGCTCAGTAGGTAGAGCGCGGCATTGGCAACGCTTAGGTTGTGGGTTCAATTCCCACTGGGACCACATGTATGTATGCATTCACTACTGTAAGTGGCTTTGGATAAAAGCGTCTGCTAAACGGCATATATTATTATTACTATATTATATTAAATATGTCAGCCTGAGTTCTCCCCTTAGGTTTGTTTATTCTACAACGAACCTGGCCGTCCCTCAGTCCCAACCCACGAGCGTAAAAACCACAGAGGTTTTCCGAGTCAGGTTTGTCACGTACCAAACTGATAACAGGTAAATATGAACTGTGTCTTATCGATGTTTCCCACAGCTTCAGCATTAAAACCCGCACGCTCCCTCGGTGTGCCCCCTCTAATTGCGGAAGGCCTCGTGTTTCCTCACGCCTCACACAGTGGCACTAATTTACAGCCACCCCTGCCACTGCCCCCGAGCCCAGCGCCACCGTAGCGGAAGTGGCCGCCGCTCGCACGCGGTCCACCCCCCCCCTCACCCCCCCCCCCCCCCCCCACGTCTGGCCTAGAAAACGTCTGGCATTCATCCAAGAGGGGACCCACAGGAAATGCATGGGATCCCTTCCTGCAGGAGTACACTACAGGGTATTGAATGGCCTCGAGGTGTGGATACCGGGTTTAAGTACTGCGGCGGGTTCGAGTGACAGGTTCTGATGGAAAAGTCTAAAGATAGACGGCCCGGGGTGGTTTGCTTTCACAGGAAATCTCTGCGTGTGAGATTTCCTTACATGGAGGCGCGGGGTCACAGACGCGCGGGGCACAATCGATGGCTGGAGGGCGCTCTGCGCGCAGCGCATATTGGGGGCATTAGTGTAATAGCAGCATTAGGAGCGGCGGAGCGGCTTCTGATTTCCCGCCGGTTCAGCGCAGGCCCCCAGTGCGGCGGCTGGCTCACGCGTTGCGTGAGGACGTGGGAGAGGAGGCAGAGGCATTGCATAAGGACATGTGTGCTCCTGTACTCCCTGTGTTGTCATTCGATATGGCCATCTCGCCGTTCTCGTGACAGTGTCTCGGAAGGCCGGAACAAACAGGGATGGTGGCAAACATGATCTCAATCAGTTACAGCAGGACGCCGGGGGGGGGTCATCCCTCACTCGGCGCAGTGTAGCGGAAGGTTCTTTTTTATTGATGCGCTTATTTGTGTTTTATTGTTTTTGCGATCCGTGTAAGTCGCTCTGGATAAGGGTGTCATGTTAAGCAAATTAATTTCAATGTTAAATATAAATGTATTATTTATTTTTGTACACAACGCCCATGGAGAGTAAACTAAAGTAAACTGTCCCCTATTGAAAGGGACAATGATTATTACACCCTTAGTTTGCCCAGCAGTCGTTTCTCACCACCCCCCCCCCCCCCCAGCCCCCCCCAGCACTTCTGGCCGGACTGCAGCTTGGATTCATGGAGACAATTCACAGGCATGAAGGATTATTTGATAATGCGGCCGCTTCGTTATCAGAGAATCCCTTTGACACATGCTGTACCGGACAATCATTTCCTGCCTTCCAGATAAGAGTGGTGTCATGCAGATAAGACGTTATAAATAAGCCCTTATCGCTCCCATGACTGTACTGTATTTACTATAAGCCAACACACTCAGGCAACGTCCACAATACTCCCTTCCTCTTATTTGATCTTTTTCAAGGGCACAATACAGTGGCTTTCGGCACAGTCCAAAAATACGCTGACAGTCAGTTGACACAGTCCTAAAAATAGCCGAACGCTCTATTACAGGTATCGGGGACACTTCAAAGGCAAAGATGCGCTCTTGTTCACTCTCTATCTCTCTGCATCCCAGCCAGAGGCAGAATAAGGCATCGGGGAGATACAGCAGGTTCATGAGAGTCAGCTACTAAAACTGCTGTGATTCGCCAAGTGACCCAGAAGCCTGGCGAATGAGTCCATTACCAGTGATAGATGGGAGTCAGGCGGGAATCCCCGGCCCATCAGACGTGTGTTGCACGGAAACGTAACGATAGAACAAACCTTGACGTAGGGTTCGGAGAGGAGCTGATTGAGAGGAAAGGCTGTTTACAACAGCTCTGATGAGAAGTCTCTGCAGGCCAGCCAGCTCGGAGCTTTACAACATGATTTAGGATGCACAGCAGACTAGACACACGTTCTGAAGGACATTCGCAATTTTGGATTCAAGAGGAAGACGGACACCAACAGTCAACCTGTAATAGTATGTTCTGAGGCCTTTGTAGGGTTTGTAGTTACTCTGCGTTACCCTCCATAACAAACTGTGCAGCTGTTTATCAATGACAGGATGAAGGTTATGGACACAAAGGCTCCTCTGTGGCCACCAGTGTATACCTCAGCATCTGATATCCACACCTCCTGTCTCACTGCCTTTCTAGAGACCCATCCCACCTTGGACCAGACCTCAGGGTGTTCGTCACACTATTTCTGGAGACTAAATCTACGGAATCTCGCTTCATACTGAAAAATGAGGCCAATCAGTTAATCAGCCAATCACTTGACCAAGGTTATAACGAGAACCATAATTTAAAGTCGGTTCAACAGGCACCGTAACAGAAGATCTGACGGGAGGTGGTCCAGGGCTGGTGTGAAAGTGTTAGACACCTTATAATTATGGACTTCACCACAAGTGATACTTAACGGTTTCCTTCAGATTGCTACAGTACACAGGCAGAGTGAAATTAACTGGAAGGCAGCTACTAAATAAAGTTCAGATGAAGGCTTGTGCTTCTTTTTAGACAAATAAGTTGTAAAAAAAAAATATAAATTTAAAAAAAAATCTATGAATTGGCTTAAAAAAAAAGCATGCTTAAAAAAAAAAAGAATGACACAGGCACATATTATTTAGGCCTACAGATTCCTCAAGCACTCCATGAAGGGATATTTCATGAACAGGATATTTCTGTCACACACTTCTGTTGTGCTGATCTTTTTTCATGTTGTACATGTAACATTTTGTACCTGAGAAACATTCATCCAGCTTCCAAGGATTGCACAGCATTTAGTTCAGTGCAGTGCTTTTTAATGTCAATTGCGTGGATTGTAATTTTGAGCGGTGAATACATGGCAGAGTCAGAGTGCACTTTCAGGAGCAAGGGCAAAAAAAAAACAAAATTACTTTTCCACAGGCAATGGAGTGTGTTTTGAGTTAGTGAACATAAAGTTGAATATTAGAAAGGGTTGAGAGATGATCTATCTTGGGTCTTTATCTAACTGCTCGCTGCCCTATCTGTGATTATTAAAACAGTAAATCCATATTTTCACCAAACAGGAAGTGGAATGGTGAAATCTTAAAAGCCACTTTAAGTTCAGTTAAGTCCATTAAATCAGGGTTAGGGGTGTGGATTACACGAAAAATGTGGGGAAAACGAAGCCACTTCCCTTTTCCGTGGGAGGGGAGGGGGGAGGTTCACAGAAACCAAACACCCAGAGGTCAAAGGGCAGACCGTATCAGTGAGGCAGTGGCCAGCCCACCTGTTAGGAAGTCATAATTTTCTATTCTCAGAGGACATTCTCATTCCCTTTGGCTCTAGCCCACGACTCCTGACATCATTGTTGTGCACAGTTCAGTCTCTCTCTCTCTCTCTCTCTCTCTCCCTCCCTCTCTCTCTCTCCCTCCATTCCTTAACTATGGCATGCTGTCAGGGCCACAGCAGTTCCCGGAATCCCTGGCTTTCCCACAGGTTTCCGACCGCTTCCCCAAACTTGAACTTCCCGTGGTCGTAGAGGTCAAAGGCCGCGGGGGTTTGGGGGCGTCAGCTGGGCATGTGGAGAATGCCCATCGACCTTGTGCCCCTGTCCCATCAACCACCCACCACCACCTGACACGCAGCTTCCCTCCTGTCCCCAAGGTCAAACTCAACCGAGCTGCACCCCCTTTTGGGGGGGCGACCCACGTCTCTTCCTGTCGGTGCAAAGCGGTGACAGCTAATCCACTTCATCCTGCCACAGTGACACCCCCCCTCGCCCCCGCCCCACTACAAATCAACTTCCTGGCGACTGCCAAGCAGAGGGCCTGGTCCCAACTTAACCCTGTCTTTATAAATCATGCCCCAATCATCCTCTGTGAAAGTTATGTCACACTTCCCCTGCCCCGGGGACGTGCAAGCTAGAGTAGGCACAGTACGCACCCCTTTCCAGCAAAAATATATAATAAATTATGTTACCATTTATTAAGATGTATTTTCACAACCATTTTCTGTATAACGTGAACATGTTTTGCTCACATAAACAGCAGTAGCGTGCAGTGAGGCAGGCAGTGTGGAAGGCCCTGTGTGAGACACGCCCCTAAAGGAAGACCAGCTCTGTGTCTCTCCATCAGCTTTTCCATCAGGATCACTTCTGCCTGTACGCATGCGCTCATATCTTCTGCGCACTGAGATGGGTGACACAGAAGTCTTGCCTGCCCTGACCACACATCCCTGCCCTGCCCCCCCAAATGCCCCCACCCACACCTAACCCTGCCTTTGAGGTGCGGTGACATTTGACCTGAGAGGAAGAATGAAACTGCCCTTCATAAGGTTGTGTCCTCAGCCTTCACAGCCTATCAGGAATCACTGTGCTGCATATCGCCAGGCTCATTAAAGCAGGCACTGCTGCCTCTCCTCAGTGCTGTTGTTCTCTATCAGGGCAACAAAACTATACCACAGCCACACTGAAGGACAGCACGCCAGCGGGTCTTTATGCTCTATACTAACACTGCACTCTGCTAACTGGGGTGGCATGCTAGGTTTGTTCACTCAAGTCTGTGGCCCTGCTTCCATTCAGGGTGCCCTAACAATCTTTTTCAGAGTCAGTGCTTAAAAAATACAAAAAATGGAAATAAAATTAAAACGTTTTTAATTTCTGTGCGGCCCGGTACCAAATGCAAAAAACCTGATGCAACAAGCTTAATGGAAACAAGTGCAGTTTAAGTGAAAACGTGCACGTTTAATCCTGACGGCATGTGTGTGTAATGGGACCGTTGCCTCGTGGGCAGAAACGTGCTCCAGGAACAGTGTTCAGTGGTGTTGTCCAATATGATGAGTTTAAAAAAAAATTTTGTTTTAAAAAAAGCTTCCGGTGTACTAAGCAAACTTCCCTACCAGAAAAGATCACTTCCCTACCAGGCTCCACATTCCTCAAATACCTTGTTGTTTGATTATGTGAGGCCACAGCAGCGTTAGACCCAAGGACACCGACCACAGAGACCCACGAAATATCCAGCGGCACAAAAAACTAGGTCAGCCATTATAGTGAATTCGGGAAAAAAGAAACATCAGTAAATGAAAGCCCCCAACCCCCCCCCTTACAATCTATATCTGTTGTGTTGTCTGACAAGGCAACTGAAAGGAAAGATGGGTTGGAAACCTTGAGAACGTACCGTAATCCACGAGAGAGCAGTGTGCTTAGGCTCCCATTGTTTGTTTGTGGTGCAACTTGTAGCTGGCTTTCCGCTCGCAGCGAGTTCCCACACTTTCTTTAGAATCGATTTAGTATTAAGTGAGGTTCGAAAGCAGATTACGGGAAGTTTGTGGTGTTGCAACAGAGCTGGCTTATTTGTGATCCCTCACACCACACTTTGTTTTTGCTCTGAGCCTTCTATTCACGTACTCCTGCTTCGGGACAATCCTGTGGCAGGAGCGCAGGTGAGGAGGAGTGACTCAGACGGCCTCATGGCCCTCTCTACACGACCTTACTGGGAAGGAGTCGCCTTAACTGCTGCGTGGGTTGGACCTTGCACACGTGCTTCCCAATCGTACCGGTACATCTGAATGTTTAGGACGCCAAAAACGACTGGTATAAAATTGTATTCGGCAATAGTTTATAAATCGATTGTTGCCAGCTTCATGAGAATGCTATACATGGCAGGCATCGAAATGATTGATAGGAATCACTAATAATTGTGGGCCTATTTAATACCCAGGTGTGCTGATAAAGAAGAGGCATTTTTCTTTGAGTAACAGTTTATGTAGAAACAGGGTTGGAAAGCGGTTACCTGTGTTGAATTATTATGCTAAGCAGTTTGATACCCGTTGTAATCTGATGAAAGTGTTTGTCTAAGTTGTTTGTGTGTTTAGCTTGCTGGAAGAAATACATTTTAGTTTTTATATATTTTTGGGCATTGGTGATATTGCTATTTTGGTTTTCTGAAGCATCGGCCAGTGGATCCCTCCTCTGCCACCATTTGCCACGAAGCTGACCGATGCTTCAGAAAATCTGAGAGGTTAAAAATCACCAAAGATCTCTGAAGGATCTTGAAAGATTCATGAAAGTGTGTTCACTAATCTCATGTTCACTAATCTCATGTTCACTAATCTCATGTTCACCAATCTCATGTTCACTAATCTCATGTTCACCAATCTCATCAAACACTACGGAAAATGGCATGTTAATGCAGATTTATTTGTGTTAGATTTCATTTAAAATGATTAGGGGTGCCAATAATTATGACTTTAAATAAAGTCTATTTTTCTCTGAGCAATTATTTGACCATTTACCAAATGATCTTTTTGAGCATACAGTATAGCTCATAACCTGTATTTTACACTGCATTGTTTTGCTCAATTTCAAGGATGCTAAGAATTCTGGACCTGACTATATATAGTACACATATTGGTTCCTGCCCCAGATTGATTATTGATTGATGGACCAACCCCACAGTACACCAGGAAGCCTCATTCCCATGCTTACCAATTAGCTAATTAGCCAATTACCAATCCCAAGGTATGTGCCCCAATTTCATGTGAAAAACTAAAGGGGAAAAAAACCCACGGCCTCCTGCATGGTCTACAGTTATCAGCTAATCGCATTACAATTAGAGCTCTCATTGAAAATAGAAAACACTCCACAATAAAACAAATCTGAGAATATCTATGAGAATACATCTATGAGAACCGTCAAGCATTGACAGACTGCTTTTATGAGCTATGCTCTGCTGTTTGTGTTGGCCCCAACAGATGACCATGTGACCCAAGGGACCATGCTGATCAGACCCAATCGAGAGACAAAAGGCCTGCTAAAAACCACTTCCCTTTTCCTCGTGGCGTCCACGCCACAAGCACACGGCCTTATACACGTTTCTGATGTACTGAATTCAGCCCACCGCGCAATCCTTCAATTTCAGTCCCCCTTGGACACAATCCAGCGCATTCAATTTGTCTCCTTCTTCACCATCTCAAGAAGGAGGAAGACTCACCCAATTAGTCAACTAATCGATTAAATCAAGTAAGTACGGGCTCAGGTGGAATTAGAAGCAGGACCTCGACGGCCCCCAGAAGGAAAGTGTAATTAAATCCTAACGGATCCTGAGTTTTCCGGCCGGCGCTGAGCCCGTTAGGGCTCCTGGGGCATTGCCTGGACCCCGAGCGGAGCTTCAGGGTTAAGGCCGCGGGGCGAGAAGCGGATGGCCATTGGAGAGCTCCTCACTCCGGAGAGGGGAAGGGAGAGACTCAGACCGGGGAGGGGAGTATCCGGGGAATCGATAACGACTCTCCGTTTCCTTTCCGTCGGAAGCCCATCATTAGCAGAGCGCTGTGAGAAAGTTCTGCCCCTGAGCTGCTCCACTTGCAAACACTTTTAACCTTTTGAGGGCACTTTCAAAATGCGAAAGGGAAAATATTAGTTGTTAGTTATTTATATACGTATATATAAATTGCCAAACAGGAAATATATAATGAAACCTGATATATAAGTAGTTTCTTGACATATATACATTAAAACCTGATTTATATGTAGTTTCTTGATATATACAGTGCCCTCCAGAATTATTGGCACCCTTGGTGAAGATGAGCAAAAAAGGCTATGAAAAAATGTCTTTGTTGCTCATAAGCTTGATCTTACACTCAAAATATGAGAGAAATCTAACCTTTAATTGAAGTAAAATTATAAAAAATAAAAATAAAATCCTTTTCAAAAAATACAAATAATCTGTGTGTCACAATTGTTGGCATACTGCATTTAGTACTTTGTGCACCCTTGTCCAGATAACAGCACAGAGTCTTCTCCTATAGTACTTAATGAGGTGGGAGAACACATAGCAAGGGATCTGAGACCATTCCTCCATATAGAATCTCTCCACATCCATCAGAGAGAGTCCTTGGGCCTCGCTTGTGGACTATCCTCTTCAGCTCACCCCACAGGTTTTTAATGGGGTTTAGGTCAGGGGACTGGGATGGCCATTGCAAAAGCTTGATTCTGTGGGCAGTGAACAATTTTTCTGCCGCCAGATTTTGATCTAAAATCTCCTGGTACTTGATGGAGTCCAAGATGCCATGTATCCTAACAAGGTTCCCAGGGCCTTTGGAAGTAAAACAGCCCCACAACATCACAGATCCACCACCATACTTCACAGTGGGGAATAGGTTATTTTCTGCATGACCCTCACTCTTTTTACACCAAACCCACCTCTGGTGTTTGTTGCCCAAAACTCTCTATTTAAAAGCTCTACTTTTGTGTTTTGAGAAAAATATACACACATATATACAGTATATATATTTTTCACAAGTACAGTTGCAGAGAAACACAGAAAAACCTTCACGGTGTGTTTTATTCTCAATTAGTCTCCTGAGTGACAGCACTCTTTGAAAAAAGTGGGACACCATTTTACCCGCTTAACCTAAACTTAACTGTGAGTGCAGAGGCTCGCCATAATCAAATGTTATGCCCGAGTTAAAAGCAGTCAGAAGAGTTGTTGAAAACATTCTTCATCCATCACGGTTGACCGATATTATTATTTACAGTGTGGAATCAGGCGACAATCCCGCAAAGGCTGTGCTGCTCTCAGTGTACCATTCTCACCTGCGATGGCACAGCTGGTCCACGAGGCTAACGGGCCAAGCGCTCCCCCTGCAATGAAGCAGGTCTCAGCCTGGCTTTCTCCAGGCTGCCTCCAGCTAAGCAGAGGAGATTAACCTCCTTCTGTCCTTCGCACGCATGCACCTAAGCCTGTGTATGAAGGCAAGCTTTCTCTCCCCCTCTGTGGACAGTGTAAACAGTCTTATCCGCTTGAGTCACACGTGGACCGAGTTGGACGTGCGGGAGAGATGCAGTCGTACACTGCTTCCCAGTGCCATAAAACACACTTTCGCTCTCGACAAATGTTCAATAATAATTTTACTATTTTAACACAGTAATTGAACATTTAATCATTATTTATGCTCACTTCCAAGTGCAAAAGAGTGTTAGAATATATATATTTTTAAACAGCTCATGGGCTTTCCCTTTTTCCCAAGCCTGGGGGTGGGGGGGGTTAAAATACTCCACGGTTACGGAGGGACCACTGGTGCCAACTTGGTGAGGTGACAAAGACAGAGATTTGACCCTTGACTCATGCTTTTTCTGTATAATAATACTTAGGTTACCACTTACACATTTATAAAATCCCAGGACATTTGATTGGCCTAAGTGCACGGAAACTGCACTTTGATTAAAATGCGTGAGAAACCACAGGCGTTGTCGTGAGCGCGCGTGAAACGGGTGAGTTTGGTGAAACTCACGTTCGAGCTCAGAGCTGGCAGCCTTGCGCAGATCACCGGTCCCATCCCTGTTCTTTATCATCTTTCATCTTCCTGAGCCACACAGGCCTCCATTTCTCAGTAATCTTTTGTCCAATCACAGCCTCGAGATCGTTTGATTGAATATTGCACCCTGTTCACCCAATTATTCATACAGTACCCCTCTTCTGTGAGACAGTGTCCACACCCTGCACAGCAGCGAAGCGGACATTATATTTCCAATGGGCCTCAAAGGGTATCACTGTATCACAAGCGCACCATTACATAAGAGTCTTTTATGTTCGTCAGACAGAGGAACAAAAAATTAACAGTACTTAGCATAAACCCACTGTGATTTTTACCATATGAAAGGTTGATTTTATACTGTGCATGTCTTTTCTGAAGCGCAAGCGGTAACAGGAGCGTAAGTGCTCGTACCCACAGCTTCAAAGTCCCACAGTAGAGTGTGCGTTCATATTAACATAAATATTGTATTTATTATTTTTTTGTTTTGTGGAAGATTCGTGTCACGCTGCTGGCTGGCTTGATCTTTTCTCACGGTTCTTTTCCTGTACCTGACATTCACCACCGCACCGTATCCGACTCGGTGCATGTGAGAGTGAGAGCCGAGAGCTCACGTTTAATGCTCTTAAAAGGTAGGCACACTTTTAATTACCCCCCCAAACAACCCTCCTGGCCATTTTTATTTATAGGTTCTCTTGGGACCTCTGTAAGGAATTGCTTGTTGCGAACTGCTTCAAAGAGAATGTCTGGACTGGTAATTTGTCTGACCCCTGACCTTCTCCTCAAGCATGGCCTTATCATTTGAAAGTGGTTTAGCTGTTTAAGGATGTGGAGACATTCGCTCAGGAAACATGCCAAGCAAGCATTTCGACTCTTGAATTCATGTGGAGCAATCAGATTAGCTTGAATCAGGTTAGTGGGGTTTTTTTCGTCCTGGAATTCAGCTGGGATGAGCCAATTTTGTCCGGGGTCATATGATTTGATGCTATTGACAAGCGCAACATTCACCTGACCTTATTTACTTGGATTGAGCCAGCTCTTTCCTGTTTGTCATGCTGTGTAGCACACTTGTAATGCTCTTTGTACCTGTGTGCACAGCAATGTTAAGGCCCGTCCGCATTTTTAAGGTACTAAATTATCCTTGCTGGACTGAAGGGTTTATTAAAGCGCTGACTCTTTGAGATTTGCAGTTACTGTAATATCTAGGTCAGGCCATATCGTTTTTCAGGCATTACAATGTCCACAGGGCACTCCACATGATTTGTTAAGGCAATGCAAGCCAGACCGCATGGCATATTATTGTACAGCGATATGTCGGGCTGACTGAATGGTTTATTGAAGTGCTGCGTTATCCATGTCAAAACACGTGGTTGGGGCCTCCCGCGTGGTCCAGTGGTTACAACGTCCGACGCTGGCCACGGAGACCGGGGTTCAATTCCCCGTCTCGCCAAGTGTCGGCTTTGGCCGGGAGTGCCACCAGGGGGCGGCGATTGGCTGTCCGCCCCAGGGAGGGGGGAGGGAAGCCGACGTGACGTTCGCTGCGTATAAGAGTGGCCCTGTAAGTACCGGGGTTCGGTCGACGGCTGGGCGAGTGACGTCTCGGAAGAGGCGTCACTTCGCTCTCGTCACTACCGGTCGCAGGACTACGGCAGCGAACTCACATTACTAGGGGGGGATTGACGTAAAAATAGCGGGTCTAATTGGCTACCAAATTGGGAGAAAATGGGATAAAATCAGAAACAAATTTTTTTTTAAACAAAAAAACAAAAAAACACGTGGTTTCTTAAGGTCGTCCACAATGTGGCAGCTTGTCTTGTTTTCAATATCCCAAGATAGCCATGTCTTACCTGTCCTCATCCCATCTCTCTCTCCATTGGCTCCAGGGATGGCAGCCCTCATCAGGTTTAAAACCCTGTTGTTTGCTTAAAGGGTGGTCAGAGGACCTCGTTACAGGCATTTGGCAGATGCTCTTATCCAGAGCGACTTATGCAGTTTACATTTGTTTACAATGGGGTAAACAAATGCACTCATGGGCACAGCCGCAGTGCCCCAGCTGGGAATCAAACTTGCAACTTCTGTGTTACAATATATGCCATTTAATAATATAATATATTCCATTTAGCAGACGCTTTTATCCAAAGCGACTGAATGTCACAGTAGTGAATGTATACATTTTTCAGTATATGTGGTCCCAGTGGAAATTGAACCCACAACCTAAGCATTGCCACCGCCATGCTCTACCTACTGAGCCACACAGAGCCACAAGTCCAAGTCCAGTTCCCTAACCATTACACTACAGCAAGCTCACATCCCAGCTAGTAATCAGTGCGTCCTCCTCCGGTCGCTTGCCAGTCCCGCCCCTTCAAGATCGTGCCAGTCGGTCTCACCTCCTCTCCACTCTGGCCCCACAGAGGCGACACGGGCTGCTTGCACCAGTCAGGACTGCAGAGTCCTTACCTGTGTGCAGGCATGGGCTGAAAGACCACCGCTTCAATTCTGGACCACTCCCATCCCCGGCCCCCTTGGGACTCGAGTTCTACAACTACAGCACTCTCTTTTGGTCTGTCTCTATGTCATTATTTCACGTTCCCTCTGCGTTGTCGCAGTATTGAACAGCACAATGCCTCAAGTCATTCCTGCGTTCACGTATTTAGCGCACCAAATCAGTCACTTTCTACTCTGTTCTGGTGCCTGCAGCTACCCATAGTATTTGGACTTGGTTGTCGTTTGGCATAATCGCCTGGTAAGCTACTTCGGACAAAAGCATCTTGTCACACGCCACGTGACAATCCCGGAACGGGGACAGAGCAGTCCAGACACGGAGTGGAGTTTTTTGGTCTACGGACCAGATTTTTATTTATTTTGTTGACGGAGTGTTCTCTGTTCCCACACTGGGCAGAGAACGAGCACTGGGAGCGTACAATAACAAACCCTAGTTGCCGCGAAGCTTTCAGGTAACTAACTGAAAATAACAAAACCAAATTAAACAATATCGAACCGGCACTTTTCAGTTTGTTCGATATTCACTTTAGCTTTTCTTTCACTCTTCGGTCTCAAACACCTCTCCCTCCTGGTTCCAGCCCCTACTGAAGGGAGCAGAACAGTCTTAAAGCACACAGATGTAATTATTATACACAGGACCGGTGTGTGCGCTTACTGCTCTGCCAGTAGGCGTGGCCGCTAATCGTCCTGATTAGCTGCCGAGACCTACGCCTTCCACACATCTGTTACGTTAATAAATATGAATGTGAGGCGCTACAACGTCCAGGCGCGATTACGTGGTTGTTTACATTTCTGAAATATCTATATCATAAATGTGAAAATGAAAATGACTATCAGACAGGACTCAGGGTGGACGTAAGGCGCGGCTGCATTTGAGTCATCCGTATGTCACCGCTGCATGCAACAACAACAAGGCCGTTCCCTAATCTCAAATACGCATTGTGTGACGTTATCATGTGCCACCAGATAAGAAGATTAAGGCCTCGAGCTGATCGTCACGCCACCCACTCTTTGTGGTGCGCAGAGTAGCAGGGAACATGACGGCCGAATGCTGAGGGAGGCGATATACGGGAGCCTACGCTGACCCAGAGGTGACCTTGCCACACGGAGGCCTGCTTTGGCTCAGGCCACCTCACGGTGGAAGTGGAAGATCCCGCCGCTCTTTGTGCTGAGCCGCGCTGAGCCGGCCTAGCGCATTGGCCACGTCCACGCAGGGCGGCGACAGGGAGGTCAGCAAACACGTTTGACTCAGTGGAGGGCACGATCACGCTCCTGCTAATGGCTCTTATTACCTCGTCTGTCAGCTCCGCTGGCACCCCCCTCCCTTGATAAGGCTGATTAGAGCGAGAAAAGAAAAGATTCGTAGACACTTCCAGGTTATTGCAGGCACTGGGATAATGTGCTGGTGGTGAGCCATGCTGATCTCAGTCCAAAGGAAGGTTTATATGTTTATTATAAAACTTGTTGATTCAGCCTCAGCTTAGTTAGGTAGGTAAAAACTCATTTACATGGGGAAAAATAGAGCATATTTTTGCATGTTCGGGAAGCCGACACACACAGTTCGCTGCGCACAGGAGTGGTTCTGGGGTACAGGAATTACAGGTGATGGCACGACAAGTGTTGTCTCGCAGGAGGCAGCGCTTCGCCCTTGTCACTGCCGGTCACAGGACTACGGCAGCGAACTATGAGTGAAGGGGGATTGAACTAAGCTGGGAAATTGGGAGAAAAACGGGGTAAAATTGGAAAAATAGAATTATTTAAAAAAATGAAATATGTTTAGTCTGCTGTCCCATAACTTGTTCAAAAACAGAGTGGTCAGGCTGTGAGGTCACAGAGTGAGGGGAGAAGAGAACCTGCACAAATCAATGAATGGTATTCTGTTTTACGTCCATTAGAGGGAATGGCAAACTATTTCCAAAGTCACTGACCCAGTTAGTTACAAGCTTAGCTTCCAGACGTAGGATCCCACCTGTGACGCGAACGCAGCTGTGACCTGTGATTCATAGGCTGCTATGGACCAAAAACACCTTGGGAATAAAATGATTTTAATATTACATTCCAATATGACATTTATGAGTTTATGAGTTTATGTGATATTAATCAGGAACTTAATTTGGTACTGTGTCATTTCTACAAAGCGGGCCACGAAAGTGTTGTCGCATGCATCAGTGTTGTCGTTCAGCACACCCAAGCATTGACAGATTCAGCAATCTTTGAATGTAAAGTGTATGTATTACCTCCATCACAGTTAGGCTTCAGCTGAGAAAACACACTCTCAGTCTGAAATGAACTACTGCTGTTCAGGATGGGACCTCTTTAGACTAGCTGGCCCCCCTACAAAGGCCTTTGTATTTGAAGAGGCACAAACACGCTGCACGTCCCCCTCCTTGTGCATTGTTCTGGCTGGTTTTCTTGTGTGGCTCACATTGACCTAGACGAGCAGAGGAGGCCGAGGTTTGGAGCGAAAGGAGAATGGAGGTTATTATTCTCGTATTTATCTCTTTCTGTTCTGCTCTCGGGACACAGTGTTTCGAAAACACTCCCACTGATGTGCTTCCGTCTCGCGCTACGCTGTAGGTCACTCTCCTACGCACAGACCTCATTTAACCTTTGCCCTTTGACCCCTGCTGCTGCTCCTCCCTGGTCAGACTCCCTTCATCTAGACCACCGGAATTGGCAGGAAAGTGTTGTATTTTTGGTTTCTTTTTTGGAGGTGGCGGGTGATGAGGGAGGGGAGATTTTGTTTTAAAGCCAGTGCCCCCCCCCCCACCGCCTCCCTCCCCTCCCCTCCCCTCCCTCCCTGTCACTCAGTAGTGTCCCGTGTCTTGGGCGAGGGAGTAGTGTGTCGGACTTTGTGCTGATATTTTATCACATTGCTGGAATGCCACACCGTCAGTCAGTGTGAGCCTCTTCCTGCCGATAGCTCACTATGTGGGTTATTTATGAGGCCCAGTGGGGGCCTCATCCTCCCAGAAGGCCTATTATTAGTGGCGCTGGGCGGGAGTTGATGGTGATGGGGGGGGTGGGTGCTTTCGCACCTTTTGGAAAAGTGGGAATATTTGATATCCGGAGGAGCTCTCACTGTCTCCCAGTGTGTCAGCCGGCCCGTGCTCGAGAGGCAGCGGGTGAGGGAGTGGTGTCCGAACACACCAGCTGTTACTCATCGCTTTATGGCCTGCTGTTTACTTCCTTCCCCTGGCAGCAACATCGTTAATATATAAGTGTATATATATAATATATATATATATACATATATGCCATTTAGCAGATGCTTTTATCCAAAGCGACTTACAGTAGTGAATGCATACATTTTTCAGTATATGTGGTCCAATGGTAGTCAAACCCACAACCTAAGCATTGTCAGCGCCTTGCTCTAGCTACTGAGCCACACAGAACATATGCATATATATATATTTGTGGGTGAACAGTAAAAAGGTAAATATGTCGTCCAAATGAAAGCACAGATACACACTGTAAAACATGAAGGCAAAATTGGTTCATGTTGTTCATTTGCATCGCAGGTGCCCGCATACGGGGTGGCCTACATCTTACTCCTTATCCATTTGGATTTATGGCTGGACACTTCCTCGAGGAGTTAGCAGTAAGGGGTGCAACAACTGTGCCCCACCTGGGAATCAACCGTGCAGCTTTGAGGCCACCAACGTTTCTGGCGTTATGGAAATGATTATTTTAAAAATCAGGACTCACACTAACACTCACAACACGCTGTGCACACAGCAGTGCTTCATACATGAACTAGGGCATTGCTATTAATATTTAAAACCTTTCATGATTAGACAGAAGATGAAAGATGCATCTAAAGTTAAATTGAGTCAGATCTGAGACAACCCTCAAGTTCTCAGGCAGTGGTAGAGTTAAAAATACATTTTCTGGGCCCTCTAGGATGTTGGTTTTCAGTACCATATTTTTCTGCGTATTTCTGTACAGTTTCACATCCTCTGAAAGGAATTATATTAATCCCGACACCAACACAACAGAACGTTATTGTCTGGCTCTTTCCGTTATAATCAGCTCTGTTCAACACTGGCCAACCTGAGAAAGCTGTGGTGGGAAACTGCCTCGGAGTTTAAGCCCTCGCTAAGAAAGAGGGCAGTTGTGGTTTTGCGTTTTGCTAATTAATCAGCTTGCACCGGGAGAAATAAGACAACACTCTGGGAAACTGATGTTTTCATTGTTACAAACTGAATCTGTTAAGACTGCACTGTACTTTAGCTTACATTCAGCAACAAGCTGTCCGTAATTCAGTAAGTCTACTTCCTAATTAGTCAAATCTACAGCGGCTCCCCTGCATATCAAGCCCTCGGGTTCCATCTCCCAGATCTCCCAGGCCTCATGATAACTGTGCAGAGTATCGCAACGCAAATATATACAGACAGATACTGGTGGCTCCTGTCAGAGCGCAGTGTCTGGTGGCTGTTGATTTTCGGCAGAAATGCAGGAGGTGTCTGGTGGGGTACAGTGGGGCCCGGTTCGGAGCGAGCCGGGCGGAGGGGGGGGGGGTTCCTTTGATACACGCAGGCACATTCCGTTAATTCCACCGTGCCAGCTCGGCTGGGGAATGTGTCGCTTGAGACTGCATCCTGCCGTTTGATGTCCAGGACTGCGGAAGCGGATGTCATCCTGATTTAGCCCTCGGCCGAGGACTCCCTGTGGCCAGCAGGGTCCGGTGGGGTCTGGCTCCCACGCACGTCCAGGGAGAGGCCATCGTGCCGTTCGGTTTCACCCCTTCATTTTAAGCCCAAAGCGGGGGACACACGTCGAGCTGGACTCCGTGTCACCGTAGCCCTCGTTGGAGCGCACGCAGTCTCAATTGATCCCATGTCCAGTCCAGTGATCAGCAGGCTTTGAATTCCTTGGAATGATCCTGGAGTGTATTTCCAGAGCAATTCAATTTTTTGGTCAGCAAGTTGGGAGCTTTTATCATTACATGTAAGCAATAGCCTCGGGAAACTGCCTGCATCAAATAAACATCACCTCCTCCGGGCCGGGCCTTCCACTCTGGGGAAAGAGAGTCGCTCATTTACACTTCCGTGTCACGCTGCGTTCGTTGCTATTTTTTGACGGGCAAAAACGGAAGCCACCCACTGTGGACATGTTGGTTCTTCTGAAGACCCCTGTGGCTCCTCGCGAGGAGTGGTGGCATTGTGTGACTCTGCTGGCATTCAATGGGCACCCCCTCCCAGCTCACCCCACCCACCACTGTAGGCATGCCAATCAATGGCCTGAACCTTCCATCTGCTCTTAAAGCCGGGCCCTAGTACTGAGCTCCGTACTTACCTAGCTCCTTATCTTAGCCCCCGTAGCTCAAAAGAGCGAGACAGCATTACGACATGAAAAAGAAAAAGCTGCTTCCATTTATTCTTCTAATAAGAATATGTGGTGGTTCTCTGTGGCTCAGTTGGTAGAGCACAGCGTTGGCAACGCTTAGGTTGTGGGTTCAATCCCCACTGGGGCCACATATACTGAAAATGTATACATTCACTACTGTAAGTCGCTTTGGATAAAAGCGTCTGCTAAATGGCGTATATTATTATTATTATTATACTGATGAGCTCTAAAGACTGCCGCAGTATACAAAGACGGTGTATGCCTTCCCTCAGTACTTCTTATCTCTTTCATTGTATGACTTATTATCAAGCTTGAGCACCGAACACAAAGACAAAAGAGGTTGGTTGAGGTTGAGTGAGTCATCGGAATGTTATTCAATACATTACAACATGACCAGTGATGACGTCATGGACACCTCAAGTGTCTGGGCTGTGCTCTTCCGGTGAAACACAAGCCTCATCATTGCTGACCACCTATGAAAGTAAATGCAACACGCAGGACGGATCCATGAACCATGAATGGAGTCTCTTGAATGTCACGTAGGCCTGTTCAATCCATATTGATACCGCTCTCTTGCGCGAACTATGATTGTTCCTACCATGTATTAATGCACATCTCGTAAGTCGCTCTGGATAAGCTAAATGCTTAAAATGTTAAATGTAAATATTTATATTTTGCCTCATGCTTCTCATTTAACAGGTAAATAATCGAATCGCTGCTTGAGAAGCAGACACTGGGGAAACGTTCAGTTGAAGGTACCAGACCAAACTCAATTTCCCTTTACGTAGATTACGTACAACATTGTCAGTGCATCCAGACCAAACAATATGATAATATAATAATCTAATATATGCCTTTTAGCAGATACTTTTATCCAAAGGGACTTACAGTAGTGAATGCATACATTCTTTAGTATATGTGGTCCCAGTGGGGATCAAACCCACAACCTAAGCATTGCCAACACCATGCTCTAGCTACTGAGCCACATTTTACATTTACATTTTAGGCATTTAGCAGATGCTCTTATCCAGAGTGACTTACACAGTTTACATTTCTTAACATACAATCCATTTATACAGCTGGATATTTTACTGAAGCAATTCAGGTTCAGTACCTTGCTCAAGGGTACAATGGCAGTGCCCCACCTGGGAATTGAACCTGCAATCTCTGAGTTACAAGCCCAGCTCCCTAATCATTACACTACACTGCCAGCCACACACAAACAACTCCCCCCCCCTGCCACCGCCCACAGGCCTGGTCTTTAGGATGTTCTGTGCTCCTCTTAGTGGGCAGTGTGCGTGTGCTTCTCCCAGTGCGGCTTATACCTCAGAGGACATGCAGGCTGGACCCACCGGCCCTCTGAGGCTGAAGCCCCATCAGGCCTCCTCTCTGGGGCCCCCTGCCTCTGCTGTGAGGATGATTTCACAGTGCTTCAGTGAAGTGAAATTGAGCATTGTGGAGAAGTCTTTAAAAATGGGTTAACTCCATGCAAAGCCTTAATGATTGTAATGCACAGGAAATATACATGATTATTATTCATGTTAGCATTCTCTAACCCACTCGTAGATAATTGATACCCATAAAGGCCTGCCTATTTATTCTATACCTAAGTGCTAATTTGCATAGCTAAATCGCTTATGTTCAGTGATCTGCAAACACATACAGATCAGAAAGAACAAAGTGGGGGTTCATTTGTAACTCCCTTCAGATAGGAGCATGATAATGATTTAAATTTAAAAAATGTAACTGAAAATTAAAAAGAAAATGTACAAAACCGAGGGGAGGGAGAAGGAGAGGGAGAGAGACAGAGAGAGAGAGAGGGGGAGAGAGAGAGGAAGAGAGAGGGAGGGGGAGAGAGAGGAGGATGTGAGGGAGAGAGAGAGAGAAGAGAGGGGAGAGGAGGGGGAGTGGGAGAGAGAGAGGAAGGAGAAAGAGAGAGGAAGAGAGAGAGAGAGGGGGGGAGAAGGAGGATGAAAAATAGGAAGTGATAATGCTGAGCATGCCACACATTAGCGGAAGGCTGGGAGAGAACAGAGAACAGAAAGTTGGTGAATAAATACACACCCACAGAGGGGGGGGTTTACACCGCAAAACTGGTGACAACGAAATATAAAAAACACCTTAATGTGCATATGGCAAAAACAAGCAGGGTGTGAAGGTGAGAGGAGAAGCAGAAAGGCAAGTCATGAAGAACAGGGCCAGGACGAGAGAGATACATTTCTTTTTTAAAAGAGCAGACAAATTCACATGAATTTCACACGTGAAATGTCCAAAAACACATGTATATGTGTGATCATATGTAAGTGCCTGTGAAGTCACTATGACGACATGTGACAATATCAATCAATCAATCAATCAATCTTTATTTTTGTATAGCGCCATTTACAAACAGGTTGTCACACAATGCTTCACAATTGGCATTTTCCAGAGGGAATCAAAAAACCAGAAAACCACTGGAGCCAATGTGGGGAAACTGGAAAATTATTCCCTGACCCCTTAAAAGGCGGTCAAGGTGAACTCCTGGAAAATGGTGGGATACAGAGAAAACAAAAACAAATAGTCCTTGAGGCTCATGAGGCTTAAATATGTGGTATACATGTGGAAATGTGTAGTATATATGTGAATCATGTGTGAAATATACAAATATATATTAAAAAAGCCACTTGTCATTCACATGTGCAGAATTTGTGTGTTTTTTTCATGAAGGACAAGCAGACTCAACAGCCTAAAAACAGGTCCTGTAAAGCAGTGGGTTTCCAGGTGGGGGGTCACGACCTTCGGGTGGGTCAGCAAAATCAATCCCCGCTCCTTTAAATAAACACTGGCCCAATTCTGTAGCCCAGAGGCCAGGATACCCTGCCTTTGCGCTGGTCACTCTAAACTTGCTCACACTAGTGGCGTATAATAGTACAATATATTTTTAAAAATATCACTTTTTTATGACCCTAGCTTTTTCCGCATACTGTTCATGCCATTACTTCTGGTCAGCACTTCAAAGCAGCATTCTGGAAATTTGCTTGCTAAGAGAAGTGAGTGAAATTAAACACGAATGATGTCTTACAAACGCAAATTGAAAAGGTTGTTTGGATAAGTATGTTTTAAATAATTGTGTGATTCTGACAGGGATCTGTGTTTTGTGGATTGTGGACTAGCAGTGCTTGGCCGGCTGATACCATCTTGCTCGCTATTAAACATTTGATAACATCATATAGCTACTATAATGACTGCTGCTCGTTGTATTTTAAACTGTCTTTAAACACAAGTTTGCCACAATAATGTAATGTTTTCCATTCCCGATAGCTAGCTAGCTGACAACATTTTTCTCAAAGTCAATTCTTCTCTCTTTTACCCAGTGCCATGGTATTCTGGAAGGCCAAGTTGTTTGCGACATGTGAATTTAAGTTGTTTTACTAAATACAGTTCCATGCAAGGGCAAAACAGCTGCAGTTCTTGTGTTGAATCAAATTTGGCACAGCGAGTGTATAATTTTAGGATATGAATGCTTGTCAGAATCACAGGACTGTTTTTTCAGTGGTTTTTCCTTTTCAAGCTAGAAGTGACTGTAAATTGTGAGTATATATTCATTCGATAGCAATATCTGTCTAGATTTTGACAAATGACTCTGTTTATACCAATCGCTATGGCAATGTTTGTAATAAAGCAAGATGTAGCACATGCTCTTGATGTCAATGGGGTTTCGAAAGAGGAGCACTCAATCCAGAAGTAAGTATCCTGTTGAAGGGTTTTTTTGTGATGCAATTATTGCAAATAAGCCATCAGATTTATAGCGCAGAGTCATACAGTTAGCTAGTTATTATTGGGTCGTGTGGGTGAACCATCTGGTTAAAGTGGGTCGCCTGAAAAAAAGTTTGGAAACCAATGCTGGAAAGCACCCATACAATCAAAGTTTGGTTGTACAAAATTCTACCCCTTTCCATTTTACTACACTGCTGTCATTGCTGTACATAGTTTTTTTTTGGAGGGGGGCTAAAGTAATTAATTAATGCCGTAATTAACTAAACCAACAAAAACAAGAAAACACGTATATTCCACCGCTGGCCAGTGAGAAGAGGTTTTGTGATTTGGTCATTTTTAAGAGCCCTTTCCCCGGGTTGAGAGGTTCTGCAGTGGCGGTTTCAGGCCCAATGCCACACTTCAGGTCAAATGTGCAGGAGTAGGAAGGACCGGGGCACTGGCAGGACGGCGTGTTCCAGCCCAATCGCTCAGACCTCTGCGTGCCGCTGCCTTTATCAGTTCCACTGCAGATTAACGGTCTGTTGATAGTCGTAAAAACTCCCGTTCTGGAGCCACACGTTTTACTGGCAGTTTTGGCAGCGGAGTGTGTGTGTTCAGGGAGAACACTGGGAAAAGGCACTCCGTCTGCCAAAGAGGGGAGGTGTGGGGGGGGGGGGGCAGGGGGCTGCCCCCTTTGTTTCTCTGTCTCTGGGGTGCAGCCTGTGAAGGCAGTTTATTGATAGGGATGCTAACGATTCGCCCACTGAGTCTGTGGTTTAAATATTAACCAGAGATTAAGGTAAGGTAAGCGATATTCCCCCTGTTGTGCTGGGTGAAGGACAGCTTTACTGCCTGGTGAACCTTACCCTAGTGCTCAAGACATTTAAGGCTGAATTTTACACTGCCACTAAGCAAAGAAATGTCACACTATCGACTGAGCGCATTACACATGGTGAGAAAGAAAATGCAACATGAAAAACTGGCTACTTTATGGATCTCCACGAAAGAAACGGTTAACCCAGATTAGCTTTGTTCGTGATTGGGCATGCTTCTTATCCTCCTGTTCGGTCACATGCAGTGAGCCTGGGTTGGGAAACAGTGCGTGCTCCTCCGCTCTCTCTCGCGGTGTCAAGTTGACAGTTGATGAAGTGCACGAGTTTCCATCGCATGTCAGAAACTAGCGTAGACACGTTTCTCTCACCCGACGGTGAAGATGCAGGCCACCTCTTCCTGAGTGGGCCAGATTACCAGTGCGGAGCCAAAGAATGCACAATATGAGCTTAGCCCCAATTCAGCGCAGAGACTAGAGCTAACAAGTCCGTCGAAGAGTGCGAGTAATGCTGAAAAGGCACATACTTTGCGAGAACAGATCTCGCAGTGCTTCAGGTGTTCGAGCCGGCTACGGTAATTGCTCCCGTGAGAGCCTCTGAGCCCGTGATTACATTTCTTGCAAGTCAAAACATTTTTGACAGAATTCGCCGAGTGTTGGGTTTCACGTCAAGTCAAACGTACAAGAGTGACTGCCAACGGCCGATGAAAAATGACCATTCACCAGCACAGATTTTTCCAGCAGCTGTTTCTAGCAGAACCACAACGACAAAGAAGCAGCCAGAAACAAAAGTGGCATGACCACCCAAGGCAAGAACGACACTGGGCGAAATGGGAAGATGGGGAACGATGGTGAGAACAAGCACATTTAACTCAGTGTTTACTTGGCCGCGCCACATAACTCAGAAATCACTGCCGCACCCCCAAGGTGATGACACCCAAAACAAGTCCCACATTTCAAAGCTCACAGTGGTATGTCAGTTCCATCTCCAACGGCTCCACGGAAAGGCATTGAAGCCAAAATCTCACTGTAAACAAACTTTACGAGTTTTAAAATAGAGTATTACTGTGCGCAGGGCTCAGAGGACACAGCCAAGTTGTTTTTCAGTTGGTACGAACTCCAAATACTTCACATACCCTCAATTTATCCTGAACTGTAAGGCGTGTTTTTTGTTGTGCGTTCCTAGGCTTAACCACGCTTGCAGCAGCGGAGATCTGGAAGGCTGATGACCCAAAATAGAAAACAGATTAAAAACAGGGGAAGAGATAGGCCCAGCCTCTGCTCTGTGGCACTGTGAAAAATGGATTAAGTTGGATCTTTCATGCTCTCAGCTGGCCACCCTACCACTCACTCACTCACTACCCTGCCTGCCTATATTCTCCACCCCCTGTGACCCCTAAACTCCCCCTCCCCTCCCACTCCCGTTCGCCTGCCCTGCAGACGGAAGGCAGTGATAATTAATTACCCACAGGGAAGACTGTGACATCACTTTCTCAGGGACTGTGAAATGTAATTTCCTGCCCTACATCTGCCGTGTAATGCCATGTTAATAGTTTCCTGCTCTGATGCGTTACACCCATGCCCGCCGCTCGACAAATTTGCATCTGTCAGAAAATCACCGTTGGGGGGCTGACCTGAGCACAGTGCTGGAGCGTATTTCCCCCTGTACTTCCTGGGGGGGGGGGGCAGACAGGGGCAGGTCAAAGCTGATGACCTCGTCTCCACAGTCCCTGGAGGGGAAAGAGCCTTAGGGTGGGGGGGACAGGGAAATATCCCTGCTGGACTGATATTCCAGGGCATTAAGCTCAGCATGCTTCAACACTGGAAATGCAGCCTCTGTCTGCCATTGTTGAAGGATGCGATGTTATGACTTCCTGTTCCTGTATGAATATTCATGAAGGGGCGTGACTAAAACCAGGACATACAGAGAAGAACAGAACAGAACAGGACAGAACAGAACACCCATAGCTAGAACAGCCTTGGATCCTCCGAGACACACAAGTGCACAGTGTGGAGAGACCGCAGAACTAAAGGCTCTCCTGTTTAATGCCCTCAGTTTGCCTGTACATGGAGAGTTTCTGGACCTAATCTTCGATGCATCTTCACACCACAGCTGGTACAAGCTTTTTGTTTTGTTTTTTATTTTTTACTTTCAGCGTTGAGTTCAAGAGTCTCCGATATGATCAATCCAGAAGGTGCTGTAAACTATGCACAAGGCTGCTCTCTCCTCTCTTCCGAGTTTGTCTCTACCTGAGGTTTTTCTCACCAGAATGAGACACATTTTACAGAAAGGGAGCTGAATGTGTGTCCTGATAACACCCAGTCAGAACAGACCCCACACTGTCCACACTGCAGTGTCAGGAGGTATAACCCACAGTTTATTACGATGACTCATCAGTCTATGGTGTCTTACGTAAGGAGCTGCGTTTCCTAACGAACGGTTCCAGAGTTCTACTGTACGTGTTCTGGTTTCTTTCACCCTGATTATATTGGAGGGGAAGTGTGGCAAAAACAAACACATTAATAACAACATAGGCTCAACACACCAAGTGAAATTACAGGTAGTGAATGACTTTGCAAAATGTAGAATTGTCACGCTTTTTAAAGAAGATTAAATAATAGTTTTGTCTGATACCAAACAAAAACATAAATGTAAAATAATAGCTGAAAATAATTATGCAGCAAAGGCACTTACAAAGCAAAAACACTGTTACCCTTCTGATTTGGCCAATATAAAAAGCGGAACCTCTTCTCATACGCTACAAGAGCGATCTTTCACAAATGTTTTCTCACTTATTAATAAGTATGTATTAATAAGTACAAGTTTATATAGTTGTTTGGGAAGGTGTTTCTTATCTTATCTGTGGCCGTAAATCTGAAGGTTCAAAGGCAAAAACAATGTTACCCTTCTGATTTGGCCAATATAAAAAGCGGAATCTCTTCTCATATGCTACAAAGAGCGATCTTTCACAAATGGTTTCTCCCTCGTTAATAAGTATGCATGAATAAGTACGAGTTTATAGTTGTTCGGGAAGGTGCTTCTCATCTTATCTGTGGCCGTAAATCTTAAGGTTCAGAGGCTTGTTGTTGAGATTTATAGGTCTCCGAGCTTGGATTGGATCTCATCTCGGTTTGAGAAGCGGCCCAAACAGCTCATAGTGCTTTCTGGGTATTAAAAGCACTCTGGGTAATAGAGTCTGTGCGCCGCGATGACTCACCGCCGTGCTCCTGGGATGGATGTGACAGCCGTTTCCTCATCCGCAGAATTAGGTCAGAGTACGGGCTGCCTCATGCCTGCCTCTTTATCTGGGGTCCCCTCCCATTGTGCACAGCCCCTTCCCTTCACTTCACTTCATTCAGAGTGTGAAGAATATCTCCCTCTGCTCCCAGCACTCCGTATCTCACAGAAATGTGTCCAACACGCTGAGCCTTTCTACCCCTGGGCTTGTCTTCTGCACCATCTGGCTCTGGGTTCTGCAGGACAACAATGCCCTTAGAGTTACAAGTCAAGTGCCAATGCATTTAACCCAACACATATAAATTATAATAATATACAGGTCACTGGCAAAATAGAGGGAAACACTTGAGTAAATGAAGGGCTCTGGAGGCTCTGTTATGGTGTGGGGTGCATTTTCCTGCCATGGTTTAGGTTCACTCAACATCTTAGAGCACAGGTGTCAAACTCATTCCATCAAACTCATTCCAATCACCAGGTGATTTCACTAATTAGCTCACTTCTTCAACTAAGGAGGTAACCTAATTGAAATAACCTGTTGTAGTGCATTGGTTACAACAGAAACCTGCATACACTCGGCCCTCGATGGAATGAGATTGACACCCCTGCCTTAGAGGGTCAGGGTAAACACCAATAAATACAAAGCCATTCTGAGTGATCCTGTGGTGAAGCATTTCTATCCTGATGGGAGTGGTCTCTTCCAGGAGGACAATGCCCCCGTCCACAGGGCACGAGTGCTCACTGAATGGTTTGATGAAATTAAGTTAAGCATATGCCATGGCTGTTGCAATCATCAGATCTCAACCCAATTGAACACTTATGGGAGATTCTGGAACGGTGCCTGAGACAGCAGTGTTTTCCAGCACCAACAAAACACCAAATGATGAAGTTTCTCATGTAAGAATGGAGTTGCATCCCTCCAATAGAGTTCCGGACACTTGTAGAATCTATGCCAAGGCGGATTGAAACTGTTCTGGTGGCTCGTTGTGGCCCAGCACCCTATTAAAACACTTTATCTTGGCGCCTCCTTTATTTTGACAGTTACCTATATGTACGTTTAAACAATTATGCCCAATAGAAGTAGCCTGATGTTATCAGGCTGAATCATGTACTTTATATAGTCTGTACAGAATGCTGTCATTTGCACTTGCTCAGTTTAATCTGTATTTTCCATAGGTTAATTAAAGCTAGTTTTTTAGCTTTAATTTTTTACTTATGTTTAATGTATACTTATAGTTTAAATTTTGCACCGTTTTTAGCTTAATTTTTATTTATGTTCTACTTATAGTTTATTTATATAGTGCTATAACTGCTGTTTGCTGTCGGGCGTTTTTCTGACACAAGAATTTCATTCACCGCGTTATACTTGTATAATCTGTGATTTGATAATAAAACTACTTGACTTGACTTGACTTTAACAATGAGAAAATCACCCATGTGTAAAAAAAAAAAAGAAGAGTCTAAGCCCCACCTTCACTTTAATCTCCTCAGCTTGTTGTTTGCTATAATCATTTAAAAGGTGTTCACCCCAATCCCAATCAAAGATGACAGAACAGCTTAGTCAGTGAGCCGGTTAATATAAAATGTTTATTTTTATTTTTTATGGCTTCTGTGATACAGGATATCTCTCCGCATCGGAGCCGGTGTATGTGGGCGGCTGCTGAGGTACGGGGTGAGACAGTGGGCCACTCAGCACAGAGGAAGTGTCTGCTTTCATTTGAAAGCACAAGATCTGCACTTTGGCTTTCCGGCACTTGCGAAAACAGCTTTATCTGTGGATGGCCAGCTCCACGCTGTCAAAGGTCGTTCAGATGAGGAAGTGTGCAGCTAAGATGGAACAAGTCCCTCATTCTTACATTCACACGTTCTCAAAGCAACCAGGGACCTCTGACTCAACACAGCCAACGCTGATAAATCAACGTTCCCATAAATACTGTTTCCCAATGATTCTCCTTCAGTGTTTCTTTTTCAATCGCCACAGGTGTTAGTTCTTTGTTAAATACGAGGAACTGTTCGTACAACGTAATTAGTGTATATTTGCATACCTGTTTTGGCAGCATTCCCAATACTGTTGATCCTAAACAAATCTAAAAGGATAAAATAATTAGTGGATTAAAAGCAAAACAATTAAGGTTTTACGTCTAACGATTCTTAATGATGTGTGGGAAGTGTGTGCACATGCAGAGTACCGGATAATGGCTACACTGACCTCGGGTGAATGAGGAGAACCTAACCGTCACGGTGAAGTTTTTAAGAGGAGAAAAGAGAAGCAACGACAAAAATAAGCAAATATAAAATGATCTTTCAAAAGAGGGGCTTGAAGCCTCCTGTTGATTTCAATAATGATTTCCTAGTGTGTACTGGGAACTTCTGTTAATGGCATTACATGACATCCTACTACCCAGCATATTCCTCTCTCTGTCACAACACAGAGCTGCGGGGTGTCCTAATGGTGAAATGTCATTTGTGAGGATGCCAAGGACATGGATTAGCACATCCTGAAACTGGTTTTTCGAGGACTCGTGCCATACAGAGCGATATGTACGCATGGGAGAGGGGACAATGCTTCTGTGCTGGGTCTGGACAGAGACACAACAACAACCTTTGGATTTCTTCTTCGGACTGTCGATCATTTTATGCTCTTTATTTCCTTTCGCACTTAAAAAGATGGGGGGAAACATTTCAAAGATTGTCTTTTCTTTTTAGCTCCATGTTGCCAAAGCACCTCATAAATATTCTTAACCGTTCAAACGAGACGCTGCCAGTTCAGTGGCCACGAAAGCCTGCTGAAATAAATGACCGGGTGCCAGCGTAATGAGGGTTTCACTGAATTAGTTACTGCTCTTGTGGGCCACCTGTGACCACTTCAGAACGTGGTGAAAGCTATCGTTTCGGTAGTCACAGCGAAAGTGCACGCTGTATCGTTAAACCAGCGGGGGAGGAACGGGACACGTACGTGCCCTGAAATGGTGCAGACGTGTGTTTACCGTCTACAGTTTCAAACCAAAGAGTTGCAAGGCACGCTTTACAGTGTATTTTAGATTCCAAAGAAATCTCAGTCTCAATGCTTCTACGGCTAGTCTTTGCATTGTGCTTCAGGATAATTCTTGATCACTGAACAAACACAGTACAATACACTGGCATCATCTAGCAATATTACACACACCACTTACTGCTATAACAAGCATTTCGGTAATTGCTAGCCCCTGAGAAATATCCCTGCTGGGAAAGAATGTAATTCACGTCAGCCATTTTAAGGATTGCTCCGATTCCCCCAGGAAACGCGGTGAGCTGTGGCCTGCAACTTGTTTGACATGGTTCTGCGAACGAGCATAATTAAACTGTCCCTCTGATGAGGCCTTGATTGGGCCGAAAGCAAGTCAGAAACCTAGGCCCTTTTTTTGGGGGTCTGATTGCATTTGAACTTCCTTTGGGAGGAACATTTTAAAAAAATAAATAAAGGCAAGGTCTGGGGTCCATTGACAGCAAATGGGCAGAGCAGATGTTTTCCAGATGTGACCGCTATGTGAAGACCCAGCGAGGCTCCCATTTGCACACTGACAGCTTTGTTCATCTCCAGCCGGGATCCCCCCCCGCCCCCACCCCAGACCACGGTGTGCACCCCGGAATGCTTTGAAGCTGGGACACCGTGCCGGAAGCCGGGGCGGAATCGATTTTCGGACGCATTAACCCGGAATGTATGACTTCTCCCCCACCGCCCATTCCGGCTCCATGTTCCCTCCCTTTTCCCACTCTCTCACATATCTCACAGTGCTGATCCCTCTCTCTGCGTTGGGTACATCTGTGCACTCTATGTTTAAGGTCAGAGCCTTGTTCCAATGACTCACTACGCTCCTGCCTCTTGGGCAGTTCCAAGGTCCGTGTTCAGGGTAAATATGGAGACGTGGAATCGGTTTACACCTGCTATGACACATTCCAAAAAAATAACTTTCTTTTGCTTTTGCTTTTTCTTTCCTGTTTTGGCTATGGATACAGCAATGTTGTAGATTAAAATAAGTCACTTAACTTAATTATAATTATGAATATTAGTAATGTATAGTAGTAGGAGTAAACTTTCATGCAAACTGCTTTTTCCACACACCTCCTTTCCATTTCTTTAAGTTTGATTATATTCCTGTGAATTAATGAATTAATGAATGAATGAATTTTAAACTGAGGCATTTCTTAGAAGGTAGCCTCCCTCACACAACAAAACACACTGCCTCAATCACTCATACAAGGAGCCTCGCTTTCATCTGCGACTGAATATTATCAATAAAATCATAACGTATGACAAACCATGTTAATACACAACGCTGAAGAAGGAGACTATAGTTACTGTGCTGTAAGCAATGATGACGCTGTTCCTGTCCAGGTACCTATTTACCTTAGCATGGTGATGGGGAAACGCAGAGGTTAAACTGTCACACTGATGACCTCATTATCTTATGAATCTGAGAGGTCCAGTAAAAAGGTCTGTTTGAGTGGGAATTTGTGGGGTCAAAGCGCAGAGAATGGGAGGATGTGTTGGCTTTGTGGCTGTCCTTCCACTGGGCTCTGTGTGTTTGCTTGGCTGCAGGGCAGCAGTGGCCATGGGAACAGGGTGGCAGGGGTGACAGGGGTGGCCTGGGCCCCCACTAGGGTAGCAGGAAGAGGACCGGGGGTGTGGTGTGACCCAAGCCCTCGTGATTGGAGAACGAGGTTTCATCAACACCCATCATGGGTGGAGCTACACTGAGCTGTCAATTACTGACTTGTTTGAACCAATAGAAAGATGTTGCTCTGCACAGCAAAACACAAGGATTTGGTTCAAATCAGTGAGTGACTGAAAGCATGAAAAAATGTTGCTCCACCCATTCTTGGTTTGATGAATCCTCACTCTCCCATCACTACCCAGCCCTCCAGTATGCAGAGGGGTATGCAGGGGGTAAAAAAAAGAGCTGGGTAAACTATAAGACAGTCAACAGGGGCCAATCCTCGAACCATGAACCAATATGGCCATGAACCAATTCTATTAACTAATGTATTAATTTATGTACTCTTAAGTCTAAGGGATAGTTTTGGAGGCTTTTTTCAAGAAAAATAATGTGAAAGTGATATTTCACAAAATTATAACACCTGCAAGATGTACTGCTTGCTATGCCGCATCATTGACAGACATCATTGAATTCCTCTCCAGTTGGTTTGGTCACATGTTCAGTAATATATGGAGCACTTAGCAAAACCATGTTTACTTAGGCCTGTTCACTGAAAAACATTTTTAAAAACAAAGGCCTTGTTGCAAGCTCACTACTTCCATTTCACGTATCCATTTCAAGTAATACACTGTATAGCATAATACTATATCGAAAGCTGCATTTCCAGGCTTGGTCAACTGTTGGTCAACATTATTCATTCTCATTTTGGTTTGCCTTTCTTTTCAAATTTTTGTGACCCTATTTCTTCCAATTTTTGGATTCCTAACAGAATTTGTAGACCCATCCCATCTCAAAAACCTCTGTCAACTCTGCACCATGGACTGATGATGTAGGCCTTTCTCATCTCACCCGAAATGCCTTGTGGATTTAATGCTTATTTTTGTTCCCTTTCTGTGCTCTCCCAAAAGCCCAGAATCAGTGCTCTGCTGTGGACAGGGTTGGAGGGGATGCCCATGTGTTTGCAGTCCAGCTCTCCAGGAGCAGGGGCTGGAGGGTGCCGGGGTCATCGCACTGCCACCATTTAAAACCCTGTGACCAGAAACAGGCCACCGACCCCTTTGAACAAAGCGGTGGGTCAGCATCTGGCAAGTTTCACGGAAAAAAAAAGAAAAAAGAGGAAGAGATGGCCATCAAAGGCCTGCATTCTCCAGCATCTCCCCCCGACTTTCCTGCTTAGTGTGCTTAGAGCGGAACAAAACCTTCCAAGCGTTGAATGGACAGGACTTACACGGGAGCAGACATGATGGGAGTCCATGATGTCTGCACGCAGGGCCTTGACGATGTCTTAGACAACTTGAGTAATTCTTCTGTAGGTAGGAAGCCGGGTTTGAGTCCTGTTTCCGGCAAGGGAAGGGACCATGCCCAAGAGAAGCAAGCAGGTGGGCATGAAGATACTTACGGACAGATATCGCAAGGCAGGAGCCTTTTTTATCATAGCATACCAGGGTGATGGCCTCTTTTATCATATCATACCAGGGCGATGGCCTCTTTTATCTTATTTCATCATTTCAAGCTGAGAGAGTGGCTTTTGTTCTGTTGTCAGTCTCAGTGGTTTTCCACGCTTTCTTTTTAAATTATTTGTTTCAGATTTTATCCCAATTTAGTAGCCAATTACACCCTCTATTTTTCATGTCAATCCCCCCCTTGTATTATAAGTTTGCTGCCATAGCCCTGTGACCGGGCAGTGACAAAGGCGAAGTATCGTCTCCTCCGAGACGGCACTTGTCAGGCTGTCGACCGTAACTCTGATACTCTAGAGCCACTCCTGTACGCAGCAAACTTCCTGTTGACTTCCCTCCCCCCCTCCCTGGGGCGGACAGCCAATTGCCGCCCCCGGTGGCACTCCCGGCCAGAGCCGACACTGGCGCGGCCGGTGGAATGGAACCCCGGTCGCAGTGGTTAGCGTCGAACGCTGTAACCACTGGACCACCCGAGAGGCCTCTGTTTTCTGTCTGTGCGCCTTTCCTTCCCCCACTCGTGCAGATCACAGGCCCCAGGCTCCCCGCTCACTCCACGCCTGCCTGACCCTGCAGCCCTCCTCTTCTCAGGGCTGACCGATTTCCCTGACAGCCCCAATGATGTCATAACAATGTCAGGGTCGCTTCCCGCTGCAGCTGGTGCAGAAGTCCCACCTTCCAACCTCATATTTCCCGACCTCGACGCCAAAGAGAGAGAGAGCGAGAGAGAGCCCCTCAAAGACTCCCCTGGCGTTCCCCACAAAGGTCGCCGACAGAACTTCATCCTTTTGTTTTGCCTCCATTTCGGCCCATTTCCTACCATTTTAGCTTTATTAATTTGGAATGCTCTTTGGTGAGTGGAGGTGAGTGGTCACCGTTAATGGTCTGCAGGTGGTTTCGTTGCTGGAAGGGGAAAAGGGGGAGACACATTCGAGGCAAGGGAAGGTGATCGTGCAGGCAGTGTGGTATAATGGTTAGGGAACTGGGCTTGTAACGTTAAGGTTGCAGGTTCAATCCCCAGGTGGGACACTGCCGTTGTACCCTTGAGCTAAAGGTACTTAACCTGAATTGCTTCAGTTAATATCCAGCTGTATAAATGGATTGTAAAGAAATGTAAACTGTAAGTCGCTCTGGATAAGAGCGTCTGCTAAATGCCTGTAATGTAATGTAATGTAATGATCGTTCTGCAGGTGTACTGGGTGCAGGAGTGGATCCCCCCA
This sequence comes from Aldrovandia affinis, assembly GCA_029706075.1. Taxonomy (NCBI): domain Eukaryota; kingdom Metazoa; phylum Chordata; class Actinopteri; order Notacanthiformes; family Halosauridae; genus Aldrovandia; species Aldrovandia affinis. The sequence goes on along the minus strand of JAINUG010000137.1, from coordinate 1,699,053 downwards.
GCCTCCCACTGAAGGACACACAGGCCCTCTGGCCCACCGGTCCAGTGAGCCCAGCTCGGGGTCAGTGGCTCAGTCGGGTGATTTCCCATCATTAAGTGAATACTCTGTCTCTCCCTGCTCAGACATCCAGCTGCTCAGCTGAGACAGGCACTCTGGAACGGCACACAGAACTGGGACCGGGAGGAGGGGGAGTGGGCGGTGGGAAGAGTCCTGCCGAGCCCCCGAAAATTCATTATCACCTCCTGGAAGACAGCTGCAGCTATGAAAACACTGCACCTTGTTTGGACAGTGGCGGAGGTTGCGTTGCTAAGGGCAGAGTCGCACACAGGGAGTTCCACCTTCCTCGCATAGCAGCGGTGGGGTGGGTACGGCCTTTATCACTGTTAACCTCGTCTGGCTTTTGCAGATATTCATTATGCTCGTGACTGAAATCCCGTGTCTAATGCGATACTTTAACGATGCAGTTGTCTTTGAGGGGACGTTCGTCTTCAGAAAACAGTCTGGTTTTACAGTTTCAGCCACAGACATGTGGGTTTCCTCTCTGTGAGGCTGGATGGAGGCAGTGCAAAACGTCTTTACACAAGATCAGTTAACTATGCACCACATCCTTCCTCAAGAGCAATGCCTGGCAAGAGAACACCTCCTGAGCAGCCTACAGCCTTTCTACAGCCGGGTAGAAAAACGGGAATTAAAAACTATATTGTAATAATAAATAGATAATATATTACAGATTGTAATAGTCACTCTGCCAATGTACTTCTAAAATGCCGTCAGACACAATAACACTGATAAAGGATCAGTTCCAAGTTCTCAAACTGATTATTTACACTTTGGACAGAAAACCACATTTCGAAATCCAACAGAGATTGAGCACTCCACTTTGTCTAGTACATGTTGAACATTGTTGGCTTGGACAATAATAACAGTCCAATTATTTGGTATGGATGGTGTGGCAAAGATGGGCCTCACACAAAAAATATGATTAAACATGAGACATAGCAGCTGCAGCTGCAATTACATTCCACTCATATACACCCAACCACAGATTCTCAGCTGAGCAAACGGTTGGTCCTACCAAAGATGAGTAAATAGCGACTCAGGCCAGAGATGGCAAGAGACAACATTCTCCTTCCACTAAATCGGTCTATGGAAACCCCAGAAGGCGCAGAACTGATTCATATTTATTCTTATTTCTGCTCACCCCTATACGAGTCATTTGGGGGAACTATAAATAGCACTGACACTGCATTGAGGACAATTAACCAGCCTCTAACGAGTTCACAAATGATCCTGTGGCAGGCCTTTGGAGACGCTTTGCATATCCAGTCCTCCTTCTAGTTTACCCACAATTCCCACTCCAGCGCACTAGTCACATAAGAAGCTCTTCCGTTGTTTTCACTGTGAACTGTTCAGATCCCCTCTGACCGGCCCGCAAAGAGAAGCGGCAGACTGACTCTCTCCAAGTGGATCCGCCACATTGTGAGCTGACAGCAAAGGCCTTTAAAGCTTTGTCCAGCCAGCGGGGCAGGTGGGGAACCTCATTGGCAGGTGCTGCAAAAGTGCCATTGTGATCGACGATCGACGGCAACTGCTTCCTATTAGCGTCGATGCAGTGATGTAGTAGATGTAATAATCGGCTCATAATAAAAAAAAATTGAAGAACAGAAAATAAGAGGTGGGTGTTGGAGAGGGCGGGGTGGTGGATGGGTGGGATGGGATGGGGTGGGGGGATGTGTGAGGTGTCTGTCCACAGTCGGAAACAGCCCCGACGGGACACACATGGAAAAGTCGTTCTCAGGTTGCAGCCTGCGTCTTGCCCCGGCCCCGAAAAGGTAAACATTATCTCTGGATCCCCACAGACATCTGAAGGGCCTTCTCTTCCTGGCGCTGGCTGGTGTTGAAACGATAATGTGAGAGCTAATCTCCGAGGAAATCCCCCCTTAACCCACAGCCTCCCGCCTCCTGTCCCGACATGTCAGAGGGGAGGAGAGGATCTCGGAGGAGAACAAAAGCGCGAGCGGGCGGAGGAGGAGGAGGAGTAGAAAGGGCCGCCTCCTGCCCTATAGGGTTTCGGCAGAGCCGCTCCCTGGCTCAGCTGCCGGGACCTGGGGCCAGCGGATTTCCTGTCTGTAATGACACCTGTGCGAGAGCCCAGAGGTCGGGGCAGATGAGACGGGCTTGGCACTCAGGGCGTGCTTTGGCGAGGGCTTTTGTTTGTTGAAAGCTTCCCTCCGGTAAAAAAAAAAAAAAAAAAAAGGAAAAAGACGGCCTCCGCTTCTGAAAGGTTCAAAGCGACTCTAAACCTCTTTGTGGAGTTAAATGTAGGGGGAAGAGAGCAGACAAAGGCCCATCACTGTCGCTCTTGTGCTTGTCATTATGTGTCGTAGAAGCGGCCCACAAAAGGGCCTGGCCCAGCTCAAATAGTGGAGGCAGTGGGCCCGGTTCCTCTTCCTGGTGTTTGTGGCAGCTGAAGTAGCACGCTTCCTGTAGAGCTCGCAGGGGCCATTCTTCACACAAAGGAGTCATTGCACTTTAGCGTGCTCCAACATGACCAGCCATTCATGTGATCCTTTCTCTTTCCCCTCCATAATTCTGTCCCCTGGGGATGAAGTTGCACCAACATGAGGACTACTTGGCAGACAATGAACAAGCCCAGCCTCAATCTGCTTAATCTTATTCAGGTTTCCTGTTCTTCGCAGAAGGACCTGCTGGCCCCGGAGTCGCCTGGTCTAATTAACGCGGCTCGAAACGTCAAACTAAACTCTCGGCTCTCTCCCTCTCTCTTTTCACAGAGAACGTTTTTGTTGTTAATTTCAGGTGTAATTTAGTTTCTTCTTCCCCCATCGCCACGACTGTAAAATGAAATTAAAAAATGGCGGCGCAGTGTGCCCTGGAGCGGCTCCGTCCTCACAAGGGAAAAGTACAGTACAGTTATGCCTGCTAGCAGCTCCTGTTCTGAGCTCTGGGAAGAGTTTGTTCCCATCTGCAGCCCCCTGGCTGCAATTATAACTGACAAAGGTGCAGAAACAGAACAGGCCTGCCACTTTTTTTCTCTTTTGTTTGTTTTGGACAATGAAACTGCTGGAAAATATGAGGGGAATCAAAGCATTGCAGAGCAGGCCAAGTCGGCTGTCTATGTCACCACACTAACTTTTTACCATTTTATGTTAGTTCAACTTTAATGCATTAGATCAAACTTAAACCATTAAACTAGTGGAGAGGCTTGAGATGAGGTGAAATGCTGCATTGTTATCGGTCACTGTTGGACTGTTGTGTTTGGATATCTTTCAGTAGATGTGTTTTTGATGTCAGATTACTTCAAAGTATCACGAGAAGACAATTCATCTTAAATCCTGCATTTAGAACAAAAATATATCAGGTGATCAAACACCACAATGTTGCATGCCAGTAAAGCTTTTGAAGTTATATATTCAGGGTAATGATCTATACCAGACACAATTTAACAATACAGTCTGTGCACTCTTAAAACACTTCCACTAGAAAGTCAATCAACGTATGCTTAGTTGATGGAGGTGAAAAACCCGGACTGAGATGTTGTTCCAAAATATCCCATAAAAAACAACATTGCCTGTGAAACATCAGCAAATTGGTCACCAAAATTCCCAACAAACACATCCCAACTATCACCTCTCTTTAAAAGCAACTGAGGTCTCCTCTTGCAGCCATGCTAGCCATAATTATAGAAACCAGGCCCATCCACCCTTTTTTACACATGACCCTGAGCATGCTGGGATGTTATTTGCTTAATTAATCAACGTGGCGCACCTGTGTGGGAGCATGTGCTTTGCAGATATTTGTCGTCTCTCGTTTACCCAGGTGCTTTTTATGCACTACCTCTATATGGATTATATAATTATAGAATACAATTATATAAGAACATAAGAATGCATAATGACAAGAACAGGCCCTTCAGCCCACGTAGGCTCATCATGTCCTAGTCTAAAGAATATCCAGTACTGCATCTAGCCTGAACTTGAATACCCCAAGAGTTTCTGCCTCAACTACCTGACCTGGCAAGCTGTTCCAGGCATTGACAACTCTCTGTGTAAAAAAACAACTTCCTGCCATGCAGAATTTGCCTTGAACTAATTTCCACCCATGTCCTCTTGTTCTGCTACCTGAACTTATCTTAGAAAATCTTTGGTTGTTCACTTTTTGTTAATCCCTTTTAAAAATGTTAAAACCTCAATCAAATCCCACCCCCCCCAAGTCTCTGTTTGCTAAGCTTGAATACTAATGCTTGGTACTGCTTAGTACTAATTTAGTTGCCCTTCTTTGTACTTTTTCAAGAGCTTCTATATGTTTCTTGTAGTGTGGCGTCCAGAACAGCAAACAGTATTCTGAGTGAGGTCTGACAAAGGCATTCTATAACATCAATATAACCTCCTTGATTTATACTTGATTGCTATACAGTACATCCCAGCATCCTGTTGGTCTTTGTCACAGCTGCCGCGCATTGCTTAGATGCGGATAAACTTTGATCAACACACTGAACACCTACTTTTTTTCCTCCCAAAGAAATACTCCTGTCTTATATTTGTATTTCCCACATGCATAACCTTACATTTAGCAATACTGAATGTCATTTGCCATGTTTCTGGCCATTTGGGGATTTTATTTAAATCAACTTGGATTACCGTAGTCGATTCCAACCTGTTTGCTAAACCCCCAATAGACGTAAGGCATTCATAAATTATGTACAACATATATTATATACTGTATATATGGTACAATACATGCATTCAATTCAATTAATTACTGAATTAATGAAAGTGACAAGAAAGGAAGTCTAGTCTAATCTATGTCACAACTTTGTAGATACTTGAACATGAAAAGGTATTTGCCCCCTTCCTGATTTCCTCTATTTTTGCATATTTGTCACACTGAATGGTTTCAGATCTTCATACATAATGCAATATAAGACAAGGAGAACCCGAGTAAACACAAAACACCGTTTTTAAATGATCATGATAATGATCAATGAAATGTTAGTCTTTATATTTTAGATAGATCTAAAATATAAAGACTAACATTTCATACTGGCTTTCTTCCTGTATGGACCGATTCCCTTATCCCTGTATTCTAAAATATGTGCTCTAAAATATAAAGACTAACTATGCAATCTATACTGTATATATGGTACAATACATGCATTCAATTAAATTAATTATTGAATTAATGAAAGTGGCAAGAAAGGATGTCTAGTCTAACCTATATCACAACTTTGCAGATACTTGAACATAGATCGCATAGTTAGTCTTTATATTTTAGAGCACCTATTTTAGAATACAGGGATAAGGGAACCGGTCCATACTGGAAGAAAGCCAGTATGAAATGTTAGTCTTTATATTTTAGAGTACCTATTTGAGAATACAGGGATAAGGGAATCGGTCCATACAGGAAGAAAGGCAGTGAAGCCTGAATGAAAGGGTGTTTTTAGTGTGGCAGCTGTGTGAGTGGCCGGTGCTGTGGGGGTCAGTGGGGAGACGTGTTGAGAGAAGTGTGCAGGTGGCTCTCTGATCCTCAGCCCCCCCCCCCCTTCTCTGTGACAATGCTGCGTTTTGGCACATCGGCCGGGGTGTTAAAGAGCGTGCCACATCCGGCGCTGTCACCGCTCACAGGTAGTGGTGTGGGGGTGTGTGGGGGGGCGTATGTGAGAAGCAGCCTTCATTTCATGCTCCGTTTTTGTGTGAATAAAAATACTGCTTCTTATGCAAAGAGAAGTCTTCAGAGTATTCTCACAGTTACAGGTCACAAAAAAAAGCCACTTTCAGATATCCACACGAGGGTAAGATCTCCCGGTTTTCTGTATTTATATTTATATATATACGGTACTATATATACATGTACAAAATATATATATGTATATCAGGGATGTGATTTTTTTTCCTGATTGATCAGGAAATATTTATTTTCAGATCATAGAGATTTTCTGGACATGTGTATGTCATAAGCATACACATTAAGAAGTGTTGCACTCTTTGACAGCTGATAGCAGGAGAGAATGTTCAGCAAATAAAGCCAAATAGCCAGAGATATTTAGCACCAGAAAATCAGCATTTACTGAATAATCAGGAAAAATCACATCCCTGATATATATATATATATATACTGTATATACACGTACAAAAGAAATGATAATAAAATAATCATTTTCCTGTTTCCGTTCCATGGTGGAAATGTGGAGAACAGGGCGTCCTCGGCCCTGACGGAGCCTGACAGCAGTTTCCTGCCTCCGCGCCGCGATACTCTGTCTGGGTGGTGACAGCAGAACGGGGCGGTTCCCCCTCCGTGTCCCGGAGAGAGCCAGGGCCAGGCCAGTGCATCCTCTCCGGCCCACCAGGCCCGGGTGAGGAAACCCCCAGCACAGCGCTCTGTTTATTTGCCTGCAGCAGAGGACAGAGATCTGCGCCCGTCTGCACTCACACGCAGGGACTGAGGTCACCTTGGGCTTTCTGCCTCACGCTTCTCCTAACAGACAAATGATTAGCTTGTCAGATCAGGGGAAAACTTCACAATGGCTTACTGGCTCTACTCAGAACTGTGGAGTGTGACGGGGGAGGGAGATATTCTTTAGCGAGTGAACGCAAATTAAACAACCGAAGCATTGCGATAGATAGTAATTGACACATTCATATTGCAATGTTCGAAATGCATTTACCCCAATGGATACCATCGTACGGAATAAGAGAATGATATCACATGCTGTGTGTGTGCGTGTGTGCGCGTGCGTGTGTGCGTGCGTGCGTGTGTGTGTGTGTGCGCGTGTGTGTGTGCGTGCGTGCGTGTGTGCAGAGCAGCCATGTGCGATTTCCATCATCCGTATTCTGTTGGAGATACCACTAGTCTGGTGTACGCAGCTACAGGGTAAATTGGCTTCCACACGCCTCCATCTGGCTGGTGGAAAGTTGTTTCAATGTCAGCAGCAGCAGTGAACTGGCGCGTTGTGTCCACTGTGCACTTCCAAAACAACATATCACCAAACCGGCTGATGAAAAGCACATGATCGCTGGCTGGGGCAGGGATCCAGCAAACCAGATGGTCCCCAAATTCTCCTTTCGATGGGACAACAATATGATATTAGTGGAAGAGACCTGTGCTTTACTTCACATTGTGTCATTGGATTGAAATGTGAGTGTAAGTGTAAGTGAAAGCCTGACTTTGGTAGGACAAAGCACCGCACTGGGAAAACGTCAACAGCAACGGGTGCCCATTCTGTCCCATGACAACATATTCATGTTATAGAGGGAGATAAAAATGTCTGGTCCCTTCAAGCTGCAGACAAGACATTAAAGGAGCGTGAATCAATTTCGGGATGCAGTACAAAGTAAACTGATGTCTCGTGTCTTCGCGTGCTGTAAACACGCCGACGTTACTGGGAAATCCCCCGGCTTCCAAAAGCCTTTGGTGATCCGTCCAAGTCGGGAGTTGGGGGACGAGAGTTCAAAGCGATAATGACTCACGTGCCTCTCAAGCAAGAGCCGTCTGGAGGAGCGTGGATGGGCCCGCGTGGGCGCTGTGATCTACCTGTCTGAGAGCGTCAGTGTGTCACCGCAGCGGCCCCTGCCTCGGGGGGGGCGTGTTTCCTCAGTCACGTGTCCAATCCCCTCTCCTGGCCCTCGGCTAATGGGTTTGCCTTAAGCTTCTCTCTCGGTCTCGGCCTCGCCCAGCTCTCCCCCATGGGGGCGAGATGAGGAGATGGGGGTGTGCGGCAGCCCTGTAATCCCCCTTCGGGAGCAATTCACACTCTCCTTCGCATCCCTCCCTCCCGCCCAGAGTTCAGATTCGGCCATTCTGGCTCGTCATGCACCTCTAAGTCCCCCGCCACCGCCACCCGCCCCCGCCCCCTGCCCCCGCCCCCGCCCCCACACGCACTCGTGAGCCTCCCGTCTCAGCCCTGCTCCCTGCCCCACACTGGCGATCATGTGCTTATCATTGGATTGAATCAGCAGCCCTTTGGAATTCCGATCCCTCAGCTCAACTGGCTTACCACAGGTCACAACTTTCTTACGACTCCATCTGCCTTCTGATTGGGGGGAAAGTCATCCCCCGTTACACCCTGAGCGCCGATGACAGCTAATCGCCACGGCAACAGTGTGGGACCGTGGTTTTAAGACCGTTCGTTTGGGGCTTCGGTGTCCGGTTTCCTGTTCCGGTCGAGACCATTCACAGAGAGCGTACACTCATTTAGAAAGGTAACCTGTGCTTTACCAGTATAATTACTATATGCTTTATTTTGCCGATGTGGTGCAGGTGCGTCCTGTCTTGCCACAAATAAACTAACTATGTACCGCTCCTCCTGGATCCAAAAGCCTGCCACTGGGAATAAATATGTATATATATATATATGTATGTATATAATAAATAGGAAAGAATCTGCAAACTTCACCTCCTTAAAAAAGAAAATCCCCAGAGCACCAATTTTTTGCACACTAAGAGGGGAACAACAACTTTCAGATGTGTTGGCCTTGGATTATAAACACCGGAGTGTCCAGGCTCAACTTTGACGAGACACTGCGTAGGTCTGACACATCCTGGTCAGCATGCTTCAACCCATGGGTTCAATTATTATTATTTTGTTCAAATGATTTTTTAAAGGTTTTTCATTAGCAGGCCGGCCCCATCCACAGTGACTCACGCTTCTTACACTTTAAATCCGTTTATACACCTGGATTATTTCAGCTGAGAGGTTCCCTACCCCAGGGCACAACGGCAGTGCTCCGCCCAGGATATGACCCAGCAACCTTCTGAGTCACGAGTCAATGCTTCCCACGACACACAGACAGGCACACCAAACTGGAGGCTCATGGATTGGGGGTGGGGGGTGGGGGGTGTCCCACCCTGAGAGGAACAGGGCCTGCAGACTCTACGGCTCTTTCCTGACATTTATGCCTCCTAATTAATAAAACACAGACTCTTCAATTTGGCCCCACAGACAGCGGCAGATCTTTAATGGCTTTGGCAGTTGCCTTCCCCCCACCCCCCGATCGCTTCCTGTCGTGCATTCCGCTCACCGATCATTTAGAGGCTGCACTTAGGTAGGCTGGAGGGTGGACACTGTAGATCAAAGGACATTCTATGTTTTACTGCAATGATGCTTTTGAAGAAGGAAGTACAAGCTCTGCTGCTCTCTGTCTGAAGCGCTCTGCTTTAATTGTCAACTCTTCAACAAAAGTCATTTTTTTAAAAGCTCTCTTTCTGCCGAGAATGTAAAAATTGTAGTTAAAAAAATAAAGAAACATTTCAAGGGAAAATTACTACCATTGTTTTTGCTTCAATTATATACACATCATGACAGATGTCATATAATTAGCTAAATGCATTTATATTGTATCAAACATGTTCTGAAACATGTGGCAGAGATATATTGGCCGATGTTGGATGTTGGTGGCTGCTCACATTCCCAGTGATCAGCTGATAATGGGCTTTGCTGGTATCCGCTGGCTAACAGGTAGTTATAGCTTGTTTGTTTGCAGGCTTCCAGGTGTGACAGGAAGAAGGCCCAGGTAATCCAAATAACTGCCAACAAAGCGCTCGAACAGGGAACAGAGGCCTTTTTGTCCCCCTGGGCCTAATCCTCCACAGGTGCGGCAGGCTCTACCCGAAAATGCTCCTTTTAATCGGACAGCCCCTCCGTTAAGAGAGCCTTGTAAGAAGGACTGATTTGTACCTGGCAACTGTTGTGATTTCAGATAAGCTGCCCTTCTCGCTCTCCTCTCCTCTCTTTCTCTCTCCCTCTCTCTAAGCCTCTCTTACACACACAGATTTCCTGGACCCATCTGTCTATCATCCTTCCCCAGACCATTCGGGGCATGGAGGAAGAAAGGAAGGAATGGAAGGAGAGGGAGAGGAGGAGAGACCAAGAGCAAGATAAGAGAAAGAGAAACAGAGAGAGGGAGAGAATTACATTTAAATATTAAATTAAATTAATAGTGGTGTACAGCCGGGGTTCTACAGTCAACATTGACTTTGCAATGACAAGGCACACAGCCTGCTCCAGAGGGTGAGAAGACGCAATTAGCAGCAGCCGGAGAAACATCCCTAATGACATAAAGCAGTTTACATTTACATTTTAGGCATTTAGCAGACGCTCTTATCCAGAGCTACTTACAGACTTTACATTTCTTTACATACAATCCATTTATACAGTTGGATATTTTACTGAAGCAATTCAGGTTACATTATTTACATTTTAAGCATTTAGCAGACGCTCTTATCCAGAGGGACTTACACAGTTTACATTTCTTTACATATAATCCATTTATACAAAGGTTAAGTACCTTTAGCTCAAGGGTACAACAGCAGTGCTCCACCAGGGAATTGAACCAGCAACCTCTTAGTTACAAGCCCAGTTCCCTAACCATTACACTACACTGCCGCCCACTAATGAGTCCACTTTCAAGAAGTTGCTGCAGGGGAGTTACTGCTTTCACTTAGGAAAGGCAAGAGGTTTGTCCAAAATACCTTTTTATGCACTCTGATGCTTCAACTAGTTTTTTAAATCACCCATGTTACAAATATTTCCAATCAAAATTATGCGGAATCAGACATGAAAAACAGTGCAAGGGCAACCAGTGTCAAACATACATTTTACCTTAATTTTATTATTTCTTTCTACTGTGTCATTCACCAAATTTGGCTAGGCTTGATTTCATTGCATATGTTCTCACCTGACAATGCCCCTTTGCTCCCTAGGAGCATTTCCTGTTTGTTAATCTGACACGAAGCTCAGTGCGGCCACTGCATCCGACGCCAGGAAGTGGACCTGTTTGCACCCGACCAAAGCATCAGAACACTCGGCAAGACCCAGATCCTGATTCAAACAATTAAAGCAAATTCATCCTCCGTTTGCTCACAATAAAACAGAACAATAACAGCCGCCGATTCGTATTTGACGGAGACATTTCATCCCGAGAAAGCAGGACGGAGCCTTAGACCGATGAGATGAGATCACTGCACGTTCGGCCCTGTTAGGAATGGGAAAGTGGCCTGTGTGCGTGTAAAAACACTTTGTTGCACGTCGCTCTGGATAAGAGCGTCTGCCAAATGCCTGTAATGTAATGTAAAATATAAATAACGACATTTTTCAGAAGATGCAAATGAAATAACACCTGAAACTGGGCAGGGCAAAGCATCCTATATGAAAAGGGACACCAGTTGCTTAGTGCACCTTGCGCACTAGTCATCGATTTAAGGTGGATCGGCCATTACTCGCTGTAAAGTGCTTTGTGTTGATTGGAATTAAATGCTTAAAAGCCCTTAAGCCTCTCCTGCGCACGGGACCTCCAGGCAGCTGGCTGTGACGAAAAAGCCGTGACCCTCGCTGGGACTCTCGAGCAAGCTGGCACGCCTGCGTCAGGACGAGGCAGAGGAAGCGTGGAACGAGATTTAAACGGCGGCGGTTTTGAAACGTGGCCTTGACCTTGTGCTTCGTTTTCCCCCTGACCCTTCAGACGCCTGCGTCAGCATTTACATTTAACATTTTGAGCATTTAGCAGACGCTCTTATCCAGAGCGACTTACAAGACGGGACTTACAGAGCGACTTACAAATATCCTGGATATGCCAAGTAAATAAAGGCTTTTTACAACATCTAATTATCCTTCCTCCATCACAAGTGGAGTAGTTTTGGGTACTTTTCTTGCTTTATCTAATGACAAGTTGAGCGTGTAGAGATGAACTCACCCATCACAACAGCTGTTTGATTTACCATCTTATTTGCTATGCATCTTCATGTCACCGTTTCACGGCGCTCTGAAACAGAGCTCATAGCTTTGCACACAGGTCGCTTGTTGCAGCCTGATCACATTACATTTACATTTTAGACATTTAGCAGACGCTCTTATCCAGAGCGACTTACACAGTTTACATTTCTTTACATATAATCCATTTAAGCAGCTGGATATTTTACTGAAGCAATTCAGGTTATGCACCTTGCTCAAGGGTACAACAGCAGTGTCCCACCTGGGAATTGAACCTGCAACCTCTGAGCCCAGCTCCCTAACCAGTACACTACACTGCCAGCCCTGATCACTCAGAGACAACGGTCTGTCCACTGCTGCACTGGAGCTTTTCTGTCGCTGGATAGCAAAATAATTCCCTTCTGTTCCCAAAAGCCCAACTTCAGCTGACATCTGCCTGTTTGGAGTCGGCAGGCACAGGGCTCAACAGCACACCTGCTTTGATTTGAAATCTACTTGGAGAGAAAAACAGGTATCGGGTAGAAGGGTGTCAAATGGCAACCAGACAATGCCATCTCAACGCAGCTCCTCTCTGCTTTGTTCTGCGACAAGGCGCTAATTGTTTCAAGACCACTGATCTGGTAAAGCAATTATCCCCTAATCAGTCTGCTCGAGGTAATGGACGACACCCGTGTTGCTGTAACAGAACCAATAAACCAATAACACATGAACCATCCACCTTCCTGTAATCTACCCAATTGTCATCACCACTGCCCACTTGCTCAATACTTCTTCTATATGTATCCCTGCTTACTCATCATTTATAAAAATAAATAAATAATAATAATAAAAAATTACTAACCTTTTCCTTCCCAGTGTTACAGGTATGGTATGCAGCTGCCTGCAATGATGTCTATCACTGTATTACTGCACTGATCTCTTGCGCGAACTATGATTGTTCCTACCATGTATTAATGCACATCTTGTAAGTCGCTCTAGATAAGAGCGTCTGCTAAATGCTTAAAACGTAAAACGTAAAATGGAAGATGTATGTACAAAGCGCGGTTAGAGGCTTGGGTCTCGGTGATGACAGAAGTTCACTCAAGTGCGTCTTGGAGGCAGCCGAGCTGCCGACAGCTCACACTGAAATAGTGGAGGAGTGGGATATCTCAGGCGGAGGCACCCTTCTAGCTGCTCCGAATCAGAGACAGTTAATCACCATGGAGACGGCGTACTCTGCATTCCTTCCTGGTCTGGCCAGGGAGTCGCAGTCACTACTTAGATTGTTGATGCCGAGGAATTTTCACTGATGGATATTGCCTTCCAAAAATGCAGGGCCAGAACTTTTAATGTGTATCCTAGAGAGAAAGGGCCATCTTGGTGCCTGTGCGACCGCTCTGAGGAGCTGGAAGATGTGGCATCCTACTCTGCTAATTACACGGCTCCACTCCAGTCAAACAACAAGCACATAATGACCGTCATCTTGCTCCCGTTAATTTAGGGGTCTGGGGGATGCAGGGTGACTTGTCTTGTTAAAACACTGGGTTTCAGTGTGTGACACGCCCCGCCATCTTATATCTGATCCTGACTGTGCCAGTGCTCACTGTGGCCAGCGGTCCCCGCAGGGTGGCACGTACAATTCTTTCCATATTTTTTTTCCAGCGCTTTGTTGAGAAAACACATCTAAGTGGAGGACTGTGGGAAGGCCAATTTTTCAAGGGTGTCCCCTGGTAAATTGGCGACTGGTGGTAAATTCCCAAATATGGTGGTGAAATGGGTTTGTCAAATGCCAGTGGAAAAAGCATGTGGCCTGGTTGGGAATGCGTTAAATGAAGCCCCTGCCATACATCAAGCGTCTACTGTGATTCCAGATATAAATAATGGGCGCATTTTGAATGTGTTTCTGAGGAGCGGGTCTCCAGGGCTTAACTTAATGATAAACAGAACAGTGACTTTGAACTTCAGCGTTTTCAAGGTGACCTCAATGTCAACGCTGCCTGCTTTTGTTCAGGGTACAAATGACCATGGAAATAACACTGTTTGTATCTACTGTAGACACGCCCAGTGGGTCAACAACTTAGTCCAACACCGTGCCACGCACAGCCAAGATTACGTGTCAAGATTAAGTTGGGACGTAAACCTTAAGAGGGGGGAGGCAGGACGGGGGTACGGTCAAAGTAAACACACCTGACTTTGGTGACGTGGAACGAAGCACATTGGCACTGTGTACTGGTAAACACACCTTTACACCTAGTGCGCTTGGAGCTGCAGACTTCTCAATGTGGGGTTGAGGGCGGCTTGCCTTCTGAGGAGCTTTCAGGTCCACAGTGGGGAGGCCTTGTTCCACTCCGTCTTCGTCAACTTTCCAGGCACAGCTCTTCAAAATGGCTCCCAGCACTCTCCCTGCCCCCATGCCACCACCTTCCAGTTCACCTCAGCACTACATCCTGCACAGCTCAGCTGGGTGGTTCTGCTACGCTGTGCTTCTGCTGGGTGCACGCTGTCGTCCTCCGGGGGAAATATTCCTACTTGCATTGGGGACAGCTCATACAGGAATGTGTCTCCATGGAGCCCTGGCTACTCAGGCCTGAGCAAAGACCAGGAAGTAGAGCAACAACTTTCCATTGCTTCCTCGATTAGCATGATAAACAGTCACCCCTTCTGGAACACTTGAGGCCATCCCCTATCTGTAAACAAGGTACCAGGAAGTGTTATTACAATAATATTGACAAATACTAGTCACTTTTTAGGCCTACTTGGTAGAGACCTGCTGCTGGTTTCAACTATTTAGTGAATGAATAATAATAAGAAAAACAACAACAACAACAATAATAATAAGAAAAACATGTTCATGGATTTTCTTCTCCAAACAATCAAGGGAATATAAAATGACTGCACGACTCTTATACTGGATGTTCTCCCGGATTATTAGCAGGGAACCTGAATCATTTGCAAAGCAGTGGTGAGAGGTATGGTAAGGTGTTTATTGGCTACCCGCGGCCATCCCATTCTCACCTCTCGGAGTATGTTTTGCAGTTCAGTGCAGAGACTCTAGTCTCTTTCACTGCCTCTCAAAGTCGATAAGCGAGACGTTTCGTGCGTACGGACCACGTCGCTTGACATGACGTATGTCGGTGTCACTGGTGATGGTTTCAATGAATTGACAACCAGAGTCTCGACTTTCAGAATATAAACATGATTTTAGAGTCAGCCCCACCACATGATTTCAGAGTCAGCCCCACCACCCTTTTTGTTTTAAACATGCGACGAACTAGAAATCTACATTTCAACTGAGCGCACGATGACAAAACAGTGGAGAGGGAGGAAGTTCCTCTTGACCGGCGCAGCAGGACGTGAGACATCAAAGCCCAGAGGGTGGGCGCGGACCGCGGAGACAGAGTGATCACACCGCCTGATAAAACCGGAGCCGCGATTGTCTCGCTGGGTTCCAGGCAGGGGGGCTGCAGTCACGAGAAACAAAACAAAACAAAACAAAAAGCAACTCCGCCCAGTAACACAGGAAAGCAGGTTGTCAGGCGATGGAGATGAGAGAGCTTCCCCAAAAAAACCTCTCGCTCTGGATTTGAACCCGAGTGTCCCACGGCCCCGTGTGAACAGATTTGGACAGATAACCATAACGCTGGGGGGCCTAGCGCAGACGGTTCTCCTCGCTTTGCGTTACATTACATTACATTACATTACAGGCATTTAGCAGACTTACAGTTTACATTTCTTTACATACAATCCATTTATACAGCTGGATATTTTACTGAAGCAATTCAGGTTAAGTACCTTTAGCTCAAGGGTACAACAGCAGTGCCCCACCTGGGAATTGAACCTGCAACCTTAACGTTACAAGCCCAGCTCCCTAACCATTACACCACACTGCCTGCGTTGGTGGACATTCTCTCGTTCACTTGCACACTTTGGACTGACAAAAACACAAAATGCAAATGCTGTTCCTGTTCCTGTTTTGTGTTTCGCAACTGCAGCTCATCCTGTTTCGTAACCTTTCACATCCTTTCAGTGAGAGGATCTCGGGAGCCTGTCTCTCTCCCGTCAAGTTTTACAGTACAAGTACAAGTTCATGACTACGGGAGGAGTACTTCTGATACGTCTGCCCTTTCTGTTACCATATATGACATGTTTTGTACCTAGACTGTTCCCCCACTTGTGGCCTACATGAAGATCCATTGGCTGTGTTCGAAACCGTTCCCTATTCCCTAAATGGTGCACTATATAGTGTGTTCGCCAATTTGTTCAACACACTATATAGTGCACTATTTAGGAATAGTTTCGAACACAGCTAAATAAGTGCCCCTAAATAAGATTCCCGTTGCCAGCAGAGATTCTACAGAAACAACCCCAAAACAGAGTACACAGCACACCGCAGTGCTTCTCTCCACTGCAATTATCTGCACTGACAATTAGAGGGAGATATGAGGGCAGGCTCCTTCTGCAGCTTAATGGGCCTCTCCAAGAAAACGGTTCTCTCATTATCCGCGCGGATCTTGAGGTGCAGCCTCTTGAAGCACAGCCTCCAAGTGTGTGATGCTTGCCAGCACCGCTAGGTCTCACACCGCTAGCCTTACCGCTACGACCCCCTTCCGTTCGCACCCAGCCCGAATGCCCGAGGGCCCTGCAGCAACACCCTGCCAGGAGTCTGATTTAAAAATGATTTTTTTCTCTCTTACTTTCTCTGAATTTGTTTTTTTCCCCACTTTGTTCTATGAGCTTGAAAAAGCATATATTTGCATTGCCAAAGCACAAACACACACATGTACTGTATATACAGTATACAATTACATATACATTATATCCATATATACATATATATATACTGTATATACTGTATATGTATAGAGAGAGAAAATAAAAAGATGAGAAAGACTAAATATGAAAAACTACAATGATAAAAATATAATAAAATAATGTACTGATTAGAAATAAATCTGAGATCAAATAAAGGCAATTAAAGCAATATACTCTCTATATGCTACATAATATATAATGTCATAATCTCTATTGGCCATTTCACACTTACACTACATTATGTTTGGACTGGGGCCTGTCAGTCTCTCTCTCTCTCTCACTCTCTTCAGAGAATTTGCATGACAAGCTAAATTCTGTCCTCAGGTGACCAGCCCCAAACCATCACAAACCATCAAGGCTCGGCTGTAAGCAGGCAGTTAATTTTGTTAAAAGAGAATTCATTTGGGCCTCAATAGAAAGAGTACGGGCGGGTCTCAAAGGAACACTGCCACTGGTGATGTCACACAACAACGTATATTCCGCCATGCAAGCATCATGAGGCGCGATGCCCCTTCCGGTGACATTTCCTTTGTTAGCTTCACCGAAACTGGACACACCTTGAAACTGGACACACTTGTGAAGGCGATGATTGGCGAGAAAGTACCCACGAGAACGTTTTGCATTTACTCTTTACAGGGGAGGAAAGGATTGTGTCTCTTGTATGACAGCAATTCCTGCCCCAAATTCCCAAAGTTTATTCCTGTTCAGTAAATGCTGATAGGAGAAATAAAATTAGAATGGAAGAGTGAAGACTTTTTTTGGGGGTTTAGCAGACACTCTTATCCAGAGCGACTTACACAGTTCACATTTCTTAACATACATTCCATTTATACAGCTGGATTTTAACTGAAGTAGCTCAGGTTCAGTACCTCGATCAAGGGTACAATAGCAGTGCCCCACCTCGGGATACATTTACATTTTACATTTTACATTTTAAGCATTTAGCAGACGCTCTTATCCAGAGCGACTTACAAGATGTGCATTAATACATGGTAGGAACAATCATAGTTAGCGCACGAGATCAGTGCAGTAATACAGCAATAGACATTGCAGGCATCTGCATATCATACCTGTAACACTGGGAAGGAAAAGGTTAGGTTTTGTTTTTTTTGAGTATAGTGTTGAACAAGCAAACAGTGGTGAAGACAATTTAGCTAGATGGACAGAGTTCAAACCCAGAGACTCTGAGTTTCAAGCCCACTTCTCTCGCCATTACATTACACTACACTGCCGCCCGACATGCTGAGGGACCTTTGCGGACAGAATTGATTATTTAGGAAGAAAATTAAAACAGGAACAAACAAACAGGCAACAGAAAGCCCTTGATGTAACCTCTGCTACTGCATAGAATCAGATGCGGTAGCTATCTCTTTAAAAGGGATACTGCTCTGATAAGACCCCGCATCCACATTGTTCACAAGCAGACCTTGATGAAGCACTGCAATAAAACACATAAGGACAGAGGTTTGTTTTTCGAATCCAATCCAGAACCCTTTATCAGAGATTGCACTTTGATCTGGAAATGGAGCTCTGCTAATCCCATCCCTGGTTCTGTGCTGGGGAGTGCCCCGGGGCAGCTGGGTAAACACAATTATGGCATTTGATTACCTCATCTTTTCTTGTCACGCTGCAAGGGAGGTGGTTATACCTTAAAGTCAAACAGGTGTGTGCCATTACTCTTAGCACGCTTGCGAGACGTGGTGTGGGGAGCGTAGCAGGCAGAGGTTAAACTGCTGCTCCCTGGATTGATATTCACACTGGTCTTGATGGAAAAGTGCAATGTCCACAGAGGCCCATATGGTTTTGTCATTCTGGGTTTAAAGTTACTTGGGAATCCATTCACTCGTTTCCATGGCTACACAGATTCAGCAATTATTTTGTTCTTGTTTTTGTTCTTGTTTTTTTTTTTTTAGTTCCTCTGACTACTTCTCAAATTTTGCACCAAGCTGCATGTCCCATTGGTCAGAGTATGAACATGAATTACTTGTATTATGATGGAAAATGGGTGAGTGGAGGGTGGATAGGCAGTAAACATTGCATAAATTGTGGTTCTAAGATGATTCCATGAGAAAATGAAACACAAGTTAGTTCTTCGTCGGGCATATAAACAGATTTTGTAAATGTAAAATATTTTTAAAGGTATCATCTTAGCATGTCCACCAAAACGCAATTCCTGGTGTTCTGTTTTCAAAGTGTACTAAATATTTCCAGAAAAACTGAAATCAATTTTGATTTCCGATGAGAGATGTGCTACACAAAAGATACGTCTTAAATTACAATTGTCCACAAAAAAGAAAACGGCCACGGCTATCCTTTAGTACAAGTCATTGCACCATAACTTTAACTTATTATCAGTGCAAAGATTTCACAACTATTTCACAAGATTTCAGTGACTAAAACTTACCCGAATGCACAACAGCTGTGCGATCCGGGGGGAAACTCAGTGAGTCGGTGCATGTTTTTTTGTTTTCTTTTTGGCAGCTCGTCTCGTGTCACACTTGGCAGGTTACGGCTCGGGTTTCGAATATCAAGGAAAATGTCGTAAAATGAAATATGCATGCAGTGAAGTAATCGCGCGGTGCAGTCACAGCTCGGGAATGTCAAAGATCCTCGGCAGCATTCGAACCCGCTGCCGCTGCCCTGTCCATTCGTGTGTTTATGAGACCGTGACCTCGCCACAACCATCGCCGGGCCTGTGAGGAATCGCTGCGCACACAAGCCCTGAGAAACAGCCGGATTCTGCAGCTCGCTCTGACTCTCGGTGCAACGGTCAGCAGTAAAGTCAAGAGTTTGGCACAGCTCAACAAGACAAACAAGTCTTAGCATACCCACCAGAGAACCGTCTTCTCAGGAGAGGAGAAATAAGACTGGAAACGTCCACGCCTTCCAACTTTTGCTTTGTGTACTTGGCAGGCAGCACAGTGCTGCACAATATCTACAGGGATATCCAAGGTAATTAGGTCAAATGTTTCAAAAAAAGAGAGCCATCTAACTTTTCCAGTGTACACACAGAGCCCAGTAATAACATATGAGCAAAATCACTTGACACCATAGAGTGCCCGTGCTTCCAAACAAGGACTAATTTGAGCAAAATGATGGTCATATGTGAAATATCTACAATCCCAATCATTTCAGATATGGTAATATACTGTATAGCCAGGGGTGCACATAAGTACCCATTTGCGTCCTAAAACGTTCATCGCGTCCTGAAACGTTAATTGCGAACTATGCCAGACGACAAACGTTCATCACTGGTAAATTAATTAACTTAGGTAGTTAGTTAGTTAATTAACTTAGGTAGTCAGTTAATTAACTTAGCAGTGATGGACTGATCAAACTGAAAGTCGCGTGTGTTTCAAAGGTTTGTCGTCTGGTTTGGCACGCGATTATAACGTTACAGGACGCGATTAACGTTTTTACGCGAATGCGCGTACCACTTAATGTGCACCCCTGCGTACAGCAATGGAGCACATGAGCGTTACAATTCTGCATTATTTTTGTGCTTAGTACGTGGCTGCAATGGAGCATTTATCCGTGAGGCTGTTACAATTCTGCATTATTTGTGTGCTTATACGTAACAAAACAATAAAGGCATATTATATCATTTAGTTATTAATTTAATTATTACATTTATCATGGCACCAACTCAACTTCTTTTAAAATGTTTTAGTCTTGGATAGCATCCAATTTATCCGCAATGTTTGTTTTGTTGTTTAGCTTGTGAATCTGTTGGTATAAAATAAAAATTAAAACGTTTTTATTCTTTCTGTGCGGCCCGGTACCATGGCCCGGTACTGTAGCACCACTGCAGCCCCTCAACTGGGAGGGCACCTGAAAAGGCCCATCATAAATTTTAGGGTGGAGAATGGGAACAGTCCCATTATGGGGAGAGTTGCATGCGAGATGAACAAAGGGTGATTTTCAAGTTTGTTTAGGGCCAATTTCACTGAAGAGATTTAAACATGAATGGACACAATAGGTAAAACACACAAATGATCGTGTTACCCAGCGCTGGCTCTGCGCCGGACAGTATCCAGGCTCTTGCTAGCTCATATTTGCTTTGGATCTGGCCACTTTCAAACTGTCATTCATCGAGGGAAATTGGGCTACATTCTGGGGATATGGCATAGTTGATTTTGGCCGGAACTGACCCACGTTAAATTTTCGATCTCTGGTTAGTATGTGGTCATGGCAGGTATCTGCATATGATATTAGGCATGACTTAAACATTGGTGCATTCCTTAAAGTGCTGTTTCATCAATATCAACGATTATTCCCTGAATTCCACCTAAAGATATTGCCGGAGAATTACATAGCGTTAAAGTCCATAGGTTGGTTTTCTACATTATTAAGTTTTGTGATGCAGGGAGCAACGTCTATAAATACATTCCGTAAATTTCCATACAGCAGTCTGCTTTTCCATATTCCTAAATTAAAGTATGGGTACAGAACGCCATGCTATCATGTGTAAGATAACTTGCGCGTGTAGCCTATATTTTCTAGGGGAGAATTCAGTTATTAACAGGTATCAGATTAATATCAGTTATTATAACCCGCGCAGACATTCATAATTGTGCTCTGCCTTGTACGTCAAGCTCCCCATTACGCACGCGTAACATTGCATTTATATAAATAATTATGTCACTGCGCACTATATTTTTTATTTCACTCAAATGCCCAGTTAATAAAATCCCCCCTCGAAGGACCAACCCCCTCTAGTTTGTCCCGGCGAGTCGTGTCAACAGAGGGAAGATTAACAATAAGAGGACGGCTGCCCACTGTTCGGGAAAAATCCACAAAATAAGCCTACTCAATTCCCAACGGAGAGATTTCTGATATAACTCCTAAAATACCAACTAGTCTGAGTAAAGCGGGTCTCATTTGAACATTAATCAATATATCCTCCACAAGCGCATCATATAGGCATTTTGAAACCGAAAGTAAGCATTGACAACATTTGGCTTATTTGTCTAAACAACATTTTGAGGATGCTTCATTTACTATGGCTAACAAATATACGATTCACTCAAAGAGGAGGTCGAAATAAATAGGATCCTGTATGACTGTGTTGACTGTCTAAGCTATACTACATATACTAAATGACAAATAATCAAAATTTAAAAAACTATTTTTTCGATTACATTGAATGCAATCAAAACGCTTTGCTGTTGTGGCATTATTTATTATACTTCGGTCAGAGTGTTGCAAAACGGTTCCTTGTTACAAAACTGAGCACAGTATTTACTAAATAGCCTGTCTTCTAATAAGAGTTATTTACATTCTTAATGTGTTTAATTAAAATGACGCACAGAACAATACATTTAAAATAATATTTTTTTCTGTTAACAATTGAATAGTATTTATTGTCATTTGGCACAGGGGGTCTCGCTATGATTCCACACCATTACCACTAAGCAGACAAATGTGTGTCCAAGCTGGAGTTGCTATGTCACTGTATATTTAACCAGCGGGAAACATGAGCGCAATATAAGATCCCCCAACAAAAAATACCCTCCTCCTTCCTCCCCCTGCAGTAGAACTGCTGTTGCTGTTTGTTTGCACTCAGTTTGCACTCGGTTTATCCGGAGCGGAAATTCCTTTCCGTTTTTGTGAATGACAAACTTATTAACAATTCATCAACACAGTCTGTTCCATCCGGCCCCGTTTCCAAGGAGACCGTCGCTCGGCGCACTCCCATTGGCTGGCCGACATAATGTATCCATTGAAACGCTCCATGTTAGTATCCATTCACGAGCTTGCCACGGCCGAGAGCTCACGAGAAAGGACAAACTGAAACCGAGGAAGGACGCTCGTTTGATACGAAGCCACTCGGAAAGGAGCGAGACTGAAAAAGGCAACGAGATTTACACGAACAGCGAATACAACCGAAGAGCGACGTCTAAAACGACCGTTCCGGATTTATATCTATTTTCAAGAGCTGAAAGTACCCCACGGAAGGACAGCGTCGGTAGGCACGTTGAATTCAAGTGAGTCATTGACAAACACACAGGCATTCCGTGCACAGCCGTATGAATGAATGCCAGTGCAGGCAACCTGCAGCTTAATGTTCGCACCAGGATTCGTATCGCATCGACTGTAGAACGCAGCACAGATACAGGCGTGTAAAACAGAAGTTATCTTTGCGCAGAAAGAAATAGCACAATTCGAAATAGATTTTTTTCTATGACCAGTGACGCGGTGATTAGCTCAATGCTCCTCCAGTCCTCATAGCAAGAGGTGCACGGCTCATCGTTGTGCACACACGCTGAACTGCGGCGCAGATCCTACATTTGACAACAACATTTCCTTTTTTTAACTTAAAACTCAAGAAGTCCGGGTTTTTTTCTCCACCAATGCTCGATAAGTTCAAACCCGTTCACTTCGATTCGGTAATGGCGATCAGCAAGACCGTGCAGTGGCTCAAGGAGCAGCTGGAGACGCGCAGCGACTGCCTGCTCGTGATGGACTGCCGCGCGCAGGAGCTCTACGAGTCGTCGCACGTCGAGACGGCGATAAACGTGGCGATACCGAGCCTCATGCTCCGGCGGCTGAAGAAGGGCAACCTGCCGATCAAGTCGCTGCTCGCGAGCGGCGAGGACCGCGAGAGGTTCGCGCGGCGCTGCAGGACCGACACCCTCGTGCTCTACGACGAGTACAGCCGCGACTGGAACGAGAACGTGGACGGCGGCTCGGTGCTCGGGCTGCTGCTGCGGCGCATGAAGGACGAGGGGTACAAGGCGTTCTACCTGGAAGGTACGCGCGAGCCATGTTTTGTCTTGTTGTGTATTTATTATGTGTATTTAATGCACATCTTGTAAGTCGCTCTGTGCACAAGCCATGTTTTGTCTTGTTATGTATTTGCCGTGTATTTTATGCACATCTTGTTGCTCTGGGTAAGAGCGTCTGCGAAATGCTTAAAATGTCAACGTAAACGTTGTTATTATGCCTAATTCTGTGTTTTGTCAATGTGCTCGTTGCTTGTAAATGGCGTATTTTACCTTACGGTTTTAATTGTTTATTTTAGTGCATGCCATTTTTTTGATGCTTTTACACGTAATTTGTTGTGGTAAATATCGAACTACAAAGTCATTTCCATCAACATATCGTGAAGAATTAATCCGCAAAAAGGACCTCGGTTTTTTAAGGATCCTACATTTTAAATACAAAAAAATATTGCGAATGAAATATCAAATGTGGACGTTGTCTGTGGCATTCTGAGACTGTGGCTGATATTCGACCAGCATCAGAGTGTGGCTCTAATATCTATCCTTCTTGCAGGAGGCTTCAGCAAATTCCAAGCCGATTTCCCTGCGCTGTGCGACACTAATCTGGACAGCTCTTCCAGCAGCAGCTCTCCCAGTGCCCACGTGCTGGGTTTAGGCGGGCTGCGGATCAGCTCCGATTCCTCCGACATCGAGTCGGACATCGACCGCGACCCGAACAGCGCCACGGACTCGGACGGGAGCCCGCTGTCGAACCCGCAGCCGTCGTTTCCCGTCGAGATCCTGCCGCACCTCTACCTGGGCTGCGCCAAGGACTCCACGAACCTGGACATTCTGGAGGAGTACGGCATCAAGTACATCCTGAACGTGACGCCCAACCTGCCCAATTTGTTCGAGAACGCCGGGGAGTTCAAATACAAACAGATCCCCATCTCGGATCACTGGAGCCAGAATCTCTCCCAGTTCTTCCCAGAGGCGATCAGCTTCATTGGTAAGCAAAGGACTACCGCCTTTAAAAAAAAAAATACTAAAACCGTACTTTTCAACAAGATGCATTTGCGCTGTTTTAAAAACAAAAGTGAAAACTATTTAATTTAATTGCAAACAGCGCACCTTAAAATTCAGAAAGAGTGAGACAAATGCACGGTTTATATTTTCCTGCTAATAACCGTGTAATAGCGCTTAAGTGCTGCCATATGGCCTGTAAATCTCAGTAAGGGGACACCGCATCCTGCGGAAGTGCTTAAGGACGCGCGGTGTGCATTTCAGTTTAATCACGGTGTCGTCAGGCACTGAGATAAGGGTTGTTGTGAACGGTGTTATCTGCGAAATGGGGGAGACCTCATTAATGATTTAAACTACGCAAGGAGACCGGAGCCGTTGTTGTTGTCGAAATCTTCGAACTCTTTCTGTTTCTTTCGCGCTGGTGTTTCAGGCCCCAGTGTATCTATCTGTAAAATGCGAAGGCCGATGACGAATGCCAGCACAGTGGTGGGGGTAGCAATTTGATCCTGGCAGGAAGGAATCCTGTCTGGAAGGGCCATAGGAACTAATCTAGGACACTGTAATGTTTCCTCACACAAAGAGGGCCATTTGCGCGGTAACGTTAACATCCTGTTAGCGTTAATGGGCTGCCCCCATGACTTCCTCTTTTTTTTAAAAATCCTTGAATGGCACTATTATTACAGCACAACAGTTGAATAATCACTCAATAGACCTTAAAGGCCAATTCCCGTGTCAGACGGTCGAGGCCACGTCGAGGCATCTCGTCTTTATTCGCGCTCGGCTTCGGCAGAAAGCGTTGAATGAAACATTTTTCTTTGTCGTCGGGCAGAGAGAGGCCTTGCAGGAAACCTGGAGAAAGCATTGCACACCCACTCCTAGAGCTAGTCTCGAGTTAACCACAGAGAAGGCAAACAAAGGAAATGTGCCAGACTTGTTTCACTTGCCAAATATTAGGTGCATTCCCCATGTCCCCAAATCCTGCTTGTTAACTGACTTTCATGAAAGGATATGTATATATGATATATATTATATATTATATTACAATTCACGGTTTTTCTGGCTGCTCCTCCATGTACGAAAATGGCCTCTGATAGCTGCAGCCTCTAGCACTGTGAATGCACATGCACACTTTGTGTGGATGTGTTGTCGAGCAGAGTTCTAACCCGTCGCTCTCCCCTCTCTCTCCCTCTCTCTCTCACAGACGAGGCCCGCGGTCAGGAGTGCGGAGTCCTGGTCCACTGCCTGGCGGGGATCAGCCGCTCCGTCACGGTCACCGTGGCCTACCTCATGCAGAAGCTCAACCTGTCGATGAACGACGCCTACGACATCGTCAAGATGAAGAAGTCCAACATCTCGCCCAACTTCAACTTCATGGGCCAGCTGCTGGACTTTGAGAGGACGCTGGGCCTGAGCAGCCCCTGCGACAACCGCATCCCCGCCGCCCCCGCCACCTCCCAGCCGCTCTACTTCACCACCCCCACCAACCACAACGTCTTTCAGCTGGACCCCCTCCAGTCGACGTGAGAGGGGCCCCCCCCGCCCTCCCCGCGTCCTGCTCACAACCTGGAGGCGACCGCTCCTGAGAACTCTCTCTCTCTCTCTCTCTCTCTCTCCCTCTTTTTCACGGCCCGCTAAAGGGGTCTTGACACGATTGTCACAGTTGTTGTGGCTCGAGTGGACAGCTGTCCGGCAAAGGCCCCAGAGAGCCGCGTGGCTTGGCTGAAGCCCGGGGGGCACAGCTGTTGTTGTGAGGGGAGAGGAGGCAGCAGCTTTCTGTCCTCCTCCCCCACTCCCGGTATTTGGGACTCGTTGAGTGTACTTGTCCAAGAGGTCGCAGGAACACGTACACAAAAAAAAGGTGGACACATGCATGCAGAGCTGCGGATTGGGATGCCAAAGAGACACAGTTGGTCGAATTGGACATACTTTTATTATTATCATTATTATTATTATTATTATTGTCATTATTATTATTATTATTATTACTTGTAAGCACTTGCACCTACAGACCTTTGTTCAGCCTGGGTGTGAATTTGTTGTCTTCAGTGAAGACGTCCTGGTTTTGGGGGTGAAACACCCCAGGTTATGAGGGCACAGTGTATGGTACTCCAGTTTATTTATGCGGAGTAGTTGGAAAACATTTATACTTGTGTATATATCTAATATAAAAGACTTGAGGGTAAAGCCTTGCTCCAGTATGAACATGCCCTTTGCAAACAAGTAGGTACTGTTTTTTTCCCCCTTCAATTTTATGTAAACCTACATACTGAATATTGATATATACCATTGTTTAATATGCCAAAAATCTATAGGTTTTTAAGATTTTAAATGTGTACACGTGTAATATATTTTATGTTTTGCTCAATGTATGGATTAAATCAATAGGCCTTTCTTTTTCAATCGCACCCCCCCCCCCACAGGTGAATCTGTGTCACCTTGTTTTTTTGCCTTCATTTTGTACATAGCATTATTGCCACACTGACCCCCTCAGACAATTACAAAAAATAATAATAAAAAATCTGTCACCGGCAATTGCTGCATTGAAAAAACCATCATGAAAATGTTTCTTTAAACGAGTTTTGTCTCCATTGATACTTTGAAAAGTGGTGGCTTGGGTTCAGGGTAGAGTGTGCATGCAGCTGTTATTCAACGTGAGGTATTAAAAGGGTGCTTTGGTAAAGTAACATTGGATCGATCGAATTATATACGGGACCCAGGAGGATTACAGTGCTCTCCGTTTTATTTTCATGGGGATCCTGAAGGATTCTGACTCCGGCGAGCAATGTTCGCTTGCTCGGCGATCGAGACTCTTTGGAAATGTTTGTGAGACCGAGGGGCATCGCCTCTCTTTCTCTGCTTCAGGGATATTCTATAAAATGCAGTTTTGATGTCAGAAAAGGAAGGGATGTCCTGAAGCGGATCTATCTGCCCCCCTGGCTCTCACTTGTCCCCAGGTGGTGAGGGCTGGGCATGGACTTCATGTTAAGAATGTAAAGAAACAATTAAGTTATTAATAAATTGTTATTTTGTCTATTCATATGTACCTCTTGTCTTTTTTTATTCTTGCACGGGATCTGTGAGTTATGGACTCCTA
The DNA here is from genome assembly GCA_029706075.1 of Aldrovandia affinis. Lineage (NCBI taxonomy): Eukaryota > Metazoa > Chordata > Actinopteri > Notacanthiformes > Halosauridae > Aldrovandia > Aldrovandia affinis. Next base: position 1,671,719 of record JAINUG010000137.1, on the reverse strand, counting down.
AATCAAAAACGGCATTAAAGGTATAATCGGGATTTGGTTTTACTCTTCTCGTAAACAAACTCGGTTTTAGCGGATGTAAGCGTTTCCCAGGGTGACGGTCAGAACGGATGAAAGATCCCTTCCGCTTTAGGAAGCGACGCGGCTGTAAACGCTGGCGCTGCTGATATCTTCTGTACGTCTGGATTCTTGTCACGTGTCCCCTCGTTACTGCGGTGACCGGAAGCGGGGACCTTGTCTGACGGCCTCACGGTGACTCGGGACGGTCTGTGCGGACTGACTGGACACTGACTCTGTGAACTGGGTGAACCATCTGGACAGTGGCACAAAAGTGGTGAACCTGCATAGAGCCCACCCCCGCATGACACCCTCAGACCACATGACCGCTGACTCACTCGTCTGGAACAACGTTTTGCAAGAGGTGGTAATTTACAGATTACCTCTTGTCAAGGGCGCCGTGCCACAGAGCCTGCAGTGTAAAAGGAGGTCATTTGTGACAGTTTGACTTACTGGTTTTCCCCGGTTTCCGCCCCAAGTTAAGACCTTGTGTTCTCTCCGCTCTCTCCTGTGGCACTCCCTGATGATTCAACATGGGTTTGCAGATCTGTGCGAGAGAAAGGAACACAAGGCATCAAAACAAACAGACACCTAATTGTCACGACACACAATGCGTGGCTTTGTGTGCACCTCCAAAGATCTGAGCCAGAAATACGTTATATATCAATGAAGGACTGCCAAGGACACCAGATTATGTTTGAATAGCACCAGAAGAAATGCAATGGAAACGCATACGCATAAAATAAGAATGCACGAATCAGTGATTTTGCTGAATATCCTCAACATCCACAATGTCATTTCCTGAAGTATATCTGTTGTTTACCTTACTATCTGGAAATATTAAATACGTTCCTGAAAATGCACCACAGGAGAAAGTGCTTGAACCTGAACATAACATGCATACTCGCCAGGCAGAACTAGCCTAGTGCCTTCAAAGCAAAATCCTGGATTCATGGCACTCTTTTAAAACTCAACAAATGACTAGGTTGGACAATTAACCAAGTCACCAAGCAAAAGTAAACAAAAGGAGAATCTAATGAGACCACAATTTCATAATGTAATTGTGTGTTTCCTAAATGAATGACCAATTCACAGCTCCAATGAGGATTCTGTCTCCAAGGATAAAACTGTTGTGCTTAATATTCTTGATTTATCAGGTGAATGGGCAATTCACACCTACGCAATACCTTATCCAACAATTTCCACATGCAGTTTACACCGACACTTCTTCACACTCTAATTAAACAGTCAATCACCCGGTATTAGCCCTAGTAAGTATTTTCCATGCAAAGCCTTAACACCATTCATTTACACCTTGTAGGAGTGAAACTAAAACAGTGTCACAAAAGGGAATCTCAAACAGCAGCACAAAAGGTAGACCAGTAACTATGTCTTACACCTCATCTCAGTCTGCAATTTTTACTTGTTTTATGAAACTGGTTTTAATCCTTTAATCTTGTCACAGAAAACCAAACAAAAAAATTACACAGTTTGCATCGACCTTAGCTTATTCAAATAGTTTAGATAAAAAAGAGGAACACATGACCAGGTCCAGAATGATACCATGTTCTGACATTATATCTTAATGGAATATCCTAAACTGCATACATACATAACCATTAGTGTAAACACATTCTGTTTCATCTTAAAATATGCTATAAGAAAACACAGTGATAGTGTTTGGATGTACATACAAATCAGACAAATTAATAAATCAGCTTGTTAGGCACAACTGAAGACTTTTTCATATATAGTATATACTCTTTTTTTCTTCTTCTCTGTGTAGATAGAAAGAGTGAGAAACCACACATGGGGCAGGTATGCGTTTGGCTACGGCAGCCACATAGCACAGGGCCTTTCGGTGGTCTGGCCTTCTGGCCTTAGCTGTGGTATGCACTGAATTAAAGGACACAGGAAACTGCCTCTCTAAATTTAGACCACCATTTGAGAATGGCTGGCATCGTCATGCCACCTGAGTTACGAAATGGGAACCCACGCAAGGTTCTGGCCGGGGTGTTTGGCTCAAGGTGTGTGAGGCCTTTAGAACTGTGCCCCACTAACAAGCAAAGGGTTAGGCAGGCACACATAGCTGATCCACTACAACAACAAAAAAAGATGTTCACCGACATAACTTCCTGGAAAGGCTTTGTTTTGCCAATTTATGCGTGGAAGGTGCCTTTGAAGAAAAGCCTTTGAAGGATCCATGGGCCGTGCAGAGTTGTCTTAGTAGTGGACCAGTGGGTCAAGAGTTTTACCATATACAGACCTTCAACCTGGCAGGGTCAAAGATTCCTTAAGGAAAGCACATCTGTTTGAGACACGAGCATGCAGCTGCATTCCTCAGTTCAGCGCATGTCACAACTCCCTGAGCTATGCGTGGAATGAACTCTTCACCTGCCGTTTACCGTGAGAAAAAAGGACTATTTCAGTTGTTGAGAACATACGCTTTTTGTCATTTGGAGGGCACCCTGGTGCTCTGTCTTTCTTTGTGAAACAAATGTATGAAAAATGTTACCTTTTAAAAAGCCTCCGATCGGGGCTGACGACCAGGGCCGGTCTGGTAGAGACGCGGGTTTCGAACCGCGTCCCTGACGGGCAGCGCACAGCACACCAAAATGTGGCGCGTTAGACCGCTACGCCATCCGCCGCCTCAAAATGTTACCTTTTTAATACTTGCGCATCACCATGAACTTGGCCATTACTCGTATAAATGAAAACTAGTGTGCAAGATTCTAATAAGTAATACTTGGCAGTTACTCACAGTTAAGTAACTTAAAGTTAAGGTCAAATCGGAGATGTCTGCCTGAATCCGATAGCTTAGATATCGCTAGTTTGTGTCATGGCTGTGCCATTAGAGGTGAGACACAACTGGTTTCGTCCCGCTGGGTTATGGTGGGTATTGGCCAGGGCTCCTCAGATTACCACTGTATAAATGCCCACGGTACTCACCAGCCACCTACAAGTTCTGTGTGGCTCAGTAGGTAGAGCATTACGCTAACAACGCTTAGGTTGTGGGTTCGATTCCCACTGGGACCACATATACAGAAAAATGTATGCATTCACTACTGCAAGTCGCTTTGGACAAAAGCGTCTGCTAAATGGCGTATGTTATGTTATGTTACGTTAGGTCACAAGTTGTCATCAGTGAGAGAATAAACTCTACCCCTACTGCCATTAGTTCTCCTGCAGTAAGGCGAGCGTACTACAGATAAATGATTAGCAGTTTACCTTGCAATAATTAGGCTAAATATAATCTAATTGGAGCTTGCACCAAGTCTATGACTTTCAGAAATGTATGTTCCCCTCCTCTCCACTCCCCGAGCGTGCAGAAGAAAGCCACCTCCAGTGGCCCCCTGCCACTGGTCTGGTTCCCAGCGCCACTGACCGTGGAAGTCCTGTGCAGTGAAAATAAACCCGACAGGTTGCAGCTATACTTGGCGGCAATGCTAATCCTGCGCTAACGGTTTCCGTCCCTGTCATTCCTGGTGACAGCCGCCTTGCAGGAGATTTGCCTGTGCCTCCAGCAATTTCCTGTTCGGTTGTGGCTCAAGTTCCTAGCACCCCCCCAAGCACCCCCACCCATCCAACACACACACACACACACACTGGCCTACTCCATGTGGCCTCGCTGGTTTTAGAGTAAGCTGTCTCTAGTATTTCTGGTTTTTACTTTCTTTGACCCCATATACACTTTTGCACACCTTGCGTAAGCAAGAATCCATAAGGAATAAAACATTTTAAACATTTCAGTTAACAGACCTTCATCAGAGCCTTCAGCACATAATAAAAAGCACTTTCCCAAGATAAACAATGCGTGGGAGTCCCTCTTTACCTTCACTTATACTTTCTCTGAACCCGCACAGACATTCCAGAAAAACATATTTACATGAACATATGGACTAGCCGGCCCCTCGCCTTTGCCTGTGTGTGTGCCTTGGTGCCAGTTACCCCTCGCCCACCTCCCAACACTAATAACATGCCCTGGCTAGGTTCCACAGGACACCCCCACAGAGGAGAAGTGCTACATTAAAGTAGTTTAGCGTCTCGCTGGGCTTCTGCACGGGGTAAACTTATTTCAACTGAGCTGCAGAATAACCCACTGCAAATTAAATTGCTTACGTCTCTTCCCTTCCTGGCAAAATGGAATAGGCTGAATATTTTCAAATGAATTCACATAGGGGATGGTGGTAGCGTTGTTTTCATGTGTGTTTGTGTGTGTGTGTATGTGCGTATGTTTTTGTTTCCTCCCCTGATTCTCAAAGATGACAACCGGGGATAAGTGAAGGATGAAGGAATGAGGGAAGCAGTCAGTGTGGTATAATGGTTAGGGGAACTGGGCTTGTAACGTTAAGGTTGCGGGTTCAATCCCCAGGTGGGACACTGCCGTTGTACCCTTGAGCAAGGTACTTAACCTGAATTGCTTCAGTAAAATATCCAGCTGTATGAATGTATGTAAAGAAATGTAAACTGTAAGTCGCTCTGGATAAGAGCGTCTGCTAAATGACTAAAATGTAAATGTAATGGAAGCAAAAAATGAGTGAAACTGGAAAACTGGAAACAGAGAGTGGGAAGGCAAAATTGGAGTGGGAAGGCTTTTTTGCATGAGGGCGGGCAACTGAGCCGAGATGCGCTAGGCACGACGAGTCCTCGTCCTCTCCAAGCCGCCCGCATGGCGGGAGGGCTTCCGCTGTGGGAGGGACAGGCGCGCTGATCTCTCTACCTGCTGTGCTCTCAGCTCCGCGAGCCCCAGCCATTCTGCTGGCTCGCTAATGAGAAGGGCCCCTGTAACGAGCTGGAATAGAATTCATCAGGCACCACAAAGCGCTCCTGTTAAACAGTAATCACCGGAAAGTCGATGCACCGCGGTCGTCAGTGGATCGCACGCTTTTTTTTTCGCGGGGCAGCTCTGCTCTCGTGAAGGGCTTCATTAACCGGCGTAATTACTGTCCGAGCCATCGCCGGGCTGGACTGCGCCCGGGCGACCTACGACCCCCTCTGCTTCCACCCAAACTGGAGCGCGAGCGCAGGAATAATTCAGGCGGTTGACACAGAAGAAAAGTGCTTTGTTTCCAAGTTGCCTTGCGCACAGTGGTTTGGGGTGGGATGGGGGCGGCGGCGGTGGTGGTGGTACAGTTTCCGCCATGTTGTGAACACACAGATCTCTCTGTTGATGTTCTCTCCCGCGGTACAGCGTGCGCTCCAGGGCACAACAACGGCTGCTCAATGTTGCCATAGAAATCCTGGCCGGCCTGGAGTCCCCAGAGGGGTCATTCCGAGCTCTTGTCTAACATGCAAAGGCGCAAACATACAAGAGACGGTACGGCAGTGCTCCTCGCCGTGTCTGCCGTCCAGTGTTTCTCCTCCCAGTGCTGTTCACAGGCTCACATCGCTGAGATCTCCTGGCAGCTGGTGTTGGAAGCAGAGCTCAGCACCGATGCCAGACAGAGAACAGGGGTTATGTAAATGCGAGAGGGGCACAGATGTTTGCTCGCCGGAGACAGGAAGCGGTCGCGGGGCCTTTTAGGTGAGAGCTTGCGATATGATAAATGCTTATGTACTGATGAGCAAACCGATGGCAAGCCAGGATGTTGTCTGTGCTTTCACAGGTGTTTTTTAAAACAGATTTTCCTTTTTTCTGGGGCACATGCAATATTTGAGTTCTGGAGTCTGAGCGCAAGCGTTTGACCTTCTGTCTGGCTGCGCTACCATCACACATGTGACAGAACTATACTTTATACACACATGGAATTCATTCATCCCCCTCCCTCCTGGCCTCTCCACTGTGTATCTGATGTGCGGTGAGCTTGTACTGGCGCGCTATGGCTGCCGTCGCGTTCACCCAGGTGGTGCTGCACATTTGTGCTGGTTGAGGTGAGTTGCCCCCCTATCGTTGTAAAGCGCTTTGAGTCCCTTGGGAGAAAAAGCACTATATAAATCCAACGTTCATGTTCATGTTCAGAACTACCGTTAGGCAGCAGTTCATTAACTACCTGTTGTATTTGACTTGTCAAAATGATGTCAGCCCAGAATATTCCAAATGCATCATAACTATACCATACTATACCATGTTCAACACTATAAAAATAAAAAAAATAAAAATTACACTAACCTTTTCCTTCCCAGTGTTACAGGTATGGTACGCTGCCTGCAATGATGTCTATCGCTGTATTACTGCACTGATCTCGTGCGCTAACTATGATTGTTCCTACCATGTATTAATGCACATCTTGTAAGTCGCTCTGGATAAGAGCGTCTGCTAAATGCTTAAAATGTCAAATGTAAATGTATAATCAAAGTAATGCCAAACCGATAGCATAAAGCTCTATCACACTGCATAGCTGCAGCACACTAGCACTGTCCGGGAAACATCCCACCATTAAAAAAAGGAAAATATATAATAGCTCTGTTTAAAAAATGATACAATTTCATTGGTTCCTGAGCTTAATGTAACTAGGAAACGAGAGGACTGGAGCTCCTTGGATGGAAACGGCTAAAGACAGCGAGACAACGACAATGATGGCGACGAGTGATTCACTCAATCCCACAATCCCACAGGCTGCACACGGCCCCAGCCTCGCTCCAGCCTGCAGTGGCCGTATCAGGTTCCATTCAGAGGAAGGTCTCGTATGAGTAATCGCTGCCCGAGGGGAATTGTAGCTGTCTGCGAGCTCTCCCCGGACACAAAGGTACGGACGAGGGTTCAGACTTTTTTCAGACAAAATGCGGAGGCGCGGTTTTCTTCATCGGCCGTTTTCATTCCGACGCTTTGTGCAGGAACAGGGTGGGGGCAACGTGCGCCTCTGCTCTATACGAGACCATCAGACCAGAGCGGGACTGGTGCTGGGGGTCACATGATAGGGACGAACTGTGCGTACATTTACTGGGAGGGGGAGAGGATGTACCCAACCACATCACTGCAAGACCCGCTTTTTAACATTACATTACATTACAGGCGTTTGGCAGACGCTCTTATCCAGAGCAACGTACAACAAAGTGTTAATACATAACATAACATAACATAACATAACATAACATAACATAACACATGCCATTCAGCAGACGCAAAATTTTTATCCAAAGCGACTTACAGTAGTGAATGCATTCATTTTTCAGTATATGTGGTCCCAGTGGGAATCGAACCCACAACCTAAGCAGTGTCAGCGCCGTGCTCTACCTACTGAGCCACACAGAACCACGCTCTACAAACTGAGACACACAGAACCATTTTGGCTGGAGGATGTAGGATCTAGGCCTAGGTTTGGAACATGTCATCAATCTGTTGCTATAGCACAAAGAAAAAGAAAATGACAGAGGAAAATAATTTATATCCATATATATCACTCTTAAAGGGGGGGGAATACAAGAAGGAAAACTCTACTTTTAGTTGGCTATGCTATATCCAATCAAGATGAGAAGTAGAGATGCACCGATTGCGATTTTCTTGGTCGATTCCGATTTCCAATTTTTGATTAGTCTGACCTGCCGATACCGATTTTGGCCGATTCCGATTTTTTTTCCTAAAAACAATAATTGACAACTTACACAAACATTTTTGTAACTTTGCTTTAATAGAAAATTAAGATTGACAATTCTGAGGTAGGTCAGAAGCATGAGGTAGGTCTCACTAAAACACATTTCAAAATAAAAAAAGTGTTCCAGGTTACTGGACAGAGCTTTTCTTTTTTGTGCAAATTAAATTAAATGATGAATAAAAGAGAATCCAACAACAGTGGCATGTAGCCTTTAAGTAATAAATAAAAAGAAACAAGAGTAGTTTAAATTTACTGACATGGTGACAGACCATTAGTCCGAAAATATTTTTTTAAACACTAACGTTATATTCTGATGACAGATGACACAAGCCCTTTTTCCATTAAATAATTATATGGCTTCAACTTGATGTGCATCAGAAAGTTATTGCGACAATGCTAATGGAAAACAGGTTAGTTCGAACCTATGATGCGCTAGACTAATTTGTTTGCTAGAGGTGGATTAGAGTAGATCCCAATTCTATATAGTGCAATGGAAAACACTTGTAGCGATATAAGGGCGGATGTTTCAGTTGCGGAGCTTGTCAAAGGCATTGAAACAAGCCGCTCTTCAGCAGAATTTCGTTATTTGCGTGAGTCAGGTAGCCTAACGACTACGACTTTAACTAGCTTCAAAGCCTAGATAAAAATGTTTCAAACTAGGAGTAATTGGAAAAGAGGCGATGCTGCTGTTTCTGAGTTTGTTTGATAGTGGAAACGCACAGCTGGCACCTTCATGCACAACACAGTTAATACACCATTTGTGGTTTAGCTAGAAATCGTTAGATGAATTTATCATTAGGTCTAATAAGTTCGATTTGTATGAGTGAATAGCACTGTTTCATAACGTCACTCATTAGCGAACATAATGATTTCAGTGCAATTCACTGCTTCAGCAGGGCATTATTACGTCAAGTGTATGCACTACCACCATGTTCTATTAATGGAAAATGGTTCAGAGGAACCGAACTAGCGCAACGAAGTTAATTGTTAATTAACCCCGGTACCTACGGTACTGTAGAAAAACGAGTACCCTCACATTTTCAGAATTTGGGCATCGACTTGGTACCTGGGTGATGACTTTTCAAGTGTCTGATTAGGTTGGTCGTTCCGAACGTTTTCGAGGTTGTTCCTCCGCGGCTTATTTTCGATTGACATGTATGACAAACTGCAAGCTTTAAGTCGTCTTCACTGACTGTGAAAAACGCCCATACTAAGGACATGTTGAGGCGTTTTCAGCGCTGCGCTCATCTGATCTGTTTGCATTGGCTCACGGGTGCGCGCACGTCACGTGAAAAAGAGGGGGGCGAGGAGCCAACCGGCGCACAGAATCGGCTATGTGGAGTGATCGGGATCAAGTCACCGATTGAGGCCGATCAGCTGAAAATCGGCCATTTCCGGTCAGAGGCCGATCGATCGGTGCATCTCTAATGAGAAGTGTTATTTACCCATATATAGCCTTCACCTTGTGAGTGGCTTCTTTTGTGCAGCATTGTAGGCAGATTGAGAGAGAGAGAGAAAGAGGGGGAAATGGGCTGTTCACAAAAGAAGAGATCAAAACAACATGAATCATACTGTGTTCCTGCCCACGCGGTACCGTGAAAAGGGATTAAAAATAGTCATTATTCTTTAAAAGTGGTTAAAAATGGGGGGGGAGAGAGATGAGAAAGCATTGTGCTCTGCCCACTCACCCTTGAGCAGACTTGCTATCTGAAGCGCAGTTTAGTCACCCATGTAACGCCATTCTCCTTCCTTTTTTTTCATAGGTCTGGAAATCCAGTCAGTTTCGGCAACCGCCTACACTTGACCTCATTCACCAGAGCCCAGTTGGGACAGTACAACCATGTGCACAAGACAGCACTTGCCCTGGTAGCCAACACTGGTTGTTATCATTCTGAACAATGTTGTATAAAACATATCAACTTTGGAACCCACCCCACCCACACACACAGACAAAAAACAACAACAGATATGTTTAAAGTAACACAAATTCTAAGCTTTTAAATTCATTTAATGTTAATTTCAAGCTTTAACATTAAGTAGAGATGCACCGATTGCGATTTTCTTGGCGATTCCGATTTCCAATTTTTGATTAGTCTGACCTGCCGATACCGATTTTGGCGATTCCGATTTTTTTCCTAAAAACAATAATTGACAACTTACACAAACATTTTTGTAACTTTGCTTTAATAGAAAATTAAGATTGACAATTCTGAGGTAGGTCAGAAGCATGAGGTAGGTCTCACTAAAACACATTTCAAAATAAAAAAAGTGTTCCAGGTTACTGGACAGAGCTTTTCTTTTTTGTGCAAATTAAATTCAATGATGAATAAAAGAGAATCCAACAACAGTGGCATGTAGCCTTTAAGTAATAAATAAAAAGAAACAAGAGTAGTTTAAATTTACTGACATGGTGACAGACCATTAGTCCGGAAATATTTTTTAAACACTAACGTTATATTCTGATGACAGATGACACAAGCCCTTTTTCCATTAAATAATTATATGGCTTCAACTTGATGTGCATCAGAAAGTTATTGCGACAATGCTAATGGAAAACAGGTTAGTTCGAACCTATGATGCGCTAGACTAATTTGTTTGCTAGAGGTGGATTAGAGTAGATCCCAATTCTATATAGTGCAATGGAAAACACTTGTAAGCGATATAAGGGCGGATGTTTCAGTTGCGGAGCTTGTCAAAGGCATTGAAACAAGCCGCTCTTCAGCAGAATTTCGTTATTTGCGTGAGTCAGGTAGCCTAACGACTACGACTTTAACTAGCTTCAAAGCCTAGATAAAAATGTTTCAAACTAGGAGTAATTGGAAAAGAGGCGATGCTGCTGTTTCTGAGTTTGTTTGATAGTGGAAACGCACAGCTGGCACATTCATGCACAACACAGTTAATACACCATTTGTGGTTTAGCTAGAAATCGTTAGATGAATTTATCATTAGGTCTAATAAGTTCGATTTGTATGAGTGAATAGCACTGTTTCATAACGTCACTCATTAGCGAACATAATGATTTCAGTGCAATTCACTGCTTCAGCAGGGCATTATTACGTCAAGTGTATGCACTACCACCATGTTCTATTAATGGAAAATGGTTCAGAGGAACCGAACTAGCGCAACAAAGTTAATTGTTAATTAACCCCGGTACCTACGGTACTGTAGAAAAACGACTACGTCACATTTTCAGAATTTGGGCATCGACTTGGTACCTGGGTGATGACTTTTCAAGTGTCTGATTAGGTTGGTCGTTGCCGAACGTTTTCGAGGTTGTTCCTCCGCGGCTTATTTTCGATTGACATGTATGACAAACTGCAAGCTTTAAGTCGTCTTCACTGACTGTGAAACGCCCATACTAAGGACATGTTGAGGCGTTTTCAGCGCTGCGCTCATCTGATCTGTTTGCATTGGCTCACGGGTGCGCGCACGTCACGTGAAAAAGAGGGGGGCGAGGAGACAACCGGCGCACAGAATCGGCTATGTGGAGTGATCGGGATCAAGTCACCGATTGAGGCCGATCAGCTGAAAATCGGCCATTTCCGGTCAGAGGCCGATCGATCGGTGCATCTCTAATGAGAAGTGTTATTTACCCATATATAGCCTTCACCTTGTGAGTGGCTTCTTTTGTGCAGCATTGTAGGCAGATTGAGAGAGAGAGAGAAGAAAGAGGGGAAATGGGCTGTTCACAAAAGAAGAGATCAAACAACATGAATCATACTGTGTTCCTGCCCACGCGGTACCGTGAAAAGGGATTAAAAATAGTCATTATTCTTTAAAAGTGGTTAAAAATGGGGGGGGAGAGAGATGAGAAAGCATTGTGCTCTGCCCACTCACCCTTGAGCAGACTTGCTATCTGAAGCGCAGTTTAGTCACCCATGTAACGCCATTCTCCTTCCTTTTTTTCATAGGTCTGGAAATCCAGTCAGTTTCGGCAACCGCCTACACTTGACCTCATTCACCAGAGCCCAGTTGGGACAGTACAACCATGTGCACAAGACAGCACTTGCCCTGGTAGCCAACACTGGTTGTTATCATTCTGAACAATGTTGTATAAAACATATCAACTTTGGAACCCACCCCACCCACACACACAGACAAAAAACAACAACAGATATGTTTAAAGTAACACAAATTCTAAGCTTTTAAATTCATTTAATGTTAATTTCAAGCTTTAACATTACATTTTAAAAATAGTGAAGGGCTGAATTTCCCCCAAACTTAAACTCACTCTCTTTTCTGTCTCCTCTACCTCTCAGGGCTATAACAATGGGAGTTTTATGTGGACAGGTGAGTAATGGGGTAGGGAAAGGGTAGGAGGGAAAAAAACCTCCATGTAAAGTTTTTTTTGTGCTCGGAAAGTCTAGCAAGGTTCGCTCAGCTTTAACCAAGAAGACAAACGCCCCACAGTCCAGAACAGCGGTGCGCCCGATCTCTGCGCGCTAACAGACAAGAGGAGAATTTCCTTCTTTAACACGGCGCGCGTCTGCCTGCTGCCAGCCAGAGAGGTCAGGAAAACCAAGAAGAAAAGAAAAACCCCACGAGAGCTTATCTCGCAGCTCCTGCCTCGCGCCGAGGTGGCGTTGGACTCATCCCCGCTGCTTCCTTCCTCGCGGCACTGCGCAGTTGCTAAGCAAAAAAACCGGATGGGAAATAAATAAATAAATAAATAAATATCAAATGGCGGCAGCGACAGTTGGTGCGCGCGAACGGATGCGCGGTTCGGGGGGGTTGGTTATGAATGAGCGAGCGTGCTCTCCTCTCCCCCCCTCCCCGGTTATGAATGAGCGAGCTTCTGAATGGATATTAGCGCCTCGGCTCTGTAATCCCGCTCATATGACGGCTCCAGGGAGCGTCGCAGGAAGGGAATTACCACCGAGGATTCCTCCGCTAACTGCTGGGAGGCTGGTGCGCCACTGAATACCCGACGAACACAGGGACGTAAAACCGTTCATTTATATATCGTGTCTTTTCCAATGGAGTGTGTGCGCATGAATTTCCCCAGGAGATAACACATTCTCTAAGACTGAATTGACTGCTGCTGCGATTCTCCGCGCGCCCATGAGGCGACAGTGAACTAAAAATAAAATGCGTAAATGGAAGTGGTTTTGAAGATTCAGAATTCACATATTTTGTCAGTTCAGTGTATACCGGGGATCTCAAACTGCAGTCCTGGAGGGCTGCAATTTCTGCAGGTTCTTTAAATCAGCAACTCATTTAGGCCTTGGAAAAGAGGTGTGTGTACTCTTTAGCCAATGAATGAATTAAATTAAGCACTTAAGTGCTGAAACACGGAAAACCAGCAGACACTGTGGCCCTCCAGGGCTTGGGTTTGAGATACCTGGTATATACATTCTGACAATGAAGTGCAATGACATACAATCACTATAAAACCATGGGAAATGGCTTTGTCTATGGGGCTGTCCTTAATGTCAAATTCATAATGTACAGACAAATAACATTCATATTTCTTCTCAAAGTTAAGGTGCAAATCAGAATGCAGAAGAACAAAATCCTGGCAAGATCTAAATAAAGGATCTATGTTTTTACTTGACTTTGACTTACAAATAAATTAAAGGGTAACTTTTGTATTCACGAACGGTTTCGGCAGGTTCATTTAGTGATTGCTGAACCCACCACACTGTGTGTGAAGGAAAACAAACAAACAAACAAACAAAAAATAACTGAGAATGTAAATGAGAAATTTGAGGACAAATGGTGATTTGTGCATTTTTGCACAAATCAAAATGCAAAATGCAGGCTCAAGTGCATTTTTACTGACACCCCATTGCCCTCCAAAAGCAGGGTTTTCTCCCAACAAACCCTCCACCCCCTGCTTCTTGTCATTTCTCCCAAACCTAGGTTTGCCTGTTACGAGGGGTTCGTGGTGATTGTGGGTACTCACCAGAATTGTGTGAATGTCAGGGTGGGTACTTGTTGCTTTGCTATGTACCCTTCTAAGGTAGAAACTGGAAAATGATGTGCCAGAAATCAAACCAAGCTGGATGACTGCATAGCAAGGAGCCACAGTAGCATGATAACAGCAGGGGTAGAACTGAACAAGGGAACAGCAGCCCCAAAGACACTAGAGTTGGCCTTTCTTGGCTGGCTGCCTGTTTGTTTGTAAAATCTATTCCTGGCACTTCAGTGAAATGTTTGAACATGCGGAACATTCTCAAAATGTTATATTGCCTCATTTTTTCAGATCCTACCCAATACTTTTATTTAAGGGGGGGGGAAACATATTTCTTAAAGAAGGAAACCTGTTTCTGGTCAAACAAAAGTCGCAGGTTGACAACAAAGGCGGGTAAAAGTGGCAATCCGTTCTAAAATGACCAGAATTGCGTGTGCATTTGATTATTTATAGACTGATTCAGCAACGTAGCCATAACATTGCCTGTCCTTATTATATTCGCTGCTTTGGGTTGTAAGAAGCCTGTGGCTTAAAAAAAAAGGAGCAAACTCCAGGCAAAATATTTGATTTCACACTCCATTCTGTTTCTTTAGAAGAACCGCAGTCCAAGTGCTAGTGCCTGGTGCTGTCGGGCATTAGCCGCTCCGCTCTGTGCTCCCCCATCTCAAAGCCCCTCTCAGTTCCCCTCCACCTTCTGGGGGCCCCCCTCTAGACACTCATGGCCAGACTTGCTGGCTGCTGCAGTTCAATGAACTCCGTTTGTCAAAGGTCCTCTGCGCACCAATCTGGCTGCCGCCAATGAACCAGGCCTGTCAGTTCTCGGAGACTAGGCCTAATTACCATTCTTAGCAGTACAAGGCTAGCCTGGGCAGACACTGCACCACATCTGCACGTAACACACCGTGTGAAGGGCTCTGAACGTCGCCCCTGCGTACGCTCTGCAAACAGCAGATGTACTGGCAATTGAAAAAAAAAAAAATAAAAGCAAAGAGGTATTTTAAAGTTTATTTCGAGGTCAGTTAATACCCTTTCATTTAAAACACCAGCCTAATTGTGGCTTTGTTTGTATTCGAGCATCCATGCATTCACACTGCGAATGGGCTGCTTTCCATAGATTTTTTTTTTTAGAACAGGGTTATGGTTTCTTCCCTGTGCTTCTGAAACGGGAATGCTGACAGCACTGCCGGGGGCCTTTACAGCAGTCCTGTTTACCTCACGCGTACGCCGGAATGATCTGCGGCAAAACAGCCACGCAAGAAAAACGTCTCGCCGTCATGTCAAATGGGCGATAAATGCTAGAGTGTTTCGGTTTCGTTTCGTTCACCTACACACCTATTTGCTTTCATCTTAAATGCAGGAGAAGTGCAAAACCAATTAAGCGTCTTTTCGATTCACCATATGGAATGTGTTGCGATCTTGCGCAAGAGACTCAAAACCCACCTTTTCAGACTCCACTACCACTGAATTCTGTACATCTAGCCAATTGTCATCACCACTGCCTACTTGTTCAATACTTTTTGTGTATGTATCCTTGTAAAAATGTACCAACCTTTTCCTTCCCAGTGTTACAGGTATGGTATGCAGCTGCCTGCAATGATGTCTATCGCTGTATTACTGCACTGATCTCTTGTGAAAAATGATTGATCTTACCATGTATTAACGCACATCTTGTAAGTCGCTCTGGATAAGAGCGTCTGCTAAATGCTTAAAATGTAAAATGTAAATGCATGTTTCAAGGGAGGTGCAATATAGATCATTCATTACACTGAGAATTCTCTCTTTTTTAAAACAAATTCATCATATGTCAATGTTACATACATTTCATGACACTATTTATTGGCTAAATATACACACTTAACCAGGGTGGCACACACAGCTGAAATGTGACACATTATCCATGTATACAGCTGGGTGTTTTACACAGGCTGTGTGGTTAAGTGCTCTTTTCAGGGGTACAGTGGAATAGCAGGGTTCTCCACTTGGGATTTGAGTCCTCTGGCCCTCCAGCTCCACAGCCTCTAAGCCACACTTCTCATTTCACCATGGCATCATCTTCCATTAAAAGCTCCAAACAGCAGGGTGCACAGGCAGAGAAAACAGAGAGAGAGAGAGAGAGAGAGAGAGAGAGAGAGAGAGAGAGAGAGAGAGAGAGAGAGAGAGAGAGAGAGAGAGAGAGAGAGAGAGAGAGAGAGAGAGAGAGAGAGAGAGAGAGAGAGAGAGAGAGAGAGGAGAGAGAGAGAGAGAGGGAGAGAGGGAGAGAGAGAGAGAGAGAGAGAGAGAGAGAGAGAGAGAGAGAGAGAGAGAGAGAGAGAGAGAGAGAGAGAGAGAGAGGGAGAGAGAGAGAGAGAGAGAGAGAGAGAGAGAGGGGAGAGAGAGAGAGAGAGAGAGAGAGAGAGAGAGAGAGAGAGAGAGAGAGAGAGAGAGAGAGAGAGAGAGAGAGAGATGTGCTGAGAAGTGTCCACGTGTCTCAGCTCACGCTCCTGGGCTCTCAGGCACGCGGACAGACACGCACGCCCGCACACACGCAAAAAAAAAGAAAAAAAGAAAAAACCGCCTCGAGGCGCAACCCGATGCCCTCGCTTCCGCCGGTGAAAAGGCTGCAGCATTAAGGAAGTCCATTAACACGGCCGGGCTACTCCGGATGCGCTGGTAAAAGCTTATTAAGGGGCCGTTGCTGCAAACACAGGAGATCGTTTGGAGCTTATTGAGAGTCTTAAATATTTTAGTGTCCCCGACGTGCTTTTGTTCTAGGCAGCCCCCGAAGTAAAGGAAGCCCTTTCCACACTCGGGGGAATTACATCACACACTAAATACTCACCCCACCTAAAAGAACATTTAAAAAACAACACTAGTGCTGCTTGGGACCCTCACCACAGGTAGCGACTGAGGGACGACAGTGGGTGGGTTCCATTCTTTGCTTGATTGATTGATCGATTGATTTATGGACTGATTGACCTTTATTAGTCACGGGTCACAAAACATGGAATTTTGCCTCTCGGTGCCCAGGCAACAAACCTCACATTAATCACCAGGGCAAAAACAAACACAGACAGAGTGAAAACATGGAAAACTATAAACATTAAGAGAGTTTCCGTGTCACGCTTTCTGGGAAGGTGCCTCTGGAGGTCAAAGGTGACCAGGAAGGAGTGCACTGAAAACAGTGGGCTTTTGCAGGCACTGCGACTGGATGAAGTACGCTTCCCATCATACTTTGAAGGTCGACCATGAGTCAGCGGACTGCCTTTCTATAGAGTGCCTATAGTGAAGATTTTTATCCATAATGTTTGTGTTTGTATCAAGGCACCGTGAAAGAGAGACCTCCCACAACAATTTGACAGGGCCCGACCAGCTCTGACATCATTTTAATTTAGACAGTCCTGGAACTGGTCCCAGTGACTGCTCAACAGTGGTACCGCCATTAACGCCATTAATGATTGGTGTGTGCAAACAACATTGGGGGTGCAGAAATGGCGACACAGTTTTTTCTTCTTACATATAAAACAATGACTTACGGTTTGGCTACTTCCAACAGTACAATGTGTTCATAGCACGCTGGAAGGGAAAGTCAATTATACAAACACTGTTTAATTTCCCAACCCTTCAGCTGCCAAGATTTGGGGAACCACTTCAGCAGACGGCTTCAGCTTCCTATTAGAATAATGAGATTTGACTCGATTGCTGATGTCAGAACAAAACACAACTGTGCCTCATTTCATTAGTGAACCACAAACCGAGGCGAACATGACTTACCGTGACCCTGGTTCTTAAGGGCTGAAGCCCGGGGGCCGAGCAGAGCTCTGAATGCTGGACTCAGCGTGTGGTTACATGCAGGAGGTAAAAACTATGACAGGCCAAGCGTGGTAATCAATATTCTCTGTGTATCTGCGCTCTCTAATTCCACAGCGGTATAGCCTGCACAGGGCATTGAGGCTAAGCTTTCATTGCACAAACACTCTTACTTCCTACAGTAAAGCGCTGACAACCAAAGCATAGAGAACATCTAGATAGGGAGATTTGTTACAGAAACTGGATATTCATGTGTTGGGGGAAAAAATGAATAATTAATATGAACGGCCTTTTCACCGAGCAAAGAACTGCAGTTAGACTTTAAATGTCCTGCTTCATGATTCATTCTGTACAGTTGCTAATAAACCGAAGTTCATTAAAACATTTAGAGCAGAGTGTGTAATCAGCATGTTTTTCAGATTTAAATAACCGTCTGGCTTGCAAAACATTGGTTCAATTTGATGTCAGATTCAGGAGAAGAAAAATAAATATGGAAAAAGCAGGGAAGATTTGGACTGATTCAATCTCATCCCGTATCATCATTGAAAATAAAATAAAAAGTAAAACTAAAAGTGATAAACAGGACCCCCTGCCAGCGAAGGAGCTGGGTTTGAGTGGCAGCAGTAAGGCAGGGTGTTATTGAAACCTGACTAGTGAAAACAGGCTCCGTCAGGAAGCCGCCAGCTAGCACAACGACATCCCTCAGGGATCCAGCGAGCCTGTGTGGCTAGTCACGCTGAAACCCAACCCCCTGAGCGCTGTGGGACAAACTGGCCTGACCTGCCTGGTCTACTGGAATACCACTGCCAGGATATTTACCAGCGGCATGCTCGGTTTCCTGCCCCCTGCTTGTCCCAGACGACCCCTCTGCTAAATTGACCACCACCTGCCCCTTGTTCTACCTCTCCGCTCACAAAGAGGGGAGCGAAATTGCCTTGACCCCCAGTTCAACCCTCCTCCGCTGCCTTGGTGGGGGGAGGGCCTCTGAACATTGGCGCTGGCTGCGCGGCTGTTTCCCGCTAGCGCAACGTTACCCCGGTCACCTAAAGGGGAGGGAGAACGCTGTCGCCGGGTATTTTCATGGTCTGTGGTCTGCCGCCTTTGCTCTCCAGGAACAAAAGGAAGGTGTGCACAAACCAGGCTGCGCTCCTTACATTACGGGACACACACCTTTCGTTGAATAATTCTGTTAGGTTTTGATACGGTCCTACGCGGATTTAATATTATCATCACAAAGGTCATCGTTACTATTAAACTGGAAGATTTAGTCATTTTTACAGTTATTTTGAGACAATCGTAAGATACTAATTTGTTTTCTGATTGGGATGTTTTTTTGTCTTTGGTTTTAGTTTCATTTTGAATGGAGATAAAAAAATATATATATTATGTAAAAATAAAAAATGCACTATTCCTGTGTGAGCTTGGGTCAAGGCTTATATATCACACACATCATGTTGTGTTTTGGGCAGCAAAGACTACAACTGTAGCAATGGCAGCTTAACCACTGGAGCATCATATGTGAAATAGCTGTGCTGTCATCAAGCCCACATTACAATCTTATCCCAGAAGTGCCGGTGTGGGTGCAGGCTTTTGTTCTCGCCCAGTGCTAGACCTGATCCAACTAATCAACAAATAGTGGTTCTTCAATCAAGACCTTGGTTGGCTGAATCAGGTGTTGGTGTAGTGCTGGGCTAGAACAAAACCCTGGACCCACACCGGGCCTTTTCGGATAACATTACATTTACATTTTTGGCATTTAACAGATGCTCTTATCCAGAGCGACTTACACAGTTTACATTTTTTCTTTTTACATGGAACCCATTTATACAGCTGGATATTTTACCGAAGCAATTCAGGTTAAGTACCTTTAGCTCAAGGGTACAACGGCAGTGTCCCTACCTGGGAATCGAACCTGCAACCTCTGAGTTACAAGCCCAGTTCCCCTAACCATTACACTACACTGCCTGCCTATAAGCCTGGACACCCCTGCTCTCAGGGCACAGGGAGAGAGTGACCCCAGCCCTTCGGCAGTGACAGCAGCATCTGTTCCTCCGGAACTGGGACCGCACTGTGGCCTGTCCCCGGAGTCACCTGATCCCCTCCCCTCCCCTCCCCTCGCTCCGCCGTCCCCCTGAGCCGCTGAGCCCTCGGCGGGTGGAAATAAGACCCCTGAACAACAGCTGCACTTTAACTGCACCCCCCCCTGAAAAAAGAGGCTTCAGTCCTGATGAGCAAGGGGTGAAACACAGCTAGGGCCATGTCTACTGCTGCTGCAGACCTGTGCCCCTGCTGTCCTTTGCTTTGTCACAGCACACTTCCACCTTTCACCCATGCTTACTGGCCTCTCATGTGCCCCCCCCCAAAACACACACACACACACACACTGCATTTGGGAAATCAATGCTTAATCTCTGTGAGACAATGACATCCCTGTTCAATTGCCATCAGATTTTTTTTGGGGATCAAAATAAATCAAATCAATCAATCAAACTAGTTAGATTTTCGGACATTTCTTTGTTTCACATTTTCTGAGGTGAATAATAATAATATATAATATATGCCATTTAGCAGACGCTATTATCCAAATTATCCAAAGTGACTTACAGTATGTACAGTAAGTGAATGCATACATTTTTCAGTATATGTGGTCCCAGTGGGAATCGAACCCACAACCTAAGCGTGACCAACTCTTAGCTCTACCTCTTAGCTCTACCTACTGAGCTCCACCACGCTCTACCTGAGACACACAGAACCCCAGGTTCTGAAATTACTACCGCTGCGTCGATCACACTCCAGAACAGCGGGCTGGGCACAAATCCTCCCGGCACAACAGCTCAGCGTTACACACGTTTACTCTCACCGAGACGGCTTATAGATCTCACGTCACTCAGTCTCACCAGCGCACACGCCGGCCTGACTCTGTGTTACCTGATGGGGGTTTAAAATGGGAGACTTCCATGTGGAAAGTTCCGGGGCTGAAGTAGAGCCAGACAGAGAGTATGCGTGGGGGGTACAGGAGCCCTGAGAGGGGGTACAGGAGCCCTGTGAGAGAGGGGGGGTACAGGAGCCCTGAGAGAGGGGGTAGGCAGGAGAGGGGGGGTACAGGAGCCCTGAGAGAGAGAGGGGTACAGCAGCCCTGAGAGAGGGGGTACAGGAGCCCTGAGAGAGGGGGGGTACAGGAGCCCTGAGAGAGACAGGAGGGAGAGGGGGGTATAGCAGCCCTGAGAGAGGGGGTACAGCAGCCCTAGCAGCCCAGGAGAGAGGGGCAGGAGAGAGAGGCAGGAGGGGAGAGGGGGGTGGAGGAGCTCCACGCACAGGGGCCGGTGCTTCCAGGCCGTGACAGCGGGGCCACCGTTCTGCACAAAGCGCTCGGGGGGCCCCGGCGCAGGGAGAGCTTTGGGGGCTCCACGGTAACGGATGGAAGCCTTTCTCTCCCCCTGTGAATGCAGGATTTCACGCTGTCTGGGAGCGATGGCGCTTTTCGGGGGCCACGGAGGGAAGGAACACGGAGAGTGTTAAATGGAGGTGGGGGTGGCGGGGGGGCTGCCATTGAAAGGTGTTAAATGATGGTGGGGTGGTTGGGGGATTAGAGTTACAATGAGGGGCAGTAATCCTCTTTGCCCACCAGCCCCCCTCCTCCTCCTCCTGTCCCCACTCTGGGGGTCTGTAGAACCCCCTTCCCCCTGTGCCTGGCCCCTCTGCGTCTACAATGGCATGGGGGGGGTGAATGGGGATGGGGTCCCTTTGAGAAACCCAACCCCCCCCGCGGAGGGTGTAAAAAGCAGGCGGAAGGTCAGCGGCTTCCTGAAGGATGTGTGAGGCTGTTGTTTTTCACCCGTCACCTCCGCGCCCAGCGGGGGAGGGGGGGGGCAGGGGAGGGGGGCAGGGCCGTGGTCACGGCTGGGTCAAAGGGGTCGACGTCAAACATGCAGGACAGATAAAGGAAGGAGGGAGGAAAGAAAAGGAGAGAAGGAATAAAAGAAAGAGAAAAAAGGGGAGGGGGGTAAAAATGCTAATGGAATCTCGGTGGCCCGAATACCCCCCCAAAAAAAAGTGTGTTTGTGATTACAATGTACTCTTCAAATGCTTTTTTTTGTGTGTGTGGAAGATCTGAGGGGGAAGTGGAGGGGCTGTTCTGGGGTCAGCGGCCTGCCGGGTGGACAGGACTGGTCAAGTGCGGGTAAACTGACCCCAGGCCTCATCTTAGGTTATTGCGTAAGCATTCCAGACATACCTGGTGGGGCTACAGGTCCCAGTAATCACCTTTAGGCCAGCCGAGGGGCCCCAGAGTGACACAGAACAGGGCCGCAACATGCTTTAACACATCGAGCCTGATTAGTGCTACACACACTTCATTCAGATATCCTATCCCAGCACATGTTCCCCAGCACACTGCTCCCTCAAATCAAATCAAATCAAATGTATTTGTATAGCACTTTTTACAAATACATTGTCACAAAACGTTTAACAGAAGGGAACCCAGGCCTAAACCCACCCTCCCAAAAGCAAGGCTAAGATGACAGTGGCAAGGAAAAACTTGATAGAGAGAAACCTTGGGAGGAACCAGGGGAGCCAGAGTAAGGGGGGGAGCAAATGTGTAGACTGGTCAACATTCTCCTCTAGCTTAATGTGAAGAAATTCACTTTGTCAAACATGCATTTTGGGAATAAAGTCCACAACGCTGTAAATGCCAGTCAGACAGCTTGAATGCATTTATGGCTTAATGCATTTGCAACCTCTGTGCTTTCAACAGCGCTGAAGTGAGGGGAGGCTTCCGAAACTCATACTCAAGTGTGCAGATTGAACTCTTTCCGAAAACTAGGAAACTAGGGTCCAGAATCTCCTTTGGATTTTCCACTGGCATGGATCCAAACGTATCCGTCCTCACAGAGACGGGTACGGAGCAAAGAGAGGCCAGCCAGGAGAGGGGGCCGCGGAGGAGGAGGAGGGGGAGGAGGAGGAGGAGAGAGGAGAGAGAGGAGACAGAGGAGAGAGGAGCAGGAATGCGGCGCGGCGCAGGGAGGACAGGTTGTAAACGCGCTGGTGAAAGGTATGCCAGCTGCCGGAGCCTGTATCTCACAGATCTGAGGTTCATGTGGAGGGCAGCGCTGACGCTCCCCAGGTCCGGAGCACAGGATCAAACGGGCCCACACACCCACCCACAGATCTGGGGCTCTGTCCGCGATCACAATGTGACTGCTCTCCACTGAGAAACCCATCCAACTGGTGCATACATTTACATTTACATTTTAAGCATTTAGCAGACGCTCTTATCCAGAGCGACTTACAGAGTTTACATTTATTTTACATACAATCCATTTGTACAGCTGGATATTTGATACCTTACTCAAGGGTACAACGGCAGTGCCCCCCACCTGGGAATTGAACCAGCAACCTCTTGTGTTACAAGCCCAGCTCCCTAACCATTACACTACACTGCACACTACATGTGCACAATGTTTTTTTTAAACATTTTTGTTTTGCTACTTGCTTGTGGTTCTTTAGGTTAAATGGCAACTGAACGCACAATGTTGTTCAAGGAATTTTAAAAAAAGGAAAGAAAGAAGCGCTTGACTCCATTGCTAAGTACACAGCTGACTTAAGTTAGAATCTGGGCCTGTATGTGGTGTACGTGGTAAATATCTTGCTTGCGAGCTGTGTGCAATAAAGATGACATGTGTTTTTCACCCAAAGCAACAGAAAGAAGGGTAAGATCTCTTTGGAGTATACATTGTTTGGGTAAATAAGGCACATGTGAGTTTATCAAAAGCATCTCAGCTCAAATTGAAAAGAGACACACTCTCTCCTCTTCTCCGGCCTTGCTCCACCCTTCAAGCTGCTAGAACCGCTCCGCATGATCCGATGCTCATTCCTTCTGTAACAAATTCCTAAACGCTAAAAATACTCCCTTCTGTAGAATTTATTCCGACAAGGAGCTCCAAGCTATTAATATGACTCTAGATCGGGATGTTATTTGGGAAAATATTTTTGCGTCAACTAAAAACGCAAGCCCTTTTGACATATTTACATAAGGTCTGTTCGACTACCCACCACTTGAATAATCTTGAATAATAATACTAAAATATAGCGGCAGGAGTGAAGCCGAAGACCCAGGTCGCTGACAAAGAGACATCACCTACACCTGCATCAAGAGAGATACTTTCTCTCCGGAAGAGAAAAACAAAACCTAATGGATTAATATTTTCGTTTGATGCAATACTTCTTTTGTTTGCTTTTCTAACACTTGAACCATCCACGGTTCTGTGGCTGACAAGCCCAGAGCCTCCTGGCTTTGCCCTCCGTCAGCAGGCAGCGTTTGAAGTTGCTGAATGGGGGCCCTAATGGCAGCGGAGGGCTGCGTTCGAGAGTGCCTACGTGCGCGTGTGGACGGCAGGGCATGTGAGGCTCTGTCAGCCGCCATTGTCTCGGTCCTGGAAAAGCACTTTGGAGAAAAGCTGCCAACAACAAAGAGTGCAGTGCAGCGACTGGATTATTTTCCCTCTCCCCACATCTCTGATACACACACACACACACACACACACACACACACACACACACACACACACACACACACACACACACACACACACAACCTCACCCTTCCGCCCTTTTCAACACGCTCCCCATGCCGAGTGTGAATGCACCGACAGCTCCCACAGTCCAGACCCTGAGAAACTTTGTCCTAACATGCCGCAGAGAAACGCCCACCGCAGCGCTCCTTTTCATGTGCCGGGTGAGGGCGGCTGTGTGTGTGTGTGTGCGTGTGTGTGTGTGCGTGTGTGTGTGGGGGCACGGGACCATCTGCGCGGCTGTTCAGCACTGAATGCTCATGACTCCAAACCGAGATCTCCAGACGTTCAAAGGGAAAGCGTACGGGTGGATATTGTAAGTCAGACGCCAGCTGTCGCCGCCCCGTGTGCGGAGCGGCTCCCACAGTCATCAGGGCGGGAGGCTGCAAGTGCTTTGACCCTCTTTTAAGCTCCGGGACACAGTGTACGTGCGCAGCTCCATATGCAAGTGTTCTTACGAACAACGTAAAAAGACACCTGAGCCTTATAAGCAATTATTTTGTTGTTTTTTTTTTTTTTTTTTTACAATTGTGTCTTTTTAAATATAAATATACATAAATATACACCATTTAGCAGACGCTTTTATCCAAATCGACTTACAGTAGTGAATGTATACATTTTTCAGTATATGTGGCCCCAGTGGGAATTGAACCCACAACCTAAGCGTTGCCAATGCTGTGCTCTACCTACTGAGCCACAGAGAACCACAATATAGTTTTTTCTTACAATATTTTAACATTTACTTCAAGGGCTGTAACTGATCTGTGCACATTCTGTGGTATAAATGCTTGTGGAAAAAGCACTGATGTTCTGAAGGTTTTTTTTTGTTGCTACCCTTTATTGCTGTTGTGCTCAAAGATGTGAGGCAGTTAACAGAGGGATGTACCTCTTTATATTGTGTGTACTGTTTGCAATGACTATAAATGGAATAAAATGGCCTAACATACCAAAGCTCAACGTGCTGACACAACATGCAGCTATCACAATAAAAATGCTGCTCTACCTAAATCGGTTGAGTGTGGAAGGATGTAGATAACCTATGAAAACATATATATCTTAACAAAAAGGACAGTATGAAATCGTAACACTGTGTAATCTTCTCTCCTTTTTAAAACCATTTTCCCTTCGAGTTCATCCACCGCTGTGCATCCCACAGTCGGGGAACTGATGGAATGGATTACCAGCTTGATCAGAGTTTTTGCTATTTCCTCTCTGGTTAATATTTACATGGTCATATGTGGGTGACTTCTGTCCCATTTAAAAAGCAACAAATTGTAACATTCCAACCAAACTGCAGCATGCTGGTTGTGTTCAACTGTACACTTTTCCTTGAGTTTTCTTTGGTCTTAGCAAAGTCCTGGGTTCCCTTTGGGAGGCCTCCTGTCACAAAACAATCCTAATTTTTCCATCATGGATTTGTACGTTCTACACAGTTGTCAAGACTGCTCCAGAACACACATTTGAGTTGTTTTAGTATTCTCAGGTCTGGAGCAACAGGAAGCTCACCCACTTAATCCCTTCATTCATTTCCCGTGACACTGCCATGCATAAAACACACAGAGGTGTCAACCTCCCTCTCGACTTCAGTCTGGAGTGATAAAGAGCCAAAGACAACAACCAAATAGTTAAACAGACAGTTCAAGGGCCATGTCTACCTCGCTAGCATCTTTCGAAACCTTGTCATAAAACAAGATACTGCCATTACTTTGGAGGTGTGAGGGAGTTAGTGAGCGAGGAAGACCGTTCCAGGTATTGCTCCCTGCCTATAGCGAAAAACTATTTCTCTAATGGGTTTTACTGTGGCGGCTGCAAAGGAAGCGGTGGTGGTGGTGGTGCTGGGGGCAAAACTGCCATTTATTGCCCCCCACCCCCCAAAGAAAAATAAAAGCTGAAAGGGTTGGAGAGGAAGGAAAGTGAGCGCAGGGCGTCTTGTTTGGTCTCTCTGCTCGTAAACGTTTTTTCTTCTGTTGGTTTAATGAGCAGAAAAGCCATCGCTGGCTGGAACGCCCGTCGTGAGGCTGATAAAAATCAACAGCCAACAGCCAATCAAGCTCAGGGTTATGGAAGGAGGGAAGCAGGAAGTGCATCGCGTCAGGGTTTTTCCCCCCCTCTTTGCTCTCCCTCACTCTGCAGGTTTGACGACTTCGCTTTAATTAAACGGTGGCAGGACATAGCACGTGGACGGGCGCTGTACCCTGTTTAAGAGCTGCTCAAGGCCACTACAAAGAGCTGAAATAACATGTTGTGGCTGCAGTGGAAGTAGTCTCAAGGGATATACATTTCATTTAACTGGGGAATGAACATGTTTTCTCAAAAGGGGGGACATATCTGAGCCAACAGGGCACGGTTTACAACCAAGCAAAGACGCATCTGGAACTAGCACCAATGAACCAATGAAGTATCACGTATAACTTGAGAGAAGCCCACAAAAGGTTGATGATGGTTCATTAAGACCACACTTTAGCATATATAAAACATCCATGTTGTTCCTGCAGGGAAGGTTATACAGGTCCCCTAGGGCAGGGGCAGGGAACCTAAATGTGACTCACAACATGCTAACAACGCAGCCCACTAAAGGTTGTGTCAGTTGAAACCATAGAATTGAACTATAGATTACCTATACAAGGTAGAGCACATTTAGCAAGTGGGATAGATGCTAGCAGTACAGAGTGTTAAACAAGAATCATGCAGAGGGATCACTTTAGCACTGAAATAATAAAGACGTGTTCCTATTTAATAACAAAATATACATCATTTCGATAGAGTACATTTAAAAATAATAATAAAATAATCAATCAATACAGTATATAAACGAGTGTGATGCATTAGCTTTCATTCATCATTACACATTACACATTACGTAGCACGCTCATGTCAGTGTCTGTTAACAAACAACGTGCTCAAGCTACTGGAAATCTCATAATAAGACTATGGACTTATTTCAGTATAAGTCAGATATATGTTAGAAATTTCTACTGAGCATATTTATCATAGCCAGTGGTGGTTTGTGACTAGTAAATGTTTAGAATGATATCTTCTGACCCTCATATTAGTTTTTATTAGATAAAATTAGCAATGATTTCTCATGCGGGTAAAACAGTGTTATCAGTGCTAAACAACGGGGCATTGAAAGGGTGTGCCTGTAGTGACACAGTGAATATTAAATAACAAAGTAAACAATGGTAATCTTGACATTCAGCCATGTGTGAAACAAGCTTTAACATGGTCATGAGCACAACATGTAATCAGACTATTTTAATTAATTTTAAGAATACAATTTATTTGTGAACTGTGATGCCATTGGTCCATGCGCCACACGTTTGAGGTGTGTAGAACAAATAAATTCAGTAACTACGTTCATAAATGATCCGCGCTCAATGTTTTTTATTTTAACCATTTACACTAAACACAAGGACACACGCATGCATTTCTGAGAGCAATAAGGAGGCTCATAAGACTCACATTGTACCGAACCTGATTGGTACTTTGATTTCCAGTGTTTCTCTTCCTTTAGAATTTCCCTCAACGAAGAGGTACAGAACAACCCCAACAAACTATGTGCAATATGTGAACGATTCTTGTCAAGGACAAGTGCTTAATGAAATCTTGCATGCTGGTATGTAATGGACAGATAACCCAAATTCCTACATGACAGACTCAAAAAGTTCATTTAAATTGTCAATGTCTGTCTTTCATGGAGCCTAGTGTAATTTCCTGCATTGGTTCCATTCAACATTTCTGTTCATACTGCGGCAAAATAAGTCTTTATGTGTCATGCAAATAATTCAAACTGAATTGAACCAGATCTATGGATTAAATGAACAAAAATCTACGGATTAAATGAACAACAACAACAAACATTTTCACAAATTTTCTATACTAAAATCTTTTAAAATCCATTTATGTAAAAACTGCACACAAGAGTGAATGAGTTGAGGGTGGGGGTGCTTTTAGGTGAACATGTGGCCGCTAAACTTCTCCACTGGCCCAGCCGCCATTGATTTCTCATCTCTGAGTCATGGCAGTCTGGAATGATCAAAGTCTGTGCCAAAGGAAATCACATCAGTTCAGGAAGAGAACTGTCATCAAGATTTAATATTCTGCTGTCAGCGCCTCCTCCTCCTGTACCCATTTTATTCTTTCGCTGGAAAACGGGTCGCTCTTTCCGCTGTCAAAATATGGCGATACTCTGGCCCCTCCCACTCCCGGGCACCATGTGTGTCATGATTCATAAACAGCTGCCAAAGGCAACTTCCTGCCCACTGCCCTTTAACATAACTGGACTGGAGAATCACGTGCAGCGGTGTGCTGTTTAAAGCACCGTATCACCCATCTCATAAACTCATTTTTAGAGCCCATAATCATTTTATGTGCAACTATTGTCATACAGGTGTGACGGTGTTTTTACCTCCGCAGCACTCTAGGAAAAGGTCAAAGCCAACTTGGTACGTTGTAGACCGGTTTCGGAGAGTAAGAGCGAGGACTTGGGGAACATTCTGGTTAGATTCCCATTTGGTTGTGAAATAACTTTGTGACCACAGCATTCCAGTCAAATAACCTCCGAGGTGACATCCAGGAAAACGGGAATGCGTCTTTCTGGGAACGTCTTTCTGGGAAGCGAACATTGTTAGTTGGGTTGTTATGGTGGGCTGGGCAGGATCTCTGCTGTCTGTATAGTGAGGAAGCAGGACTGTGGCCAGAATAACACTGCAGACTCTGAGCAGACCGTCAGTACATCGATCCAGCAGAGCATGTGTCTCTCTTTAATACAGTGATATTTCATAGGTCTGGTTTACATTTTCGATAGGCTTGAGACATGAAGCAATTTCCTCTCTGAATGAACAGCCACAACAATCAAGCCAAAACCCCCCCTAAAAACACATCAGCAGGCTGAACATGGAGCTCTTTAACCGGTGTGCGGACTAATTAGTGAGAGATCTATACACAGACCTGTACAAACAGATAGACATTTAAGTCCACTCTTTCCCTCTGCAAACCTGCATAATACAGTCGCTCGGTCAAATTTTACGATCATTCAGAGCCCCGTTGTCACAGTGCACGTCGGAGCAACTGGCAGGCAGTGTGGTATAATGGTTAGGGAACTGGGATTGTAACGTTAAGGTTGCAGGTTCAATCCCCAGGTGGGACACTGCCGTTGTACCCTTGAGCTAAAGGTACTTAACCTGAATTGCTTCAGTTAATATCCAGCTGTATAAATGGATTGTAAAGAAATGTAAACTGTAAGTCGCTCTGGATAAGAGCGTCTGCTAAATGCCTGTAATGTAATGTAATGTAGTCCAAAAACATCTGCGCATACCAGTCTAAATTCTCCAGGTGTGGCATTAAATGGCTCAGCACGCGATTGGCCGTATTCTTAACGGCGTTTTGATAATGAATGAATGATGCATGCAGTGCACCACAACGGCCTGACTGCTCAGGTAACGGGATCGATTACAGAGCTGTCAGCGGCCGAAGGATCTGCTGACAATGGCAGCGAATCCCCCCCCGGGGGTATTTATTATTAAACACGGACCCATTCATGCCACCGGGAGCTTCCTCCCCAACTGCATGCCTAAGCAAAGCGCAGAGGATATGAAAGGTCAACTACCCACAGCTCCGATTGACAACACACTAAGCGAGGAACACCGAGCGAGTGAAGCCGAGCGATTGGACAGCGGCCGGGCGCAGCGTGCGTGTAACATGTGCGAGTTACGTAACCGGGCTATGCAATATTAATGTTCAGGTATTATTTTCAGACGCTACGCTTTGCGGGGGATTTTCAACGTGAGCCTCTTTATCCGGCTCCATTGAAAATGCAAAAGCATTATGCCGGAAAGGATACGCATTCGAAGTCGTCATTGAACGTTTAGGCACCAGTGCGTGACAGAGTCTTCTCTATCTCAGACCTGAAGCACTGAGCATGTGTGCTGGTCTCAGGGAAGTGGGTTGTGCAATCTCCAGTCCCAGTTTGCTTTTCTATTTTTTTCTGAACCCTTGAAAAGCAGGATCGGTGGCCCCTGCAGCAGAGATGAGTCCTCCTACAGGGGCGTGATCACATCGCACAAAGGCCTGGCCTAACCCCCCACACAACACCTCCCCCTCCGCCTCCCCACCACCCCCCAGAGGCTAAACGAACCCGGTGACCTAGCAGCCTCGTGACAACACTCGCCTGCGATCCTCAAAAATACAGGAAGGAAGAGAAGGGAAAAAAAAGCGAAAAACAAACGCCTTGTTTTGGCTGCAGGGGAACTTGCCTCTTGTTTGATGAAACATAAGACAGCCCTTGTATCCAATGTCTACAAAATGGCATGCAGAATTGAAAAGGGATACTCAGAGCGACTTCACAACAGCGAGATTGAGTGACACATTCTGCGGGAGACAGTGTTGACCGGTGTCATTTTTAGGGGTGTATCGCAGAGTTCAGCGGTGGGCGGGTCCTGGCCCGTCTGAGTGTCTGTTGAGTGAGCCAGGACAGACGGGGACAAGGGGCAGGAGCCACCTAATTGATTCTGGAGAGTGTTAGACCTGAGACCATTTGTGTGGAAAGGGGGGTGCAGCCCCTTCCACAGCAATTCTAAACTGTGAGGCAGCTGGAGTATAACCATTAAAACTTGGTGGTCAAAAAAAGTGGTCATTCAGCTCATTTTAGGCTGAGTGAACTCCAGAATCTAAAAGTATTATTGTAGAATATAATTATTTTTTAATTGTGTGTGTGTGTGTTTGTGTGGGGGGAGGGGAGGGGTATGATTCCCCCACTTTGCAATTTGTCCTTTGTCACATATAAACAAGCCATACTTTTTCCACTTAAACCTCCACAATTTGAGCTGTAATTTCTGTAAGACAGTAGCGCTTGCTTGAATCCCGTGGTAAAAGTTAAAGACAAACCACAAAGCCGGAGGCCCAAATGGTGATGTTTTAGCAGAATGATAATTTGATCCACCTCTGTCTACTAGTTCCTGTGACCAGAAACACACCAAGGCCATTTGGTGCCTTGTTTAAATGCATCTTAAAACATAGAAGATTAAAGACTTGAAATGTGGCTATCCAGATGCTGCCTTTTTTATTTGACTTTTTTTTAAACGTCTGGCCAGAAGTTTGGCAGACATTAGATGGGTTTGCTTCGTCTCGAGCGGTTTCTCCTCACATGTAAATTGGTTTGGTCAGCTGCATCTTCCCGATGTAGCAAAGCATGCCACGTGTGTCACCCACAGGGGACATGAAAGAGACAGAACGACATTAAGCTCGAGGATTGCTGGGGGCTGCCAGTATTTTTGCTCTTCCGTTTCAGGCCTCTATAAAAATATTCAAAGACACAAAAGATATCACGAGATGCTGAAAAGGGGACAAATATAAGCACAATAACTCTGTGTTACGGTTCACATGACCACCAGACAAACGCTGGCTTTCATTAAGAGAGAAAATCACAGGGAACTAGGTCGCACTGTGGAAGTCCAGCTCAGCACTGCTCTACTACAATCAAATTGTTCTGCATTTTACTTAACCCCCCCCAAAAAAAGTTTCTAATAAAAATGACCTTTTTACCTCACGTAAAAAGCTAAAAAAGTTAATGTTTTGCTGTCATAATTTGCCCTTATAAATAAAAGTAGAGTCAAAAGCCTTTGAAAAAAGCTGAAGGCCAGCAGTGGAACTGCAAGTACTTCCCTCTGAACATAGAAGGCGACAGAACTCTGTCTAAAAAAAAAAGAACAAAAGAACAAATAAAAATAAAAACATTTTGACGACTCCATTTTCTTCTTTTTACGCACCGGTTATCTGTCTGCAAACGATTAAACCCTTTCCTGGCTTTTATAATAAGACAACATCGTTTAAAACAAGCAACAAATGACAGCATGAGAAGCACGAAGGCACGACAAAAATTCAAAATAATGACCACTGTCCGTCTCGGTTACGGCTTCTTTATAACATCGTAAAAAACGCCCGGGATTACAGTGAAATGTGTTTTCCATTGATAGGGGGCAGCGTTCAGACAAGACACACTTCACAAATGTTTCAGCTTATTTACTTAACCTCAGGTCAGAGGGGGTGGCTGGGCCAGCGCTGCAATCTCAGCAATTATGGGATGTCATAAAAATTCCACAGTGTCCTGGAAAATGCTAGGGGCAAACCTGTCTCAGATGCAGGCCAGTGGAGGTCACACCTGATAAACTTCAGGTTGCACCCCCGGGGCTGGAGATTGCACTCTGAGCCGCTTTAAATGAATCGCTGACTGACAGGGCGCCAGAGGCCACACACAGCGCGTCACACTGCGACGCTGTGACGTAAACAGGTGGCTCCCGAACGCTCTCCTTCCCGGCTCTCTGTCAGCTCCGGTTCACACAGCAACCTGCCGGCTTGGGGAGGGGGGGGGGGGAGGGGGCAAAGGGGAAGCGAAAATATTTCATAACGCAGTCTGAAATTTCTGCAACTTCCTCTTCTGTCAAAGGTTAGAGGAGAACCTGCTGAGACCGGATCAAAAAGCAAAGCTGCGCGATGAAGACAAAGTGCATTCAGAAGGAAGTGTCCGTGACCGATAAGGATCTTGAGGGTGCAGCTCTATTCTCATCGGCTGAGAGTGTCCTACTTTCAGGAACCATTTCACAGTTAAATTAGTTACAATAAATAGTTATTGAAGCAATGCTGCTGCACATCATTAAAACGGCCTGTGTGACTGCTATAGTGCCACCTCACAGAATGCATCGAGTCCTTTGGGTTCTCTCAGAAACCCCCCCCACCAAAACAACCCAAAACCTGCCATTTTGAATATCATATCACCCTCATACGCTGAATTTGAGGTGATATCAGAAAATGATGTAACGAGATACAACGAGCACAACTTTCCATTTCGAAACAACAAGTGAAGGTAATGGAGAGTACCCTGCAGATTCATTTCAGACGGGAAAATTACATGACATCGTTTACCTCCTCGGCAGGGACCTGTCCCACCCCTCAGCAGTTTAGTTTTTTTAGATTACTGATCGATGCACGTGCTGAGACTCGTGACACCATGACCACTTCTAAGTGCTGTTCAAGCACCTCGTGAGTGCAGGAAAGGGCGGCTTTTCCACAGCCAGAGGCAGCGATGAGGTGTGACATCACTCCCGCCCGGGAGAACAGAACGCTGAGGAGGAAACGGCTGTACCCAGATATCCTCGCGGCGGGCCTACGTGCCCATCAGCCGGTGAGGAGGGAGGGGGACACTGAGCCGGACATTGTGTACGCCCGGCGGTGTGAATGGGCGGGGGCGGGGGTGACTATGGATGGGGAAAGGGGTGGAGGCCCACAGTAACCCACAATGGCCTTCACCCTGCTAAATGCCTTTGTGACGACATAGTAGCAACATTCATCTACTGTGTGCCCGAACATTGACTGATCCCACAAAGCAGGACCAATATGCTATCAGTAAGAGCTTATCTCTGCCAGCTCATGACGCTGTGGGCTGCATTGGAGTTCAGACTAGTAATAATCAAGCTAGTGTCTCAAGTTACAGAGTGGTCTCTGTGAAGGACATAACAGTAACTGCCAAAATAAAGGCAACACTTTGGGTAACAGGGGAGTTCCTTGGAAAGGGGAGGGTTATCTGGCCAGGCCTGCCGTAGTGCCCCCATTCATGGTACTGTGTCCCGTTATAACCCCCATATGCTCAAGTGCCTTTATTTTGGCGGTTACTTGCACTATTTCATTTTGTTTTTGTTAAAAACAGTGGGGAAAACGCATTTCATAAGCCTCTTGAAAAAGCCTACACACAGACCTTGCACGGATGTCCATCGATGGCTGCTTCTCGCTACAAACAAACAAAAGTTGCGAAGCAGAGGACGGCCGTTTTTGGCTGCCAGGACAAGGAGAATGTTGCCCACCTTTTTTAAGGGGACTTAGAGCAACTGTCCCTCTGCAGCAGTGGTCCTGAACCCTAGTCCCGGAGGGTCGCAGAGTATGCTGGTTTTTGTTTTCGGCCTAAAATCTGAAACCGATTTAGACCCAAGAAACCAGGTGAGGTGACTTCATTACGTAATCAACTGCTTTAATTTATCGATTAAGTGCCGGGTAACAATGAAAACCAGCACACCCTGCAGCCCTCTGGGACTGGCGTTGGGAACCACTTCTCTTCTCCGTGTCCTTCAGCAGACTGCTGCCAATGGACGGGCAAAACGTGCTCCACAAGCGCCAGGCAGAGGCTCGACAACATCAGTGGAGGACCACCGACCACATCAAACAGACCCTGTGGGAGACCAGAAACATCAAACATTTCCATAAAACCAGCCTGGGCACCACAGTCACCAGAACATGGTTGGAGACCGTTGCATTTCACAGGATAGTCAAAGATGAGGCATGGGAACTGAAGAGCGCCAGGCCCATGAGAGAGAGATCACACGTCCATCTGTTCTGCTTCTGTCACAATATTAACGCACCAAATGGAACTTTATTTTAGCTTTATACTGACTATTGATACGATAAGGAGCTAGGAGTGACCATTTCCAAACTCATTTCTGTGATCTCAAGTAAGTCTAGCTCTAATTGATGTATACAACAGAT
This sequence comes from Aldrovandia affinis, assembly GCA_029706075.1. Lineage (NCBI taxonomy): Eukaryota > Metazoa > Chordata > Actinopteri > Notacanthiformes > Halosauridae > Aldrovandia > Aldrovandia affinis. The sequence goes on along the minus strand of JAINUG010000137.1, from coordinate 1,637,334 downwards.
TGTTTGTGCCTACTGGTATGTTGTTTTGGAATTGTTTATTTGTACTTTTTAAAGAGTATGAAGACTGTAATATTCGAAAGCCTCCTTAAGTTTCTTTCCCCTACAAGACCTTAGAAGACATGTAAAATCGTCAAAGCACCAATAAAAAGAGCAAAGAAGGATGAAAAGATGACATAAGGCACACATTTCAAACTAATGACTCCAGTCTCTGCATCTGCGTCAGCGTTTCCTGTTCACAGACGTAACCCCATCTCCCCTCCACCATGTTTTTAAGCAATTCATTACCTACGAACGCTGAATAGTTAAGGCTCTTGAAAACCATGACACAATCCTCTTCAGTTCAATCAAGGCAGGGTTTAAAATATGCACACAACCTTGGATAGTTTTTTTTCCCAGCATCTTTTTCATAATAATTTATTTAAGTGTCCTACAGAAATATACACATAATGTACCTGCAGTCATTTTAGACGCAGTACAGTGTATAGTAATGAAAACCCTTGTCAACAGTTGTCAATGCCACATACAGTAGAATATACGCTTTCTTATGGAGCTTTGACCTCGAAAGCAGAGAGAGTAAAAGTATCAATGATCCTCTTTACACTAAAAACGTATTTGCCTTATTGATTTAGTTGATTTGAAAACAGATTTCCTCTTTGTTTAGGAATACCAATTGGCCATATTTATTCACACTAACCTTCTACAAAATACTGTGGGTCGCAGAGTAAGAGAAAATATAATACCAAAGACGGATTAAATATAGCAACAGTTTTTATAATTAATTCTTGATTATCATAATGATTCATTTGCTCAGTCGACATCTTCATCCAGGGTAACTTTCCTAGCTTAAATATCATCCATATTTTCCATGATTGCAGCTGAACATTACCTGAGGCAGTACAGGTTAATATCCTTGCCCAAGGGAACAACAGCAGTGCCCCACCTGCACATTTTAACCTGCAATATTAGGGTTAAAAGCTCAGCTTGAACTGCTACATAGTGGTACACAGTAATACAAACTACATACTTCCTGACTACTCACTTTTTATGATCTTTTACAAATATGTCTTTATGAAAAAAAAAAAAAAAAAAAATAGCATTGTATCTACAGGCCCTGGAACATGGATGACTTTATATTGCAAACAAAAAACAAGGAATGACTTGCCTGCGGGAGTTCAGACTGGTGTAAATAATAGATTATGGTGACGGGAAGCCAAATGTTTGGAAACCCAGACAATTTCATAAAAGTCAAGGGAGTAAGCCATAGGAAGGTAAAGAGTATCCAGGTCTAAGTGACTCACAGGGTCAGAGATCATCCTGATATTCTGTGGTGTGAAACTGCACGATGCGCCACTACGCCCACCCGCCCCCCAGCCTCTGTCATGTACCCATTACCCACAATCCATCATTTTAATGCTGAGTGCCAAGGAAAGAGGCAGTGGGCACCTTTTTTTTTTTCTTCCTGTTGTTGCACAATTCATTTTGGCACTGACACAACGACCTTCCGGGATCATGGCAGGCAAACATCCACCCACCCACCCATCCAGCCCATGTGACAAAACCAATGAAAAATGTTTAACAAGTTCCACGGAAAACACTAAGCAGAAAGGCACTCGGCGAAAGGAACTGAGCACTTAACCCTGACGCAAGGCATGGCCCCTCTGCAGCCGGTGCGCTGTGGACGTTCTCCCCTCGGCAGTGACGTGATGTCAGACCCAGCGCTCGGCGAACATGTATTATTCATGGCGCCACCTCCCAGGGAGAACGGAACGCTCATTTATTCTGTAACTGCCACATTTAAATGCATGCATTTTTAACGATGGTCTGCGACCGTGGAAGGCTAGGCTGGCTTGGGCTGAGACGAGGGGTTTTAAAAGACGTGCCATTACTCCTCTCCCGTGCGGAGTCGGTCACAGGGCACAGGGCAGGAGGGGTGACAGGCGCCCCCACCCGCTGCAGTTGTTTCAGTAATCGGCCGTAAGACTCTGGGATGAGTTTGGAGACTTTGGGCGGTGCCAGTGTTGCTGCATGGGCCTACGAGTATGACAAGAACTTCTATGACAGCCAACTATGAATACAACGCAAGCGTGGCTTACAGTATACAGTATGTTACGGCTCATGTCAGATACAGTCGGATTGGCGCCTATGGCATCGTCACATTTCACTGCTAAAATGTCTAAGGCTGGGGCTGGCGGATGGCGCAGCGGTCTAATGCATCGAGCTTCGGAGTGGTGTGCGCTGCCCGTCAGGGACGCGGATCGAAACCTGCGTCTCTACCAGACCGGCCCTGGTCGTCAGTCCGATCGGAGGAGGCATTTGGCTGGGGGAGGAGAGGTTAAGGCGTCCATGGTTCTTCCTGTCTCGGAAGAGGCGGGAACACTCAACCAGGAATGTGTGTCTCGATCTCGGAGGACGGGCGACGGACTTGTGGGGGTGGGGAATTGAAACAAATAGAGGGTTTAATTGGCAACCAAATTGGGAGAAAAACTGGAAAAAAATCTGAAATAAATTTATAAAAAATAAAAAATAAATGTCTAAGGCTGATTCATTTCTGTGGGATTATGGCCCTGTCCCACTCATTTCACGAGTCTTTGATTTTCTTACAAGATTACAAGTACAAACCACTTGTTCGCATTGTTCTTATTCAGAAGCAGTTTCCTGTATGAGAAGACACGGGTGCTCTGTGCTCAGCGACGGTCGCAGGGCTAGACATCACCTTGAGAATGCCCCACAATGTGCTTATTTTAATTCATTATAATATCATTCATAATTATTTTCACGTTGTGTCAAACGGTCATCCGGTGTCGAATGCAGAATCAGTAACACACGTCCCATTTAGCCCAGACATGGACAGAAATTAGATTTCAACTGTTATGTTTTTTATACATCATTTTAATTGCCTAATCAGGAATAGGCATTTGCTTAAAACATTGCCGTAGTGAAACAACGTCAAACCTTGATTTCCACGATCGTTTTGGTTTTGGCATTTTGGGGCCTGTCTCCCTCTGTTGCTCCTGTGTAACCCTCCTGATGTAATTAAACCCAGACTCAAATGGACAGATTATTAGAGTGAGGCTTTTCATTTTCTCATCTGAGGAATTCCTCGGTGGGAACATGATCTCATTAAAAAGGCAAAAGCTTTTTTTTTTTTTTTTTTTTTTCAATGAATCCAATGAAGCGTTCCGAGTCAGGGATAGGGAGTTGTGTTGAAAGCGGTTTGCGTTCCCGATTCACTGTAATGAGTTAAGATAGTGTCACCGGAATGGGCTGAGCCGGGAATCAGACTGTAGTCCTTACAACCACATCGCACAAGGACGACAGACATGACTAGCCACTGAGCTGCTAGCTCAGGGAGCCAATCCTGTCCTGTCTATAGGGGGTGACATCACCACTTATGATGCAGAGCCAGCAACCTCTTCTGAGTTCTGCGACTGCACCATACAGCATCAGTGGCGTGTCCCGTATGATCTGCCTAAAGCGGAAACACTCGCTTTGGACCGCTACACACAGTCTCTTTCACTTGTGTACAAAACACCCGAGCAAGACCAGTGTTTTAAAATGGCCTTTTTGCCTGGAATAGTGGTATCGCATGATTTGAGCAAGTTCCAGCTACTGTGGTCAGTGACAACTTTATCAGCATGTCAGAATTGTGTGGGCTAAGGTTTGTGCAAATTTAAACTGTTCCCATTTGCCTTAATCAACATTTAGACCAGTTATTTTTAATTTTCTCGAATTGCCGACTTAATAAAAACAAGTAAGGTCTGGTCAATTTTCAATTTCATTCACAATTCCGGTTTCAATTAGGTTCCAAGTCACACAAAATTGGGAATGTGACATTTTAAAGTTGCATAACCAGTTCACTCTCAGGAAACCACAGCTACGGACTGTTCTCTGAGTACGGAGCTGAACAGGTTTTGAATCACTGATATTTAAAGCACACAAAGCCGGCTTGCCATCGCCCCTCCGCTCACTAACGTCCCATAAACAAAGATGTTCCATCCCTGGCTGAGCCAAGTCCTCTCACATTAACCTCACATTCATCAGATGTGTCAAACCCACCCCTTCACCCTGAATCATCACCTTTACAATTTCATTCTGGGTTTGCACTTGCCCTCATCAGGCACACATTTTACACCTGGCTTGCAAATGTCTGAAAGAGGATGCGCCTCAAGTTTGAATACATCTGTTATATTCTCCCAATAAGGGGTTATGATTTGCATGAATCCATTCTCATATTTGGCATGCAGACAACTGCACATGCATGAATGCTGAGTAAATGTCCCTGTGTGCTAATATGCACTCTACGGTGCTTTTGCAGGTAAAAAAAATCCCCTTGCAAACATGCAATAAACCTGGGCCAATCAGCGTAAGGCATCCGTTAACATTTAATGTAACACAGTTGAACGTGCAAATAATGAACAAAGTGAATGAAGTAAAAATAAAATATAATTAATAATATATTTTTTTTTAATCCTGAAAATGGACACTGTTTTTAAATATAAGATCCTGGACATATTCAAAGACTCGTGCACTTGTTACATCCGATGTAGCCTGTGTCTATGACGTTGTTATTTGGCTCTGATGGCGGTGCCGTGTTTTAATCCCCTTATTTTCTGTGCGTCTGTTTTATGGACTCCACTGAGGTTCTGGCCGTTATTGTAAATGAGAATGTGTTCTCAGTTAACGCGCCCTGGTTAAAGACTGCCTAAACCAAATAAATAAAATAAAATAAATAAAGATTAATCGCCTCAGTTTCAGGCTGACAGCTGCCTTAAGTTAGCAAGAAAAAAGCCGATGACCATGAACAACGGGTGAACCTGGTAACTTCCACCGTGACTTCCCTCGCGCCCGTCCCTATCAATATTTATGGCAGAACCCACAACTCCTCATGAATACTTCAGCGTCCTTCTCGGATGACCCCTCTTGCGGATTTCGCGTATCGTCACGTACGCACGGAGGCTGCTTTGGAGCGGAGGGAGCGTGAGAGCGGCAGGCCCTGTTTTAAACAGTCTGAGCTCACCGGCGTCAGGGACGAGGTGTGTGCGCACGAGGATTGCACGAGGACATCCACGGCACGCCAACGCGCGCGCCCACACCCCACACCCCACGCCCCACAGCGCTCGCCCAAACGAGCCAGCGAACACGCTCACCGCCGAGGCCCGGGGGAAGCCTGGTTTCTCCACGAGGGAAGAAAAACTGCCCAAGACACCAAGAGGACCGTGTCGTTATGAGCTACGCACACAAAACCTGTCACAGAGCTTTGCGCTTACTTTATTGGTTATTATTGATATCATTTAAATTCAGTTTTTATTACTTCATTACTAAAACATTTTTTTATTTTACTGCATGTGTTAACAGCTCTTCATTTCTTACTGTGTTGTTGTGACTACGTTCTTCACAATTGTTCTTTTATCTATTATCTGTGAAGCACATTGGGCTACAAGTCTTTGAATGAACTGTGCAATAAAAATGTGGTTGAGTAACATTCCCCGATATGATCTCACACAATGACTGACCATGAGCCAGTAGAATCCATGGGCCCAGCACCTAGAGTTGGCTCTAAAAATAAGGCCGTCTGGAATAGCGTGCGGTGGAAATGGTGCCAGTAACCGCTGGACTAATGAATGGTGTGGTATGCAGGTGGGGTGTGTGGATGACCACACTGATCTGTGCTTCTTTGTTCTCCCATAGAGAACAATGACTTTCTTTGGCTAGCTATTCCCCCTCCGAGGTCTGTAACGCATTTGTAGCATCACACAGATATCGGTATGATGATGGCGAATGATGAGCAACGGTCTTTACTGATCAGAGGTGACATTTGTCACATTATGTCTAACACACAGGCACCTTGAATGAAAGAAAAGTAATTCACATTGTGTGCAAAATGGCTGGAATGGATTGTGTAATGTGCGGTTTTTAATCAAGACGCAACGGTGCACTTTCACAGAGTCCTTCATCAAGAGGAGCAGTGGGTCTACAAGACTCTGCATTGTCTGGTTGCTATCCAAGAGCAACTGAAAGGTTAGCCATTTTCACCAGGCAGAAATGTTATAATTAAGCTGAAGAAATCATGGCTCGAGTAAGGGAGCTTCCACAAGTACTGTAGTCACATAAAAAATCTCCGCTTTAGTTTTTCTCTTGGAATCTACTCGAGTTACACTCTGATTACACATTGGACGTGTTTTGTTTTTTTTGTGTCATGACTGGTGTCACATTTTCTCAGAAGCGTCTGCAGAATTTAGCGGTGACAGACAGGGTGTGAAAGAGGAAACGAACGCGAAAAGGCACCGAGCGAACATCTCGACGCAATTAAAAGAAATGCGCCTCCATCGCTGGACGTGACAACGCTTCACTGCCAACTCTGAGGAGTGCCAGCGGGCACGGGGTAGGTGGCAGAGAAGAGAGATCTTTTTATTGTGCAGTTGGATGGCACGCTTCTCCAGATCCTTCAAACGTGTTAGATTTTGAAAAAGGTGCGACAAGTTATTCTTAGCCGGGAAAAACGCTGTGCCCACTTTCTTGGCGACGTCACCAAAGAGCACCCCTATGTCTGATGTTTGCTTCTCCTTCACATGTGAATTTGAGTGTTTTTTCTGAAACACTGGAGGCTGGAGCTGTGCAGTAATAAATCTCTCAAATATTATGGAGCTGGATTTTCCATTTTGTGGAATATGCATTATATATTTTTAAAGGACATAGTGGTTACAATGTTCGACACTGGCCACGGAGACCGGTGTTCGATTCTCCGTCCCACCAGAGTCGGCTCTGGCCGGGAGTGCCATCGGGGCGCCCCAGGGAGGGGGGAGGGAAGCCGACACAGCTCGCTGCGCACAGGAGTGGTTTTGTAGCACCGGAATTACAGTCGATGGCATGACGAGTGTTGTCTCGGAGGAGGCAGTGCTTCGCCCTTGTCACTGCCGGTCACAGAGCTACGGCAGCGAACTACGAGGGAGGGGATTGAACTAAGCACAGCGGGAGTAATTGGCTACCAAATTGGGAGAAAAACGGGGTAAAATCGTAAAAATACATTTATATATATTATTTTTTAAAGGACATACTACATAATATATAATAATCAACAATAATCAAGATAATTTTTGGAACAGAAAGATATCCGTATCCTGTGTAACGTAGGATTACAGAACCCATTACACTTTCACTCCAAATGAGAATAGAATAGCTCATTCTTTGACCTACGTGGTTAGACAAAGATTGATAAAAAAAAAATGGAAAGGTTAATATAAGTTATTAAATAAAAATGAATAATTTCAGGCCATTGTAACTCTTTTTCAAGGAAACATTCAGCAGCGTAGTCCAGAAAGGGATGACAGACAGAGAGAGAGAGAGACAGAGAGAGAGAGAGAGAGAGAGAGAGAGAGAGAGAGAAAGAGAGAGAGAAAGAGAGTGAAATGTCTCACCTTTCTTACACAAGTGTCTGCGAAAATCAAGATCAGACACATTCCACCTGCGGCCTGCTTCCTGGCAGCAGTGAACCCCGTTACGCTGGAGACGCCACCGTGTTTTGTCACAACGCCTGCCTGCAATATTTGCCAGGTAGCTTTGCATAGCGCCTCGACTCTGTGGCACCTAGGGACTCCCGTAGAAGATGGACAGTCAGACGGCTTTGTAGCTCCCGTTCATTCCGTGGCCTTGTCGTGCCCTCAGCAGTCCCGTTTCCTGCCCGTAGGCAGGGATTACACACAAGGGCACGGGGATTTTGACCTGACCTGTCATTTCCCTTAACAGAAGAAAAACCCATTGAGAGAGACGGATTGATGTCATAAATTCCTTGTGTTACAGGTTACGGTTTGCAGCTGCCAACGATTATGTCTATTACTGTATCATGACACTGATCTCTGGCGCGGACTATGATTAATCTTACCGTGTACTAATGCACATGCACATGCTCTGGATGAGAGCGTCTGCTAAATGCCTAAAATGTCAAATGTAAATGGCTTTGTCTATGCTCCCATTGGCTGGGCTGGGTGACATGTCAAACAGTGCTATCCCACCGTAGACTACCGTCTTCCACAAGTGACAACATGAGAAGTTCACCTACCGCAAAAGTACACTACACCAGGGCTATCACACTGGAACCCCAGAGGCCAAACGCGGTCCGCCATAACCACGCCCTTGGCCCTTTGGAATAATAAGTCACAAGTGAATCAATATTTTAAGAAGGCGTGTACGTTGTACACACATTTATGCACCGTTTTTAAAACGACAGCCTCCTCTGAAGAAGAAAAACCCTGTGGTACAGAAAGGTGTTTCTGTGGTGAAAACAGAACCTCAGAGGAGAGTGTTTGGTAGGACAAACCGAGCATTCATACAAACCCACCCTGACAGGGCCTGCCGTCCTGCGCGCTTTAAATCACACACTCCGTAGCGTTAACTTGTAAATTACTCTGTGACTCTTTTACCCCTCCGGAGCACTATATCATAGTTACGCCTCAGTTAGACACACAGGTTAAAAGGTAACTACGAGGAGGCCTGCGGTAGGTGCCAAACAGGGAGGAGGGAGGGGGGTTGTCTCTAAAGCCTGTTAGCCGACAGAGTTGAATTATGCGCCGGTAAGGTCTGGCAATAGCAGATGTTTATCCATCAGAGGGAGACGGACGTGGACGCGCACTGATCAGAAGCACTGTCCATCCAGCACTCAGCTGTGCTGTGAGTCTACACAATGAAGTTCCATCCATCCATCCATTGTCTAAGCCGCTTATTCCTGGTCAGGGTCGCGGGGGGGGTGCTGGAGCCTATCCCAGCATGCGTTCCGGGCGAGAGGCAGGAATACACCCTGGACAGGTCGCCAATCCATCACAGGGCACACACACCATTCACTCACACACTCATACCTACGGGCAATTTAGACTCTCCAATTAGCCTAACGTGCATGTCTTTGGACTGTGGGAGGAAACCGGAGTACCCGGAGGAAACCCACGCGGACACGGGAGAACATGCAAACTCCGCACAGAAAGGCCCCGGCCTGGATTCGAACCCGAGACCTTCTTGCTGTGAGGCGACAGTGCTATCCACTGCACCACCGTGCCGCCCACAATGAAGTTATGTCATTCAATTTCTCTCTTACACTCGGCTCCTACAGTCCAAGAGGCTATTTTTAGAAGTAGCCCGACGCTGAGCCTCGAGCTTGTGTGCTCCTGTAATTAGCCAGTTGCCTTTTTCCATTTGCTTTTCATTCTCAAGGTTTTCGTGCGGGTGCATCCTAATAAATGTGCCGACTTCTTCATGCCCGACACATGGACTACGTCTGCCATTTCATTATACACATTATTGCGTAAGGGCAATGCTATTGATTCTCACTGAAGAGGATGCAAAGCATTAAGATAAATATGAGAGCACCAGTCCAATGATTGTAATTTGGTGTGTACAATATACAGAAAAATAATTTAGTAAAACATTAAAACCTTACTTACTAAAAAATAAGATGGCGGTTTAATGCTCATAAAAAAAGCACAGAAGATTTCACCGAAGTGAAGTCTGTTTTCTCTGCTTTATTGTGCGTTTCTCAAAGCTAGTACGCTGCACAATCACCCGAGAGATTTAAGTTAAACGCGGAGCCTATTCTTTAAAACGCTTCAGTTGATTCTCACCCAATGAAAAACCCCTTGCTGTCGTCTACATTCTCTTACGTTACGTGAAGAGAGAGATCGCTACAACATGAGACACAGCTAAGAGAAAGCTTTGCGATCGCCCGCCGACGGATTATTTGGCTCGCTTGTAAACAAAGCGAAATAAATGGATTTCCGGTTGAGACCAGTCGTTGGTTTAAGGGTAAGATTTCAGCCTCCTCTATTCCCAGTTCATCAGCCACCGCTGATCACTCAAGAGATCCAGGCTAAGGGCCTCACCGCGCAAGTGTGCAACAGCAGCTCCCTCACCTTTGAAGATCAGAACCTGAGCTGTGCCAAAATGCCAGCGCATTACAAAAAACCAAACTGGGAGGAATGTACTGCGGAGAGGAATTTGACAGTGGGAACAAAGACTTTGGAAAACTGGCAGCTGGGTCCCACTTTGATCAGCCCCCAGTGTGGATCAATACAGACCCTGCAGCCATAATTATGATCATATATCTTATAATCATATCACTGCTGATGTACAGGGTTCTCCAACCCAAATGTACCTCCCACAATAAGTTTATGATCCTGGTAGGACTGCAGAACACTGTAGGATGGATCCGAGTGACTAAAAATCAAACCTGGCCAATCGCAAAGCAGGAGAAAGTCACATGGCGTGGAGTGGGGGGAAAAAAGCATAGGGAACATAACTGAATGGGGAAAAATCCATTGAATAAATGTATAAAGAAATGTCTGTTGGTGTGGAAGCCAGTGGAACGCTCTCTGGGTCGGGGGTGGTTAAATTTCACCCACACAGGGTCAGGGCAGCCTGGGCTGAGTTGGATCTTTTGCCCCAGAGACCACAGAACAGCCAGCTCTGAATTCCTTCTGCTGTAATGCTGGGTCAAAGGTCCTGCTGCGGTCCAATCGGAAATTGCGTCTCGGCCGCCCAATCACTGGAGCTCTAAACTCCTTTGAACTGCACTTCCCACAGCAGAATTACCTTCAGATGGGAGGCTGATTTTAACTGCCGTTTCAAAGATGTGCACATAAATATGCATGACTGTAATCACTCGCAACATGTGCTTTGGATTGATGTTCTAATACGCTTAAGAGCAATCATGTGATCTCACGAGTCTTCCTGTGCCTAATAATAGTTTTTTTTTTGTGGTGTATTCTTTTGAAATATATCTAAGCAGGCAAGAGTCGAGATTATCAAAGGAACCATATCTGCCCTTTATCTTTAGGATAGCGCTGTGTTCTCAACGTGGGTCTGCTAATATTCAGGCCAAGTCACTTGTAATGACTGCCATCGACATTATTAAAGGGACCCATTCAGACTATTTTTCTTAATTGAATTCAGCTGTGGGCACACAGTAAGGACAAACAGGGCTGGAAATGTGCACTCCTTAAAGTCCTTTGTTGAAAAGGAATGGAAAAAAGGAATCTGTGACAGTAAGTTCAAGTAGTGTGTAAAACGCCTTCAAATCACAGTTCATTTTACTTAATCAATGGCATTAATTAAGAGTATTAATTTAATGCAACGTAATTAATGACCCTTCAGTATATTCGAACACGCTTGATTTGTAACTTGAGCATTTGCAGGACCGCATCTAGCCATTTCGCCTTTCTAAAAGCAGCAAGGCGTAAATGAATAATGTAAAAGCATATTTTTTTCCCAGCGCTCCTGAGCTCTACCTAAAAAGCCGGGAGATGGAAACACAAGAGCCAAAAAAGAATGTGTGTGGGTGGAGGTAGAAATTCCCTATATGAAATAGAGAAACAGAGAAGGAATAAAATGAAGGTGAAATGGAAAGGGGACACTGCATGAAGACGTCAGGAGAGCGGAGGAGTGGACGGACCCTCTGGAGGGGAGGGGGGCTGTGGGTAGCCTGACTCATCCAGTCCCACAGGCAAATTTATTTTGGGTTCAATGGAACAACACAACCCCCCCTGCGGAAGGGAGGGAGGCTTGGAGAGCAGACACTGACTGCAGTGGGATGAGGGAGTGACGCTGTAGAGACACTGTGCAAGTAGGCCATCGGATTATATATATATATATACATACAGGATAAAGTCAGATGGAATTGTGCAATAATGATATCCTTGGGAAAGATGTGCATGCTGATGGATTCTCCCTTCCTCACCCCCCCCCCCCACCCCCATCACAATAATGAAATAGTGACGTATGTGGGATCTGGGCATTCACTTCAGTCCACCCTTCCCAGTGAAGCAGTGGGTGTACGCCATTGCCGGCAGCACTTCCTGCCTGCCAAGGAAGCCGGATGGATAACCCCAGCCCCGTATCTCCTCTGAGCCCTCGGAGACAGAGCCCAGCACAGGCTTACATTCGCAGTGCAGGTGTTGACTGGCTTCCAAACACATTATCGTGCAGGCAAACAGTCCAACGTAGCGCTCGAAACTGGGAGAGCGTTTGAGAACCGAACGGACGGGCCCCTGCAGCGGTGCAGTATACACACCAAAATGCACCGGGTTTTAATTCACGGGAACTGATTTGGAAAAGGGAAAGGGTTTTCCAGGTTTCTCCTTCAGAATACCTGGAAGAAAGGCTTGGATTCAAAGGCCAATAAATTACACTTTGTGCAATTACAATTATGTACACAATCATATCCACAGCAATTTCTATCGGATAACATTCAGAATATTTACCCAGTTACATAACCTATTCATACGTATATACTCTAAAGCAATCCAGTTAAAAACCAGGGCAACCAATTAACCAACAGAACCTACACCACAGTACCACCAAAATTCACCTTCTATTACATCACCACATTGCCTCAGGTGTGTGAGGCTCACATGGCATAGGCAGTAATGTCACTTGTACTACACAGGACTAATGGATGTGCACATAACATTTAAATGCAACATTTACTCCTGCAGGACGTCACGCCTCGTTGCACATGGTCTCTATAGGCCTGGGCAGGTCATATCCAATCACATTTCCCACAAAGTCCTGAAGACAGATTTTCTGCACCTAAAATCATAGAAGCTGCTACTTGAAGCATTTTTTTTTCGGATTCTTCTTCATAAAGGCGGCGTTGTTTCTTTTTTGTTTGCAGAATATCCCTTGTGAGGGGGATTTGAGCTTGCTCCTCTGCTAATCTCCACAGATGACTGGAATCAGATCCAACTGTGTGTTTACCTGCAGGTTTTTAGTGAACGGTGTGTGTGAAATATTGAATGGTTTGGTCTGCGAGGGGGAAGTGGGAGGGGTGCGAAACACCCTCCTTTCCTCCAGCGATTGATGAGCCGTTATGTAAAATATTAGTCATCCTGGCATGATTCATTATTTATTTTCTCATCCCGAGACTTTCTGAAGTTTTCCACTTTGGGGGGGGGGGGGTGGAGGGAACCACTGATCTTCTTTGAGTGGCGAGGGAAAATGGTTATTGGTCAATTAGTCTCAGTAACGATATATGCTGTAACATGGCCATAACTCATTGGGAAAAGCAAAGTGAATTCATCCTGGGGCGGTGGATAGCGTAGCGGTCTAATGCACCATATCTTGGCTGGTCCGATACGGTGTGAGTTGCCTGTCAGGGACACGGTTTGAAATACGCGTCTCTACCAGACCGGCCCTGCCCGTCAGCCCCGATTGGCTGTCCGGCCCAGAGGGAGGGGGGGAGAGCCGGCTCGAGTCTGCTGTGAAGCACATAAGGGAGTCTTAGGTGTGGGTGGGCGAACGTGGGGGGGCCAATTCCATCTCGAACGAAGCGGAGTTCGCTGCCCTCTGAGAATTAGCTTGCCTCGTAGAGACGACTTGTGTGGGGAGGGTAAATTTAAATAAATAGAGGGTGTAATTGGCTACCAAATTGGGATAAAAACTAAAAGAAAAAAAAGAAAAAAGTCTGCCATTGCCTGAGGGAGAGTTTTTTGGGGCATGGAGGAAGAGGTGCTGGCTTTTGTTTCTGTTTAACCAATAGTTTTTGATTTAACTTAATTGTGTTTTCTAAAAGGATAAGGATAACACACTGGCCAATTGGAACTCTGCTTTCTGCTTTGTCCTTCATCCACTCACCAGCTGGCATGGTGGCCACCTCGCTACAGTAGGTGACCAAAAGTGTTGCTTAAATCTGTTAATGATTAACTACACATGTAGAATCAGGGTTGTTGACAAGAAACAACCTTCAATGCTGGTTACGTTTAAATAAAGGATGCACATTGGCCATGACATTTCACCCGTGTTTTATTCAGAAAGTGAACTTTTTTTAGAACGCGTCGTCCAAGACACGAGAATCCTGAGGGGCTGCACATTGTCTGCAGACATTAGCCCTGACCCAGGCTGCTTCTCTGCTTTTAGCACAAACACAATAAAGACATCATGATTGGTTAGAGGTAATTGCAACAACCAGGGAATCAGAGATGAAATAAAGCTGGTGAAGCTCTCTTCTTCATAAAATTCATATAACAGAGTGCTTTTGGCCCCCTTCAGGGCAGCTGGGGATTTGAATGGGTAGCAAACCATGAATGAATCATCCTTCGCTCTCGCTCCCTCTGCAGAGCGGTGACTGTTGCCGTGCAGATTATGGGCTGTAATCCTGAGGCGGTGAGCTGCAGTTAAGTGTGAGTGACAGGAGCTGCTTCCCAGGCCTACGGGAGGCCGGATGTTTCTGCCTGGATTATGTCATGGCAACGGCAGTCGCTGACAACCTAGGAAGTGAAGGAGCCCCCCCCCCCACCTCCCCACCCACCAAGCCAGTCAGGGTATAGTCACATGACAGCTGGTCCACACGATCACCTCACTGCCACACTCATTCAGGAAAACGGAGCCCCACTATCGAGTCCAGGAAGTGTGCACCTCTCTCTGTCTGTGCATGCGTGTGTGTGTGTGTGTGTGTGTGTGTGTGTGTGTCTGTGCATGCGTGTGTGTGTGTGTGTGTGTGTGTGTCTGTGCATGCGTGCTATTTTGTGGATGCATATATGTGCATATATATGAATATGCAATGTATATGCTGGTTCTTTGAGCAGATGTTATGCTTTGTCTTTGTGAATGTATCGTTGCAATTGCGTGCTATTACAGGTATCTGTGTGTATAGGTGCTATTACATGCTTCTGTGCATATGTGCGTGGTGTGTGTGTGTGTGTGTGTGTAGGGGAGGGGGTATGGAGTGGTGTGTATGTGTGGGTGTGTGTGTGCGTGCGCCTGCACGTGCACATGTGTGCGTTGGTGAGTGGGTGGGGAGCTGTGTGGGGGAAGGGCCACCATCTGTGTGACACTGCAGGCCGAGGCAGAGCATGGAGACAGCGAGGAGGGGCAGAGCCTCTCGCCACAGGGCCCGTGCTGTCCACCTGCTCTGAGGGCAGCCTTAGGCCCCAGAGAGGGTGGGGGACGCAGCGCCACAGGGCTCACAGCGCCACAGGGCTCACAGCGCCACAGGGCTCACAGCGCCACAGGGCTCACAGCACCACAGGGCTCACAGCGCCACAGGGCTCACCACAGGGCTCAGCGCCACAGGGCTCACAGCGCCACAGGGCTCACAGCGCCACAGGGCTCACACATCCACAGGGCTCACAGCGCCACAGGGCTCACAGCGCCACAGGGCTCACAGCGCCACAGGGCTCACACCTCCACAGGGCTCACAGCGCCACAGGGCTCACACATCCACACTCAGTACACAAATATATATAATATAATATATGCCATTTAGCAGACGCTTTTATCCAAAGCGACTTACAGTAGTGAATGCATACATTTTTCA
Source organism: Aldrovandia affinis (assembly GCA_029706075.1). Classification (NCBI taxonomy): domain Eukaryota; kingdom Metazoa; phylum Chordata; class Actinopteri; order Notacanthiformes; family Halosauridae; genus Aldrovandia; species Aldrovandia affinis. The sequence goes on along the minus strand of JAINUG010000137.1, from coordinate 1,622,042 downwards.
GTAGATGTGGTCCCAGTGGGAATCGAACCCACAACCTAAGCAGTGCCAACGCCATGCTCTACCTACTGAGCCACAGGGAACCACCATATATATATTCATAAAAGTGGATTTCTGAATCTCATTTCCATGAGGAGCATTACAGACCTCTCCTCTCAGTGCCATGTTTTGTCTTGAATGCAGTAGCCAGGGCACATTTACATAAAAAGATGTACCTAGCCGATATACACATAATATTATATATTTTAAAAAACAACTTGACTTGAGGAGCAGGTAAGGCTCCTAGGGCAGAAGCAGGGAGAGCAGCAGTCTCTGCACGGTGAAAGAAAGTCAAACTCAGAGCACTGTTCCTCAGCAGGGGACCATCGCTGCCACACATTAGGGGAGGGAGTCCCAGGACCCGGCCAGTCTGGGCCACAGAAACACAATCACACATCCATTCTGCCCGGGAGAGGGGCAGTGCTAGCGCTCATTCATGCTGCAGCGCTGGGCGAAACCCACGCCCCCGACTCCTCGCGTGGCGTGCAGAGGAACGTGACACAATGAAGTCGCTCACCGCACGCTGCGCCTCGCCACCACGCATGCGCTCGCTACTCAATTTTTCATCGTTTTTTTTTCTCTCCATTTAATCAAAAGAGGTTTTTCTTTTTCTTTTCTTGTCTAACCACTGTGATTTATTTCCTTTCCCCACTGGCCCACCAAAACCTGGGCTTCCAAGAACAAGGTATGTGTTTTGTTGGTCTGAAAGTTATAGCAGGCCAGTGACCTGGTTGTGTTCTGGCTGTGGCACCCACGGGGAGCAGGAAGTGGCGGGGCGGGAGAGTGGCTCTCATTAACGTGATTAGGGCCCGGCAGATGTGCCAGCACCGCCCTCTCTCTCCCAGACTGCAGCAGAACCTGTGAAAATTCCCAACCCTGTCATCAGCTGGAACCGACGAGACCCCACCGGTGGTGTTTTACACGCCTCGCGAGACGAGGGCTTGTCCTGTCCCTTTCTGCGAGTGGACAGGATGTGGAGGCCGGCATAGCACAGTGGTCGTGGCCGTTGCCATGACAACCAGCCACTGCATAAACTCCATGGCCAACACAATTCATAATTTTCAGGGAATGTAATCTCTTACAAAGCCCAATGGCACCCAGGCCAGGATTAATCTGGAGCGAATCAGTATGAATCTCTTGTCATCTGCTCCACTCGTATGTTGATCTGAAAATCAGCCAGGTTCAGTGAGTTTTTAAATGACAGTCAATAAGGACGTTTGAACAGTTTGAACATCTGTAGTCTTGACTTCAGAAAAGCAGTCCCAAGATTGACAGCTGTCATGTCACACCACCATAGCGCAAATGCTTGACTTTCTAGCTGCAAAGAGGGCACTTCCTGTCACACCCCACCCACACACAAACATGCCCCCACTCACCCCCCTCCCCAGACACAAGCACAAGTCACTGATTCAGCACAAGTAGTACATACTGTACCTCATTCAGCCACACGTGGCACACACAACACCCAGTTGTCTTTATTTCTGCAATCAACACCAGTGCCAGGATATGAGAAGACCTATCTTTCCCCCTTGCTTTAGACGACACCGCTGTGTGTGTGTGTGTATGTGTGTGTGTGTGTGTGTGTGTCTGTGTGTGTTACCGTTTGCATATTATGGTGCGTGTGCGTGCGTGTTATTCCGTGCCTGCATTTGCGTGCGTGCGCCAGTGTCTGCGTTTCAATTTGAGAACATTTGGGGCTGCCCGCTTGCATTAGAATCACTCACTTCTGTTTCAGCGTGGAAGCAGGTAATTAGATAACACTCACTGCTTCACTCCGCGGCCCGGTGTAGCTATTTATACCGCGCAATGTTCCGCCGATGCAAAAACATGTCTGAGGTAAAGGCTTTCTTCCAGACCCACGCGGAATGAGATGCCATTCATTAAGGGGCAGCGCAGTGCCGTCTTCCACAAACGCTCGTCAGACAGGAAACGAGGATGACACGGCGAAGCTGACCCCCGCGCCAACTTTTAATTCAATGTCCACAGAACATCGAGATGGCGACGCCGTCTGAGGGGCAGCGAGACACAGGCGGGGCCCCAGAACGCCCAGGATCGATCGTGAGATTACGCGGCTGAATTACTGCTCGACACAATCAAATAAATTCAGTGCAATTACGATTCAATCCAGATGTCTGATCCAGCGCTTCAATTCGGCGACCCCGGAGCGCGTCTGCAGCAAAAAATGAAACCCGACTCGAACGAAGCCAGAGAGAGAAATTCGAGGGGAAAAAAGGTAAATACCAATCAGCTCAACTGTCCTGCTCACCACTGCTCCCATTACAGGTGCAGAATCCATTTTCATTTTAAAAAAAATAGTATTCCACACAGAATACACAGATTCTACGTTTGATTATATAATTATGTGAGAGTACAGAATTATTTATACCACACGTAGCTGTGAACAGGAATAAGAATATAAGATAGGTATGTATGTGTGTGTGTGTGTGTGTGTGTGTGTGTGTGTGTGTGTATATGTGTGTGTGTGTGTGTGTGTGTGTGTGTGTGTGTGTGTGTGTGTGTGTGTGTGTGTGTGTGTGTGTGTGTGTATTAGCACTGGATTTGGGGGATTTGGGCTGGAGCTGGTTTCACCACCATATACAGCCAGCTATTTGCAGTGATTACTTTGGCAACCAAACGGAAGAGATGAAGCCCTGGTTTCCCTGTCCGGCCTCTCCAGCTTCTACACAAATCTGCTACTCCACTTCTCCACAACCAAGCTAAACACTCACCAGACCAGCAAGTTTCTCAACAGGGATCAACTCAAACCCTACAGCCCTTCCAGCCTCCCCCGCTCGAAGACGCACGCCGCGGTTCTCACGCCGCAGCGGTGGGACGAGCTATCGACAGCGGTCAGGACAAGCCACTGGCCATCTTTCGATGGAAGCTGAACACCTTCGGTGCTGCGCCTTAGTGCCCTGAACTCAGTCTCTTCTCAGTCGAGCTAACGCCCAGGATTTATTCATCTTCAGCCAGTTAAACTGATCACCGGTACACTGATTTGAGCGCTTATCCTATTGACTTTTTTGAGGTCATCCCCTTCACAATGGCACTTATACATGACAATATGAATCATAGCTAGAGCTTTATACAATTCAACTTAAACTCAACTACCCATACTGCTGTTCACCTTGCCTTATTATATGAACTGGATCCTGGATCCCAAAGTCACTCTGGATTGGAATGTTTGATAAATTAATAAATGTACATGCAAACCCAAATCTTTGAATGCCTTTGCTGAAAAAGTGAGTATAGGAAATAATCCTGTAAAAGAACATTCATATATATATATATATATCTTTTTGTTTTGTGGAGCGGAGCTTTAATATTTCTTGTATTTTGCTCTTGAAACAGTGCATGATATGGATCTGTCTATGATTGAAAGCTATAATGCTGGTGCACATACACTACCAGCACTACAAGAAGACGCGAAACCAGTGTCAAAATGTCATGATAAACGTGGTCCAGTGGTTACAACGTTCGACACTGGCCACGGAGACCGGGGTTCGATTTCCCGAGTCGGCTCTGGCCAGGAGTGCCACCAGGGGGTGGTGATTGGCTGTCCGCCCCAAGGAGGGGGGAGGGAAGCCGACGGGACGTTCGCTGCACATAAGAGTGGCCCTGTAGTACCGGGTTACGGTCGACAGCCTGGTGAGTGCCGTCTCGGAGGAGGCGTTACTTCGCCTTCGTCACTACCGGTCGCAGGACTATGGCAGCGAACTCACATTACTAGGGGGGGATTGACATAAAAATAGCGGGTCTAATTGGCTACTAAAATGGGGTAAAATAAATAAAAAAGTTCATGCTTATGACAGGTGTAATGGCAATGCGTTTGGACGTGAGCTGCAGTCCAGTCGATGCTAGAGCTGAAGAGGGAAAACTGACTGAGTGAGAATCTGCTCAACTGCAGTGGAACTTCTTGTCTGTAGAGAAAATCATAACTTGCAAGAGAAGAAACCGTTATCCTGTTGAATGTTTTAGAGCTGTAATGTAATCCTGACTGAAGTCCTCAGCTCTGTGCAGATGTCTGCTGTCTGTGAAACACTATCCAGCCTTTCCTGAACACACCTCACTGATGCACTGGGCGCATAACCAAGGCAGTGAAATTAAACTCAAAACGAAACAAATTAAAAGTTTTTCAAAAGAAAACAAATGCAATGCAAATACACATGACTCGACAGTGCACAGCGGACACAAGAGAGATGGGCTGTACACTTGTATAGTTTCAACATCAACAAATCAAAATATTAAATGTGTACATTGTATAGTTTTTTATATGTATCAAGGCATTTGGGAAACTATGCTTAGGCTTGTACGTCCACAATACATGTTTCTCTGACAGTCTCCATTGCCTTTGATATACATGTATTCAAACTCAATATTTGCACACAAAAAACTAAAAAACAAAGGCCCACCCAATTCTTGAATTAATCAGAAAGGCAAAAAATGATGAATTAATTTTGATTTTGGCTAATGCTATTCCTTTCCCTGGGAAATTCGCTCTAGCAACATCGATTATGAGTAAATCATTAGCTTTAATTGCTCGCTGCTTATATAATTGCGGAGTGATAAGTAACCTACATTTCTCTGATGACTGCAAAACAAACATGGCTTGAAAAACGTTTTGGTAACAAACACACAAACGCACTATTTATTAAGTCGACTTTGCAACCAGTATAGCCCTTTCTCAGTTCCTTAATTCACTGTGAAGAAATGTACATGTGGAAATGTACCACGCAGAGCTCCGAACCAACTAGAAAGACAGAAAATCTGCTTCAAATTGTCACTTCAGTACTGGTTTTACAGGCATTTAATGAGACATCTGCAAATTGTGCCCTGAGAACCACTAATTAGCCAGGAACTCTTCCTAGAAACACATTCTGTTTCCTGCGATCGCAAATGTTTGGAGAGAAACTATTCAACCTGTTTTCTAAACCACGTACTCTATACATTTCAAAAGAGCAGAACATCATTTACTCGTTAGTATTGGTAGGAAATAAGCCAATGTTAATGCACACACCCCTAAAGCATACACTGACCTCTACTGGCCAAGGGGCTCATCTTCAATGTGATCCCCATGCTATCAATGTATTAACTATACCAAGGTACACTAACTATATTTAAGCATGCAAATTTGACTGTTCTTTGTAATTATTATTGAAACACTGTAAATATAATGGTTGTTATGATACAGTGGGTTCCCTGTAGTAGCTACTTAGTAGCTCCAGAGGTTTAGGGCAAAACCTGGCTGACCTTTCATACTTTCAATGTTTACTTTGTTGGCTAGGCCACAGATTGCTTAGCAGCAATGTTTTTTTCTCCATTATGTGTAAATTGCACAAAAAATGTAACATAACACCAATCAAAAAGGACATAACTGATAGAAAGCAATCTAAATTGGACATAGTGCTATACTTTTGTGGGAATGTAGCTTACAAGTTGTCACGGGGAGACAGTGTTTCATTTCTGTGCAGGAAAGCAAGTTATTAAGCATAAAGACAGTTACAGATGTCAATAATCGTGCAGCGTTTCATCTGTGGAATAATTATGGAGCGTAGGAGGGCCACGGCAAAATATCTTGCATAAAATCCAGTGCAATAATGCGGAAAACACGGGGCTTCTCCAACGTGAGAGCAAAGCCTGGTGGTGCGGCAGCCCTTTAGTGCTTTCAATTACCAACCTACCTGCCACCCTCTCTGTCTGCTGTCTCACCCACACAGGTCATCTTCCATTCACACATTAGCGTCGACGGAGAGGAGAGCTAGCTCAAGGGCCATTGTATATGTGCGGTCCTGGCCACCTCCTCTGCACATTTCCATTTATGGCGATAAGCGGATCTGCAGTGGGGTGACCATGCTGCCCGGACGAAGGGGTCACCGCACCAACACGGACACCGATTGGACCGTGTGCCCTGCGATCGATTTGAACGCATCTCTCCTCCCGCCTCCTGCGCAGCCCGCTGACGTGGGAGGCGATAAGGACAATGTTGCGAAGCGCAAGGAAAACAAAGCTGCTTCAGCTGCGTGAAGCCAAATCCTGAGCTTCTCCCTACAACCTACGCCCTCAACGGTACGCAGGTGGGCGGCTGTTCAGTCACTCCAGGACAGGGAAAGGACCAAAAAAAGGCCAGAGTTTTCATCGCAACGGTCTGACTGTGGAATTGGTACAAAGAATTTCAGTAAATATAAAAGTAAGTCAGCTTTGTAAGAAAATAAAATATTAAAGTCAGACCTGTATAACTTTATAAAGACAACGTTACATAAATTATATACACTACATGGCCAAAAGTATGTGGACACACAAACATCACACCCATATGTGCTCATCAAACATCTCATTCCAAAACCATGAGTATTAATGTGGAGTTGGTCCCCCCTTTGTTGCTAAAACAGCCTCCACTCTTCTGGGAAGGCTTTTCACTAGATGTTGGAACATTGCTGCAGGGATTTGCTTCTATTCAGTCACATTAGTGAGGTCAGGCACTGATGTTGGGCGATTAGGCCTGGCTCGCAGTCAGCGTTCCAACTCATCCCAAAGGTGTTGGATGGGGTTGAGGTCAGGGCTCTGTGCAGGCCAGTCAAGTTCTTCCACACCGATCTCAACAAACCACTTCTGTGTGGACCTCACTTTGTGCCCGGGGCATTGTCATGCTGAAACAGGAAAGGGCCTTCCCCAAACTGGTGCCACAAAGTTGTCTCAAATTGTCTAGAATGTCATTGCATGCTGCAGCGTTAAGATTTCCCTTCACTGGAACTAAGGGGCCTAGCCGAACCATGAAAAACAGCCCCAGACCTTTATTCCTCCTCCACCAAACTGTACAGTTGGCACTCTGCATTCAGGCAGGTAGGGTTCTCCTGGCATCCACCAAATCCAGATTCGTCCGTCAGACTGCCAGATAGTGAAGCGTGATTCATCACTCCAGAGAAAGCGTTTCCACTGCTCCAGAGTCCAATGGCGGCAAGCTTTACACCACTCCAGCCGACGCTTGGCACTGCGCATGGTGATCTTAGGCTTGTGTGCAGCTGGCACTGTAGTGTAACGGTTAGGGAGATGGACTTGTAACTCAGAGGTTGCTGGTTCGATTCCCAGGTGGGGGCACTGCTGTTGTACCCTTGAGCTAAAGGTACTTAACCTGAACTGCTTCAGTAAAATATCCAGCTGTATAAATGGATTGTATGTAAAGAAATGTAAACTGTGTAAGTCGCTCTGGATAAGAGCGTCTGCTAAATGCCTCAAATGTAAGATGTCAAATGTAAATGTGTGCGGCTGCTTGGCCATGGAAACCCATGTCTTGAAGCTCCCGGCAAACAGTTCTTGTGCTGACGTTGCTTCCAGAGGCAGGTTGGAACTTGGTAATGATTGGACTGAGGACAGACAATTTTTACGCGCCACGTATGTGCCTATGACAGTGCCACGTTGAAAGTCACGGAGCTCTTCAGTACGGCCCATTCTACTGCCAATGTTTGTCTGTGGAGATTCCATAGCTGTGTGTTTGATTTGATATACCTGTCAGCAATGGGTGTGGCTGAAATAGCCGAATCCACTGATCAGAAGGGGTATCCACAGTGGGGTCCAAACTTCTGAGTCCACTACCAAGATCTGCATGTTTTTGTCATTCATCTAAAACACAAAACAGGAAAACAATTTGACCTCTAACTACTTCACTAAGCTCTGCTGACTTAATTACAAACAGCTGCAAAAACCTTTGCAAAGGAAGTGTCCTTTTTCAAGATTAAAGCACCTGCAGTAGCAACAAGAATACAGAGGACCATATTAATTACGTCAATATCTGGTATTAATTGTTACAAGACCAAAACAACTCACACTGTGCATTAGGAGTGTCCTTGTAATAAAACTTAAATGAAAAATAAGGTGTCACAACATTTTGAGGAAATGAAAGGCAATGATGAGCAAACTTTTTTATTTATATTTATAGATATTTCAATTTAATACCATCCTTTCTCAAACAAACATGTACAAAAAATTGTATCAGTGTTTTATGACATTCTTGAATAACAAATACGTACCTCATGAGTAAAAATGTTGTGTTAGCTTTCGATGAACGATGAAAACAAACAGATTTTGGTAGTGGACTCAGACTTTTGGACCCCACTGTATATATGTAGGTAACTGACTGAATAAAGGAAACATCAACTAAAGGGTCTTAATAGGGTGTTGGGTCACCATGAGCCACCAGAACAGCTTCAATGCCCCTTGGCATAGATTCTACAAGGGTCTGGAACTCTATTGGAGGGATGCAACACCATTCTTCCACGAGAAGTTCCATCATTTGGTGTTTTGTTGATGGTGGTGGAAAACACGGTCTCAGACACCACTCCAGAATCTCCCATAAGTGTTGAACTGGGTTGATATATGGTGACTGAGATATGGTGAACGATGTAAACCACATGGTGGCATATGGTTTACATCGTTTTCATGCTTATCAAGCCATACAGTGAGCACTCTGTGCCCTGTGGATGGGGGCATTGTTATCTTGGAAGAGACTGCTCCCGTCAGGATAGAAATGCTTCACCACACAAAGAAGGTGATCTCTCAGAATGGCTTTGTATTTATTGGTGTTTACCTTGCCCCCTAAGGGGTTGAGTGGACATAAACCATGGCAGGAAAACGCACCCCCACACCATACCAGAGCTGCCAGAGCTATTCACCTACTCAAGTTTTTCCTTCATTTAGGCAGTTACCTGTGTGTGTGTTTATATATAAACTGTATATATATATATATATATATATATATATATATATTACATACACACACATATAAATACATATATGTAAAATATAGTGCATATAAAAACCAAACATTTTTCAAGAAAGGCCAATAGGAACAGTTTGCTTATGAGGCCTGGTTCCACACAGGCTGACAGGTTTACATGGCTTGCATTTTAAAGGATGAGCCAATACTGCCACATGAAGGCTAAAGTGTTTTATTTATTAAAGTTTGTTGTATCACTCTGCGTCTCACGGAGCTGACCTGGGCCAGGATTCACACAGGTACTGTCCCAACGATGACTGCTGCAAGGCCACTGTAGCTCAACAACGTGCAGGCAAAACAAACCATCGAAAACTTTACAACATTAACGTTAACAAAATGTTGCACAGTATAACAATGTGGCAGCCCTGTTTTATTAAGAGTTACATGCTGCCTCCTGACCTCTTTTGAGGGGAAAGCTTCATAATAAGGCTTCACTGGTTTATGGGACTGTGACAATCAAGTCTGCATCCTGGACAGCCCAAATTCTCAACCACAGGGATATTTTTCCAAGACCTGGCCAGGTGGAGTAGGTTCTACTCTGGTTCTTCTTTCGTGCTTTTCCTTTAGAAAAGGGAGCTAAGCGGCATGGGAACAGGGTCCACACAGTCATGTCTTCTTGTCCTCCGTGTAAACACTGTCCATAGGGTGACAATGTGTGTGTGTGTATTCCAAAATGTGCTGCTTAAGCCCTTGGGAGACAGAGGTCATATCACACGGGACAATTCACGTTACTGAGGGAAAAGTGGCAAGTGCCGCTGATGCTAGCTTTGCGGACGAGTTTATCTGTGACGTGGACGTGTGCACACCTCCAAACAGCTACGCAGCCGTACTGTGGTGAAAGTGAGAGGGTCCAAGTCACCATAACACTGCAACGTTGTCAAGTTACAGCACACTCAGAATTCTGTTTCAGCTAGCTGTGACTTGCAAGCTCTCATTGGTGTAGTAGACTACAGCCTCCACGCGGCCTCACCTGCAAGTAACGAGAAAGAAGACCAGCTCGTGAAACTAATGTTGCCACCAAATCGCCGAGCTGGCAGACCAAAACGCAATCGAGCGTCAAGGTCCGTCAGTGATGGCGATACACGAAAGAAGAAGATTGGTGTAGCAACCAAAGAAAACCAATCAACCAACACTTTGTGAACCAAGAGAAGGAGACATGTTTTAGGATATTCCTGAGCTTGGATACTCCTGGCCTAATAAATAAATGTTTTTGCCTGAAATCAGGAAGAATATTTTGTTGTCATCAATCTGTCTATCTATAGCTCTTCAATCAGTATAGAAGGTTGCTGGTTTAATTAAGCTGGTGTAAAAATCTATTTTCCCCTCATTCAATTGTCAATATATTTCGGCTTGCTTCTTGTGCCTTTGCCTATCTAATAGTTTTACTCTATGGCCTTTAAATGAAGGTTGGGCCTTTCTAAGGTTCCAATGAGTATTCAGAATGCCTGGGCTCTTTTGTTTTAACAGAACAACTAAAGTATTAAGAAAAAAGCATATTAAAAAAGTCCAGCATGCTGCAGCTTACTCAACATAAAGCTCAAATGCATTTCGATGTAGAGCGAGAACACACAGTAGATGGCGCTAAAGATACGCAAAAACTAAAAGTGAAAGTTTCTCACAGCAGAGATTAAGATAGCTTCTGTTTTGTCTCAAACGTGTCAGCACTTAACATTTGTGTGGTATTGAGAGAGCACAATACATATGGCATGCCTTGGGGTAAGCTCCTTCATGTTTGAGTGGATGAAACAGAAGTATTTAATGGTCAACAAGTAAATTGCAAGCTATGGGTAACTTGTAAATGAGTAATGTTTGGCAAATGGCCAATGGGCACTATCAACCTTGTATTACCTATGTTGTATTGCCTTGCATTCAACTGGGCATAGATACAGTGGGTATAAAAGTATTTACCCCCTTTGGAATTTTTCATGGAACCAAAATTAATTTAATTGGGATTTCTTGCACTTATCAGCACAAAATACTTTATAATGTCATATAAAAAAACTGCTCTAAAGTTATTTTTCAATTAATTACAAATAAAAACAATCAATAATAGATTCCATGAGTATTCACCCCCCTTGACTTTATAGTAGAAGCACCTTTAGCTGCAATTACAGCTGTGAGTCTATTTGGGTAAGTCTTTACGAGCTTTGCACATCCAGACATTGCAATTTTCACCCATCCTTCTTTACAAAATTGCTCAAGCTCCATCAGGTTGGATGGGGACCATTGGTGAAGAGCAATTTTCTAATCTTTCCACAGAAATCCCAAATAAATCCATGAAGTAAGACAATAAAATGTGACAAACGCCAAAGGGGGGTGAATACTATCTTATACCCACTGTACATTACTAAACTTAATTCAGATTACAGCTGTTTATTTATTTGATCTTTATTTAACCAGGTAGGTCAACTCAAGAACTCAATTTCTCTTTGGCAGTGACGACCTGGAGAATCAAAGTGGGTGGGGCACGCAAGGGATTTTGGAGCTAATCAGATTTAATGGGTAGCCAGATTAGGTAGCCAAATGTAGAGAGACATTTTTTGTTGGAATTTGACCAGGACATCAGGGGTACACATTTGAACAGTGCCATGGGACTTTCACAGGACCTCGGTTTAACCTTTCATATGAAGGATGGCACCTTCTCCAGCACAGTCCTGGGGGCATTGGTTGTTTTAAATGTGGTCTCCTAGTGGCCCACCAACACCACTTCCTGCAGCAGCGTAGGATTTCCCAGCAGAAGAGCACTGGGAGGTATGGCTGCTGGCTGGCTGCTTTACAGGATGGATCTTGGTGATTTCTATTAAAAGGCTCCTGGTGGTGATTATATAAGACATTAAAACACAGTGAATGCATTAGGTTTGATGTTCCATTTCTAAACGGGCCTTTTAAGGGCCACTTGGTGTGTGCCTGCTACGTCCAACTAAACCATTTTCCTGCCGGGATCCTCTTGAGAGGTCCAATTAGATATGCGCCGTCAAATAAAACTATCACGGGAAAATACAGATTAGCCTGCGAGGCATCCCGCTGTGACAGGTCTCTGGCACTCCTCTGGAAACAGAGACTGGCCAAGGCGCTGTGCTTTCTCTGACGCCTAAGAAAGGAGGAATAGCGAAACAAGAGCACTGTTGTTACAATAATACCTCTGACTGACATCAAGGTGTGAGAAAAACAATACTGGCTCCTGAATTCATAACTGCAGAACATCCAACCTGGGTTGGCCGTAATAATGCTGTGTGTCTGTATGCATGTGTGCGGGTGTGTGTTTGTGTGTGTGTCTGTATGCATATGTGTGTGGGTGTGTGTATGCATGTGTGTGGGTGTGTGTTTGTGTGTGTGTCTGTATGCATGTGTGTGGGTGTGTGTCTGTATGCATATGTGTGTGTGTGTGTCTGTATGCATATGTGTGTGGGTGTGTGTTTGTGTGTGTCTGCATGCATGTGTGTGTGTGTGTGTCTGCATGCATGTGTGTGGGTGTGTGTTTGTGTGTGCGCATATGTGCGTGTGTGTGTGTGTCTATATGCATATGTGTGTGCCTGCATGCATGTGTATTTGTGTGTCTGTATGTGTGTGTGTCTGCATGCATGTGTGCGGGTGTGTGTGTGTGTGTGTGCGTGTGTGTGTGTCTGCATGCATGTGTGTGTGTCTGCATGCATGTGTATTTGTGTGTCTGTACGCATATATGTGTGTGTGTCTGCATGCATGTGTGTGGGTGTGTGTGTGTGTGTGTGTGTGTGTGTGTGTGTCTAAGCCTTAGGATAGAAGGGAGAAAGGAGAAAACAGAAAACAACGCTCCTTTTGAAGTGTCCCCGGGGACTTACATGGTGACGCTTGACCTCCTTTCGGCTAAACCTTACCAGTGTATAATCTGTACTCTCTGTCCTCCACCCTCCCCTGTCCCAACAAACTTAAATTAACTTTGACAATCAGTACAATTCCAACGCCTGTTCCAGCACAAGGCCACGCAGCCACTGGATGCTGTACTGGTTTGATCCATGGATCAGAGATTTACTCACAAATGCTTCACCAATGATACACAATGAAAGGAACCAACAGCACAGTCACTGCAACATTTGCAAATAGCCACTCCCACCCGTGCGATTCAGTAGCTGGGCAGCGAGCAGCGCTGCCATTACTGTGATGTACATGTAGTGAGAAGATTACAATTGATGAGATGTACGGAGAGGACTTTGAGAAAATGACGTGCTAAAGTTCACCATCATCACCTCCAAACTGCCTCTACCACTCCACCTCAGACTGACGAGGTGTTTTTCCAAAACTCACAAAAACAAAAGAAGTGATTTTTTTGGAAAAACACTTCAATTCCAACCTGCGGAATTGCCTAAACACACTGCCTTTTTGTTCTTGCTGTTTAGAAATAATTAAATAAATGTGTATCCTTTTATTTTCGTCCAATATTTCTGGGCCAAAATGCAAATATGTAAATTGACTCTTTGAAGTATGAAAGGCGAGCGTTTCCGCATCATTCTCCGTGCGAGAGGAATAGAAAAAACCCCACACAAACATAAAAAAAGTCGCCCAAAATAGAACAGGGCACTCAGGGGACCTTGAAAGAGGCGACAGGCATTGGCCACACGGGCATCGTGCGTGCGGAGCGGGAGATCAAAGACGAGCCCTGGCACTGGGGGGGGGCACTCGGGAGACCCAGATGTAGCTCAGCTGGGGGAGGTGAGCGCCACGCAGCCAGCTCACAGACAGAGGACTCGCCTCCAGCAGATAGGAGAGACGTTGCCTTTCGCACAAGATATACAAACGATATTCTTGCAACAGGACTGGAAAGAGCAGGAAGGTTTAAACAAACACGCCACAAAATGGGTGTGAATTCACAGCTCCCTTCACCTGTCAATAAGGGTCCGTGTTTTTTTGTCGCAACAGGCCCTCAACGCCTCGGAGAAATGTCCTCAAAGTAACCCGCGTTAAACCTGTTTTCACTAAAGCAAATTAAATATTTAGAGATATTTATTGTCACTGTAGCCTGAAAGACGCAATCAGCCCACAGTTGATTGCCACCATCCGTCTTAAGATTGCTTAATGTCTTGTTTTTGTGAACTGCAAACAAGGGGCTTGTCACTAGGGAGATTATGCCCTCTGTGTTTTTCTGTGCCGGTGGAGGCGGAGGCCTGGTCCCTATTTAAAACGCTCACCCAAAGATCATGTATTTTCAGCAGCCAAGATGTCACACTCTAGATTTTAAATCCTTCCCCACGTTGACCAGAAATGTCCAGACAGAAATGGGGCCCCAAATTATGCAGGGAAAGAACCGGCGACGTAAAACAGAGAGGAACCTGCCGTCCTGGGTGCTGCTAACGGCGTACGGCGATGTAAAACAGAGAGGAACCTGCCGTCCTGGGTGCTGCTAACGGCGTATTTGGCTCAGCCATCAGTATCTACAACTGTTTTCTGTTGTTTGTTTAACAAGATCCACTGCTTGTCATGCAGTTCTGTGCTCAAGTGCCAATTTCACTCATCCATGTAGTCACAGCTTTACATCTTGGCTTTCGCTGGCAACACTGCGCCTCCATTCACTCGATCTGAACCTTCACAGACAGGACAGAACAACAGAGCTAAACAAGCCAGGTATTTTACATCCTTTTACATTTTTGTTAAAGCTGCTGGAGAAAACCATTGGAAGAAGGCAACAACTTTGTTACTTCATCCAACCTCCTCAACGCCCCTATCCAAATCCTTCACCCTAGCTGCCGTTTCACCACCACAGGGCATCCAAAGCCGTTTGCTGAAAGGTTATCCATAATTTAACCCATAATTACCGTTTAACATTTATATTTGACTGGAAATGAACTTACTTTGAAAATTAATCCCAGGGAATGCATTTTAGTGTTCATACCAAGCAAATGCCAAGTGGGTAATCGATGAATGCACAGAACAGCCACTCATTTCGTTTTTTTCTTTCTCATTAGTGCGTTCTCATGCTGAAAACAGCAGAGACAGAGAAAGAATGAATCCTTTCAGAAGCACCAGGCCGTTACTGTATTTCTCATGAAGCTGATAATTTGTGCGGTGCCTGACAACCAACGTTAACTTTAACATGCATCATGTTCGACCTTGTCAAACCTTGTTTTTTCAATGATTTGTCCCAATTTGGAATGCCCAATTTCATTCTTAAGATGTGCTCACTGCAACCCCTGCTGTCAAACCGAACATGTGGTGTCAGCTGCCACTTGTTCTTCACACAGTAGTCCACTAATTAAGCTTGCACAGACATGAGTCGGAGCGAGGCACTTAGGGCCCTATTCAGAGTTCAGTTAAGCATGCACAGCATGGAGGTAAGTCGAAAATTAGGCACCTTGCCTGTCTGTTCGTATTCAGACTTTGAATTTCTTTGTGGAATTAAGTGGCCGCTGGTAAGTTGCACGTCTCTTTCCCAAGAATAGAGGCGTGTCTGGAGATGTTTGCTATTCTAACTCTGAATTAAGTTTAGCGACGTTAAAGTCTCGCTACAGAAAAAAGGTTGAACAAGTAGCGCGCCACCACCTGGCCAATGTTTGTAAGAGCATCTATACAGGAAAAAAGAGAAAAGCCAGAAGGCAACTTCATACATAGCCTTAATTTCTGTGAAAAGTGTGGCTAAGGTGGCACCAGTATTTCCGCTTTGCTTCCTTCTTCTCTATCTCGGCTACTGTGATTGCCTATACTGGTGCTTCTCCTTTTGCACCCTCCTTAAATGAAATCATGGGAACACACCAGCGCACAAAATAGAGTAATACATGTACTCTTAAGCAACACACCAAAAAGCAAAATGGATTGGGAATATATATCCATATATAAATATATATATATATATCCTAAATATGTCAATGCTTATTCATAGTTTTGAACTATTTCCATACAATAGTGGACAACTAGTAAAATCTCAATATCTTTTAAATTAAAGGCACACACTCCTTACGCTCCTTAAAGGGATGAATTGAGACTCTTGAATGGAAAACACCAATGAAACAAAACTCCATGAAACGTTATGGAGCCTGAATACGAACAACTTTTTCAGCACAACTGTTATATTAACTGGAGGAACTTAAACAGGTGCTTTTAAGTCAGGCGACTGTGAATAGGGCCCTAAATGTGCAACTTTATACTGGTAGGCCCAGGGCGCCCGAGGGACCAGCAGCCCCATGGGGCAATGCAGATTCAGTCGGCACTGGCACGGTCTGGATCCAATACCAGACTGTGGGGCCCATGAACACCCGTAAGCCAGCAGCTTGTTTTTCACCAAACACCAGTTATCAAGAGCCTCCATTAGCCCGACTCAAGAGCAGTAAAGAAATCTGATCTAATGTTATCTAATCTAGGTTCGGTGGGTCAGAGGTCACAGAATTAGACAGGGCGTGGACCCCTTTTGCCCTCAGGCGGTTAAAATCACTGGAGATCCTCCTCCATGCTGTCACTATCTGGTTACCCGTACTTACTTAGTATGAGTATCACATACACGCAGATGTTTTTATTTTTAAAAAAAAAAAAAAAAAAAAGGCAAAACACAATGTTAGTCAAATTTGTATGACATTTGAGGGGGTTGGACTTATACACACTATCAGTTTTACACCCATACAAAAATAGGCTGCCATAAATGATTTGAGCATTGTTGTTGTTCCATGTTTTTAGTTTTTTTAAGAAGAATGCTTAAACAGAAGAGAATGCCAAATTCGTATTCGTAGTCGGACTTCACACCTTAATATCACTTCAGATCCCCTTTCCATGCTGTCACTATCCAAGAAGCTGACCGGAAGCTCATTTTTACGCTCCTCTTAAATCTGTTCCCGGTGTGGCTCTTTCTCCCACAACGTAATGACTGGAAAGGTTATAATGCTGGAATGCGGTCCTGGGGGGCTTTTGGGTTCAAATCTTGAGTGGAGAAGATGCCGCTGTCCGAGGGTAAAGACGTAGCGAAGACGTTGTTTCAGTTCTGCGTAAATCGCTGTGTACCAGGAGGAACTTCAGCACCAGCACCAGAGCACCAACGCAAGAATGTGTGTTTCCCAAAAACAAAAATACAAATGATAGAATTTTAATAATAGTGTAAAATGAAAATAATAAAAACTGAAAGAAACACATCAGAGGGCCTGTGATTGGCCCCAACTCATGAGGTTAATGAATTTCTTTATCAGCAAAGCAATATAATTTTGAAAGAATTTACTAACAGAATAGAAGTCAGTCAGAAGACAAGTTATGCCTGAAATACCTTGTAATCCTGGTGACAAAGTGACAGTGTGGGAAAGCAAACGTTGTGCAATTTCGTTGGTATTTCCAACAAATTTTCAAATGAGAACATTGAAACATAACTTTCACCAGAATAATCATAAAAGCCTTTGTTGTACAATCTAAGGAACGTAAACAATCTTGAAATGAACACCACTTTCTTACACTCCCATGAGACTTGCTTCATTGGTGCATGTTATGCTGTTGAAGGCGTTTCTGGGTTAAGAGAGGACACTTGCACTTGCAGGATGGCTAAGCGTGATGCCTGAATTATAACTTTTTTTTTTTAAAGCTTTATCAGAACATTTCATGAAATGTAAAATCTCTATCTGGAAATGCAGGTTAAGATCCAGATCTGAACGTCACAGCCCTCCCTCTTTCTTTCTTTCTCTGATTCTGTTTCTCTCTCCCCCTCTCTTGGTGTCTGTCAATTTCTGTGCCTCCATCTCTCTCTCTCCATCTTTTGCTCCGCCCCCAAAAAGATGGCCAGCAGGCAGCATTAGGACTAGGAAGTGGACTGAGGTGGGTTTTTGCTGCCATGATGATGAATAGAGTAAATACTCCTCATTCTTGGCGATGAAGCTGGGAGTCATAGGCTCGATGTGGATGGATGGGAAAGGTTCTGGGAACAACCCATAATTCTCATGGACTGGCACAAAAATCTGTGACTAATAGAGATGGAATTCCTTTAGTGGAATCTGGATCTCAAGTGCACTGGATGGACAGTTTTTTCCCCCTCCAGGGCTAAGGTGAGACAAAATATATATAAAGTTCAATACAATAACTATGTCCATTTGTGTGGTCCCTTACTCTGTCATGAAAGGCTGAAACGATGTTAAGAGTTCAACACTAAAGTCACGGGAGCTAAAGTGCTGTTGAGACGAAGGGCTGAAACAGTCCAACTTCTCAGAAAAAGCATCATCTGTCTTCATATAGAGGCAAACGTTTTATTGCAATGAGCTAGCCTATACCTACTGAGTTAGCTTCATTGTTTAATCAAAGCAGACAAAAAGCAGACACAAGACAAATCGGGTCTCACCCAAAGGGGGCTCCTGTTCTGTACCCACGGTGTACGCAAATTGTGACAACCAAAATTAAGGTAAAGCATTCCCAACTTCCAAACGCTAAAATAGAAAGCTTTGAGTCTATTGTCCCAGGTTTAAACTGTGGGTTCTAGCAGGTCATTGCCAATGATCATTTATCAGTAAGGAGACACTACGCCCTACGTTCCATCCTGAACAGCCAAAGAAGTACCTCTGGATAGGTCATTCTAATAAGGTCAGCTGATGAGGTACCTTTCAAAAACGCGCCGACAGAACTGTCAATGAATGAGGTGAAGGTGGCTTTAAACAGCGTCTCTTTCTTTACCTACATGAATGGATACGGCATACACAGGTGTATTCAGATGAAATAACAATTACCAGCATGATGAATTAAGCACATTAGTGCATTCAAAACTATTTGCTTTATTTACGCGTCACTGCCCAATCCTTCACCGTCATGGGAAAATCAGTTATATTTTCAAATATGTTTGAGAATATGACTCATTAATCTGTGCAGCAATGGACAACTTTCAGTTCGACATGCAAAACAAATAAACACACTGGGAGGAGAACGCGTGTGTCAGCTAGTGCAAATAGTCATTTGTAAAATCTGTTATGGTTCAGATTGAATGGGCACAGTCACATTGCTTGGAACAGCCTGTGTGTTCAAAGGGCATTCAGAGGCTGAAATATAATGGGCTTGGCCAGGAATATCAAAACGAGGTGACAGATCTGTCTAGGAGGGGCATTACGGTCATCCTGCGCAGGCAAACTGAAATGCTCATAATTCAAGCATGGTGCCATCATTGACAAGTTTAGTACTCTTTGAGTGAAACCAGGGTACACTGAGGTATGTAGCTTTGGCAGCCAGCGCAGTCCATATTAGATCAGCACACCAAACTTGCAAGCCTATGCCACACAGCACAATTTCAGGGTTCTACCTATGAGCTGGAAATTATGGATTCATGGAGAAAAGAATGATGGCCCACCAGATTGAAAGGTCAACATGGTATGATTGGCCTTGTCACCTGGTAGCAATTTTCTTGAGAATATTATGTCTCTCCAAATATCAGCTCAACCAACATCTCTGTATAAACCAAGCTGGCTTCCCCAGGCCCTGTACGCTTGGTATCACCATGATTCTCAACATGAGAGGAGCATATCAATGGTGACCTTGAAAAGATATCTTGTGGTAGTAAGTGACCCAAAACAAAAATATAAAAATGGGGTCTGAACCTGGCTCACGCTGAATTATGAATTATGCATGGGTTAAGGAGGGCCAACTCCCCTTCCAAACACTTAAAGCGTGGCCTGTTGATGGCTTGAGTCCCTTTGTTTGGAGTTTTTGGCAATTTGAGAGGAGCTGGCAAGTCAAGGTAATCATACCACATTCCTGTTGTCTTGGGAGATCTGATGCCAGCTCACACCTTGGCTGTGTGTTTGCATTTGGAGAGAGACAAAATTGGTTCGGTATCATTTCCTTCAATTTCATCTCTTTTGTGATTGTTGCATGTCAATTTTATGTCGAGGATTTAGTATTTGTTAAGGTAGTTGAACCTACGTCTGTAGATTGGTCTTTGAATATTTTGTCTTTGTATAACTGTTGTAACTTAATAAACCCGCTTTTAATTTAAATTTAATTGTGAGTTGTATATTTTGATGAAGGTTGATCCACCAGATTGCTCTGCCTATCAACGAATTTGGTGATTTAATCGACAATTGGTATCCTATGTCGTAATTATTATTTGTATTATTATATTAAATCAATACATTTTACATGTAGGATAAGCGAGGGGTTTTAATACGTGGTACCACTTGTGTTCAGTATTCAGAGTGCTGAACTTTAAACAAGGGCGTTTGACCGTTAAGGCTACTGGATTAGACAGGGAATAGACCATTTTTATTCAAACTTCTCTGTTCCGACAGATCTGTATGGCAGAGAGCTTGGAGGTTAAACTTAAACTAGACCTAATTGTTCAATTCATTTTTTTAAATGTCATAAGACATTTAACTGAAGGAATACAGCTCTAATAACTATAATGATAAGGAGCAAAACTGGAAAGAAATAAGTTGAGTTACTGTTGTTTTTTACAAAGTCAAACCTAATTAAGTCAGACCCCCATTACCAGACAGTGGGGCAGAAAGAATGGAACATTGTCTTATTGACTGAGATGACACTTTCAAAAAGGCGTGCAGCTAGCTCCTAGCAGGTCCTCTCTCCCAAAAGCCTCCTTCGACTGACCCCCTTCAGCTCTATCCTGAGCTTTGTCTTGGGTTTTTAAGCAAAATGTTTCATGGCGCATGTGCGCTTCTGGGAGATAGAAACCTGACTGACACCTGAACCATTTGTGACCATTTGTGACTGAAACACACCCTGCTGCACTTTTATCATTCTTGGATCAATCAATCAACAACATCAAGAACATCAAATGAAATTAAAACTGGTGAGTATGTTGATGACATCCTGTCAAAACAGAGGCACGTAAAATGAAAAGAAAACACTGGGAGAATCTGCTGAGGTAGCAAATACATCAAAGGGATCATTTGTATTGAAATGTTTTGGTTTAGTGGTTACCAGTAATACATTCATGCCTTCACTCTGTGTGTGTGCGTGCTTGCATGCAGGGCTGTGTGATGCGTAGTGCAGTAGATCTGTGGTAGTAGTGCTTGTAGTTAGTGCATGTTGCTTCTGCTTGCTACTCTGCTTTCAGCTACTGACGCCGGCTAGCCCTTCTCGCAGAGGGTAAAAAGAGGAGCCGAGTGCGTAAGTCTCCTTCTGCCGGTACAAAGCCGCTCCACCGTCAAGACTCCTGCAGTGCCTCCTCGTGGCCACACACGGTAACTGGGTACCTTGAGGTCCCAGGCTAATACTGCGGGGGATCTCGGAGCAACAGTGGGCCCCAGAGGCATGGCGCGCAGGCCCATCGGTGTGTGGACACGCCCTGGCGCCTGCCAACCACTGTCCCAGCTATGGGCAAATAGCATGGGCAGATGGGGCTCATAGCCATGGAAGGCAATCCATCTAGGAGAAGGATACTCTGAACTAAAACCAGGACTGCGAGGAGTTGCGCCCCACAGTCCGTAATTAGCATAGTAAAGCCAACCATGAAGAACAAAGTCATCCCAAATCCTATACTTCCAGCGGCGGAGTCCGCAGGAACATCGCAGCGGATGGTGGTGCTGGTCCTCCTCCCGGAGGACAACATGACGATTGGACCCCAAACCCGCAAGGAGGGGTCCAGTCCGATCACAGCACCCTGTCCAATGCACTCTTGCGCTGTCGGAGACCATTCGTAATGGGAACCTTCAACGCATGTACAGTGAGAGAAGAAGCTAGATTGGTGGAACTAGCACACTGTGCCGAGGAAAGGGGAGTGGAGATCCTGGGAATCCAGGAACACAGAAGAGTGCACACTGATGACCGGATCGTGTACCGCAGAGTGGAGAGATGCACGTTCATCTCTGCATCTGCGTGGCGAAACGAGGCCCAGGCTGCAACAGGGCGTAGGGCTAATGCTGGGCTCTCTAGCGCGTAAGGCTCTCCGTCGGGTTTACCATCACACCGATAGGATCCTTATTGCAGAGTTCTCAGGCAACCCAGTTACAACAGTCATAGTCGTGTACTCACCCACCAACGTGGCACCACCTGAGGAGGTGGAGAAGTTCTATGAGGACCTTGCAACAGCTGTCCGAGATGTCCCAGCACACAACTTCCTGGCAATCCTGGGTGACTTCAACGCAAGGCTCGGACCAGAGGACGCACGCTTCCCATACTACGACTCTACCAACCGCAACGGCGCATACCTCACTGCCCTTCTCATGGAACACGAGCTACTGCCGGCAAACACCATGTTCCGGAAAAGAACAGGCAAGAGATGGACCTTCCAAGACCGAGCCTCAGGTATGCTACGTCAATTGGACTACATACTAGTAAGGCAAAAGTGGAGGAACTCCATTCTGAACGCTGAACCATACAGCACGTTCAGCTCTGTGGGCTCTGATCACCGCGTGGTCTCCATGAGGGTGCGACTGAGCCTCAGGGTCCCCAAGCCAAGCCCCAGGATCCGGTATGACTGGAAGGCATTTTCGACCGACTCTGGCCTGCAAGCCAGGTATACGGAGGAGGTTAGGAGTCGCTTTCAGCTGCTGGATGAGGACTGGAGCCTAGCAGCGAATACAGGCGATTCGTTGTCGCGAACAAGGAGGCGACCAGGCTGTGTGTGCCTGTGCTGGACAAAACCAGAACCTCCCTGCAGTCCAGACACCCGGACATTGTAGTGGCACGTGGCAGGGTGGAGGAAGCACGGCTTGGCTATGTGAGTGAGCCTACTGTGGAGAGACGTGGGATACTGAATGAAGCCAAACAGCTTCTCTTCAGTACCTACGACAAGATCAAAGGGGAGGAACTGATGGAGAGGGTGCAGAGAGTCCAGGCAGCTCAAGGTGAGAGGCAGTATGGGGAGGCCTGGAGGGTCATCAACGAGATGACAGGACGGAAGAGGACCAAGGAGGGACAGGTTGAGGGACACAGCCCTGAGGAAAGGGTGGTGACCTGGTTCAACCACTTCCGAAGGCTGCTGGGCACAACAGCAGAGGGAGATGAGGAAGAAATACCATCATTCCTCCAGAACCTCAACATCGATGATGGTCCCTTCACGACCAGTGAGTTTGCCAGGGCAAAAACTACGCTGAGAGAGGGCAAAAGTGCTGGGCCGGACGGCATACCCCAGAGGTCTTAAAGAACTGTGGTCTCGACAACATCATCCTACAGTTCTGTAACCTCGCCCTGCTAAGCAACAAGCAGCCTGACATGTGGTCTCTCTCCAACATCATCCCGGTGCCTAAAGCTGGAGACCTCTCGAAGCCAGACAACTACCGAGGCATCAGCCTGACATGTATCGCCACAAAGGTTTACAACCGGATGATACTGAACCGGATACGGCATGCCATCGACCCTCACCTGAGGGAGAACCAAAATGGCTTTCGAGAGGAGAGAACCACCGTGGCCCAGATCCTGGCCCTGAGGAGAATCATCGAGGAGGTGAAGAAGAACAACCTGACTGCTGTATTGTGCTTCATTGACTTCAAAAGGCATTTGACTCGATACACAGAGGCACGATGATGAAGATCCTTAAGGCCTACGGTGTCCCTCCCAACTTACTCCGGGCAATAGAGACCATGTACGCAGGAACAAGGGCCAAGGTGGTGACCCAAGATGGCAACAGTGAGGAGTTTGACATCCTGGCTGGGGTACTGCAAGGAGACACCCTAGCCCCCTTCCTCTTCGTCATAGTCCTGGATTATGCACTCAGGAAGGCCATCAGTGGACGAGAGCAGGATCTTGGCCTCACTCTAACACCAAGGAGGTTGAGACGACACCCCACAGTAGTCCTGACAGACCTGGACTACGCAGATGACATCAGCCTGCTCTCCGACCACGTGGAACAAGCACAGGAGCTCTTGAGCAGAGTGGAGTCAGAGTGTGCCAAGGTTGGCCTTCGGCTGAATGCCAAGAAAACCGAGGTTATCACCTATAACATCTTATCGGAACATCCACCTTTAATAACAACAGAAGGCACTGCTCTGAAGGAAGTCAAGGACTTCAAGTACCTGGGCTCATGGGTCAACTCAACTGAGCAAGATATTAAAGTAAGGAAAGCACTTGCATGGAGGGCACTGAATGGCATGGCCAGTGTATGGAACTCCAACCTCCCCGACAAATCAAACTCAGCTTCTTCTACGCAACGGTAGAGTCTGTTCTCTTATATGGCAGTGAATGCTGGACCCTGAAACCAACCCTGCAGAAGTCTCTAGACGGGTGCTACACCAGAATGTTGCGTGCAGTACTTAACATCAGCAAGAGTACACATGTTACCAACAGGAATCTGTATGATGGAACACCAAGGGTGAGTGATAAAATAGCAGCCAGGAGAATGAGACTTGCAGGACACTGCCAAAGACACCAGGAGCTGCCAGCCAGCAAATTGGTGCTGTGGGAACCAACGCATGGGCACCGGTCACGAGGACGTCCCACATTAACATATGTGGACGTACTCAAGAAAGACATGAGCGCAAAGCACCAACGAGTTGGCCAGATGTATGGAGAACCGGGATGACTGGAAGCGACGATGGAGGGCTCGTCTGAGGACGACCTAGAGAGAGAGACTCTGTACTGTCCTCACTACGTGTGTGTGTCTGTACGCAGTTAGACAGCCAGCTGGCACCGATGTAGCGGCCAAGCTACAAGTGAATGTATTGGGTTGGAGTAAAACTGAGGAGGGTAAAAAGAAAGAAATACACACTGTATTGCTAATGCACAAATAAAGATTACTTTAAAACACATATACTTGTGTTTCTTTTAGCTTAGAAACGCACACTGCATGGCTAATTCACAAATACACGCAAGGCAAAACACATTCATAACATTCATGTGGGTTTGTACAGGGGAGAATGTGAAAAATACATATATATGATGTTGCAACAGTAGAAACAAAGGCTTCCTGGTGGCTCATCCTGCTAAAACGTCAGTGTAGTGCCAAACCCCAACGCCTGATAACAAATCTGGACCATGCCATTGGCCGGCACCAATTTCAGTACAGAATTGAATCTATTAAGTAATTTGTTTTGGTAAAAAGGTGCCATCACCAGCCTCATCAAACTAAAACAGTGACTGTTAATTTAGCCACTGACTGTACCACTACGTGGTGCCTTCTCACAATAACAGCATTATATAAATGCTTACATTAGGCTTCGGAAAGTGGAGTACGTATATGTGGTAGAAACAGACCCATCTTTGTTAAAATGAGAGAAAAGGAATCCAGGACATGCATAATAAATCACATTTGAGAATTTACCAAGTTGATTCAACAAGCTAATTACAGGTTTGAATTGCCTGATAAAATCTGCAGAAGGCATCAACTGACAAGAATCGCCTTTGGAAACATGGAAAATGTCTCGGCAAGGCCCATTTTTCTTTCTTTTTTCCAATAATTGCTAGGTTGTCATCCCTGGAGCCTCGACTGACTGACAACTAACTTCAAACCAATACTTAATGACAGTTTCAAAACCACTGTCAAGAGAAGGAAAAGTAAGAAAGTTGGAGACTCTTGTACGTCTTTGGCTGGAGCGTGTGTGAAATTTCATGGTGACACACAGATATAATATATGGCAACCTCCGCCACCGCAGCATGAAAGAACCTACACCTCTATATAAACAGAGCTGTTCGCACAGTACACGTGCAGCACACTCTACATCAGAGGGGAAGTCTCTTAAAAGCATGTAAACTCAGCATGTAGCATTAACACTCAAATGAGCACAGGACTGCACTGCCTTGCTTGTGGCTGTGTGCTGCCTAGCTCGTGTCCTGGTGACTCATGTCACCACGCGCTGCCCTTAAACTACTAGAGCAGGGGGTCGTCATGCTTTTCTTACTCAGGGACCTCCACCTGGGAAAAGAGGAAGACCAGCGACTCTCTCTTACATTTCTGTTTATATGAAGGCTTTTTCACATTGTTATGTCGTTCAAACCACAGACCCCTAGTTTATAGGTATATAGATTTTAAGCCCTATCACGGACACCCAGTCTAGAGAGCTTCAGACTGTGTAAGCCTTTGAATGTTCAGTGGCCTTAATGGCAATGTGTGTGTACACAGTGATATGGCACCACCACTTCGTCTTACCATACAGGTTCAGATGACTTTGGAAGCCGTTTTCTCACATTGACTTACAGTACTAGTATATGACTTCGATTTTCATTTGAGAAGAATATTCAATGAGAACTTGAGGTTAATATGAACCTTTCTGCAGACAGTATTTTAACCCCAGGGGAAATTGTGTGGAACAGTATAAGGTTGATGAAAGTTGACTCACTTTCTCATAAAAACATCCTGGATTGTGTCTTTTAGTCTAGTATAAGTCTTGTACTTTCTAAACTGTCTGCTTTGTTCTGAACATATCACTTGCCTGCAAAGTCTCCAGTAATATATTGAAGCTAAGGGAGAAAGTGCTCATTACATTGGTCAGGAGCATACCTCCTCGGTGTGTAATTGGCAGTGGCTCAGAGTTGTCAGTCAGTAAAAGACAGTGTTTGGGCCAGCAGCATCCCAACAGTGAAACAGGGTCAACCAGATGATTACATTTTCACTCTTTCAAGGCACCTCAAGAATGTGCACAACATATTTCCAATACTTCCCACCGACCACAAGTTTGTCTTAAGCAAAATAACACTTTCTCTTTTGGTGGATATTCCTTCTTTAAATTGTTCAAATGAGCAGGGTTCCAATAAACTTTATGACAGTTCATCTTTGACATCATTTGTTCATGACATTTATACTAAATATTTAGCTAAATATATACACTAAAATTACAATTACAATTATGTAATTTAGCAAATGCTCTTTTCCAGAAAGACTCACAACAAGTGCATTCCACTAAGTGGGGCGAGACAGCATAACACATTAATAGCCGGTACAACTTCTTTACAAAAATAGCTGCTAGGAACACACGAGGGGTTTAAACTATTAGGCAAGAAGTTGACAAAGAACTGTATGCAAAGTGGGGGAAGATGAAATGAAAAATACAGCAACCCTGCAATTACCTGCACACGATTGTCACATATTGGGCAACAAGATCTAACCCGTGCGAGTTGTAAAATTATAATTATACTACATACCTATCAATTTAACAGTAGGCGTGTATGCAGTGTGCAAAGATGTTCAGCTAAAGCGGAGTGAATATGTGCTCCTGAAAGAATGAATGTGCCATTCTTCTGATTAATTTGTGACAAATATCTCACGTTTTCTTTTTATACTGCCCATTTGTGGTGAAGTCATTAATATCAGGTACACTGCTCAAATGTATAATGACTCACCTAAGACCACCTAAAAACCTTGTGGCCACAAGCCCAGTTCCTGGGTTATCCCTAGTTACACAATCACACCTCTCTCTCCGGTATAAATGATAAGCATATCAAAATCAGGTTTTGCAAGGGAGAAGGTTTTGAGCAGGCTCCATTGTGCCATTATTGGCTTTCGCAGCTTCTTGAAGGCTAAGTACTGACATCAACATTGCCTACCTTCAAGGGATTTAGGCATTTAAGCCTTTACAGCAAATGCATCGATTTGCAGGTTATAGTCAACTTGCCATCAAATGTGACGACAGCAGAACCCTTACTTTGCCATTTATCCACGTATTTTCTTCCGTTGCCTTTCAGTGGAGATGGAAGCACTGAGGTCAGTCTTCCTAATGGACAAGGTTAGGATTAGGGTACGGTTAGCTGGCACATGTAATTCACCCACACAAACTGGCTCTGCAGCAACCCAAAAGATCTCCTGCCAATGGAAAAGTACAGGAATGCATCACGTATGCAAATCTTGTCATGGGAAAAGTCATCGGCGTGCGGTGACAAGTCTGAGAAGCCTGGTACAGTGTCACACGGTTGCGTGTCGCACGGTTCCTTCAAGACCAAAACCAGTATCACAGAAGGGATGAGACTGGAAGAAGCGCTTCACCACAGTAACATAGCCAAGTTATAGAGATGACATGATGGGAGTCACAAAATATATTTTTAAAAGAGACTGAACTCGTTAGTTACATATATATGGTATATGGTATACTTTATGCTTTGCTTAAATATGCATCTTGGCCACTGCAACAATACTGGACACACATAAAAAGAAAAAAAATCGCAGTGAGCACATTGTTTCTGTCGACACTGACAATGGCATATCACAACTAATGAGACACGTCATACCCTGACTCTGAATAGGTCGGTGAAAGATATTTGTGCTGCCTCACGGACGATGGGGCAGTCTGGATTAGACCTCAGCAGGCCGGACCGAATAAGGCAAGCATGTCGAGCCTGACCCTATTCATTTTCCCTTCTTGCAAGGTTGGCAGCTGGCTGGTCCTTCAAACAGCGGCCACTCTGATGATTGTCTTGGGACTCTCTGGGAAATCCAGCACCACATTTATTTCTCTGTCCCAGACCTGATCGCTGGTAGAATGTCCCTGGTCATGTTCGGAATGATCGTGACTGTGAGAAACTCAAGCCTTCAGATAAACACCGGCTCAATGCCGCTCACTTGTTTTTTCTAAAAATAACAACACAATAATAAAATGTATTTCTAAAGCATCTTTCATGCGTGGTTTGCAGCTCTCAGAACACTATAGCACGAGATAAAAAACAAAAACCGAAACGGCAAAAAAGGTAATAAACAGTGATAAATAACATAGTGTGGCAGCTGTCTGGAGGCATGTTGAGGGGTGGTGATCGAGGGGCGGTGATCGAGGGGCGGTACACTGTGGCCCGCTGGCCCCACCCTCACACCTTAACAGGAAGTCCAGGGCAGACGGAGCACACCTGGCCCAACTTTCACCGTGATACAGAAGAAATAAAAGATGTACCTTTGCCCTGAACAAACCGCAAATTACCGAAAAGGGAAATGCGTTGGTGAGTGAAGGAAGAGAAAGAGGGCATTGTTCTGGATTGATTACTTGGCTAGATTTGGACTGTTTGGAAAGCCCTGTTTGTGTACCGACCTTTGGATCGACTGAGGAACTGGACTGGACTAGACTGGACTGGACTGGACTGGACTGGACTGGACTGGACTGGACTGGACTTTATCCTTGGATTACGGGTAAAGACCACGGGAACGGATTACGGACTGAACTTGCTGGCTTCCCCCTATTCCCCTTTTTTGTGCTCATTCCCCATATAAAGTCCTAATTTGTTGTTGTAGGGTCATTTTATTGTTTATTATTGATCATTGGCTGCGTTGTAACCCAGCTCCCCCAATCGTGCCACAGTACGTATATGAACGCAAGACATTAGAGCGAAATTAAAAACACGAAATAAAAGGAGAACTAAACAGGACTAGAGAACAGAGAAACTCTGGATTAAATTTAAATTAAAAGCCAGAGTAAAAAGGTACGTTTTAAGACGATTTAAAAACGCAACTGAGCCCGCCTCTCTAAAGTTCTTTGGAAGATTGTTCCAGTGTTGGCGCATAAACGCAGGGTATACTGATCTGTGGCCCGAATTCAAGAAAGAACCTCACCTTCTACAAAAGAGCTCATTTACTGGCATCACACTTTCACTGGTGATTACTCAAGTTAAATTTGATCGGTTAGAGACAATTCTAATTCAATTGTTCAATTACAGTTCATAGTTTAATTTAGCACTTTCGTATGTTCATGTCTAATTTCAACAGTAACAAAGAAGTTACAGGCAACAGGCCCTTGCAGAAACGTCCTGCTACTTTGGCTACAAAGTGGAGCATGAGGTGTTGATGCGGGTGCCCCTAGGCAGTGTTGACAGTTCTTTTTAAACATCCTCATTGCATTCATGGAAGACTGCAACCGTGTGAGGAGGTCAAAGCAAATCCATTTAGGGTTGGTGATATGGATCTTTATCTGCCTTGAGCTTGAAAATGAAATATGAGGTACTAGCAATAGCCTCTGGCTTGAGGCCTGTGGTGAGAGCTTCAGTGATCATGGCAGGAGCCCATCTGATCTCTCTGGAAAACCATCCACTGTCCTGAGCACTAGGCAGGGCGCAGGGCTTCAGAGTTCTCTCCTCAAAGCCAAATGGAGAGGACAAAGGGAGACAACAAGCAAGGAGAGTGTGGATGACGTGTGGAAAACAGGCAGGCCTGCTACAAGAGGCGGTCTCTTCCAAAGCTATGCCCATGTGTGTCCATGATCCTTGCCCTAACCCTGACTTGCACCATCTCTCAGCTGCCAATGGGTGATCCATGCTTAAGTGGGCATACTTGTTAATTGATCAAAATGATCACAAATGAGGTTCAGGTCATTTAAAATAAAAGTAAATTGCCTCTCCCATTGTTATTCGCAGTTAGTGGTTACCAAAACATGTAGTGAATAACCACACAAAAAGGGCGATTACACATTCAGGGCCACTCACATGTGCTTTCTGAAGTGGGCCCTTATAGGTTTATCCTAGCCAGGAGAACTGGCTGGTCTCCCGAAGGCAAGGTAATTATAACTCATAATCCTCTTTCCCAAGTCTCACAGTCATTTTAATTACTTTATGACCATGTTTTAGGGGGATTCATGCTGTGATTCCATAGTTTGGCTCTGGTTGTGATATGGCAGGTTATATTTTGTATTAATTATGTGTTATTTGATGTCTATTGCACTCTGCATGTTGCCACGTTGCCTTGATACGTGCACCCACAGCACACTGCCATGTTGGCACGTAAGATATCACCTGCTTATGGCTCTGCAGGCAGTGAAAACATTATTTGAGGGACGGCGGATAGCATAGCGGTCTAACGCACCACACTTTGGCTGGTCCACTGTGGTGTGCGCTGCCTGTCAGGGACACGGTTTGAAACCCACCCCGATCGGGGGCGGGGGGGAGGCATTTGGCTGTCTGCCTCCGGGGAGGGGAGGGTGAGCCGGCATGAGTCCATCGTGGTAGAGTTCTGTAAACATTACTTGAGGCCTTGTCAGGGTTTGAGCAGCAGCGAGCCCTGAGAAGATATAAAAGATTAAAATATTCAGGCCATATACAGGCCAAGGCAACAGCCGCCAATTTCAACTTCAAATATCATTAACATAGCCTTAGTTATAGAGAGGCAGACACATACTGCAATTAAAATGTGGTTAACATGAAAATGAATCTCCCAGAACGCTCATTAAGGAAAGAAACATGGATTCCAAGGATTAGCTTGATGACCCCATGATCTTGGAATTATGAATATTAATACAGGAAGGGATTGAATGGTGCTTATGCCCTGCACGTTAAAAAAAGAGGCTTTTAGTTCATCTTTCTTCACCTTGCAACATCAACATCATCGTGATCATTGAGATAACGTAACAATGTGTTTTCATTGGGTAAAGCAGCTATTTATAAAAACACCCTTATATGAGTTGTCAAAATGTCAGAGCTGATTATGTTTTTACTGTTTGAAGCTGCCAAGAAAGCAGTAGAGGTTTGCCAGGTTCTGTGGAAAATCTTTGAAGAAACTCAACAATTGCAACATTTGTAGATCAAGTAACCTGCAAGTTATGCAGCAATTTCACATGTTAACAAGCCAAATGTAATAAAAATGTTTTTTTTTCCAATTGCAAAAACTGACCAAGGTCCTGGAGGAAAGTAGTTCAACCTCCCAGCCTGGTCTGTACAGATCATTTTGTGACAGTTTATATTTCAAAGAATAACCAGCTTCTTGCTGGTTATTGTTGCGCATTGCGCTAGGGTTATATATAGACCAGCGGTCCCCAACCTTTTTTGCATCACGGACCAGTTTCATGCAAGACAATTTTTCCACGGACCGGAGGGGGGAAGAATCACGCGCATAACAAAACACAATAAAGTGCATATTATATCATTTAGTTATTCATTTAATTATTACATTTATAATGTAAATGTGACAATGTGACTCAACTCAACTCAACTTTATTTAAATGCAGCTTTCTTTTTTGGCAGTCTTGGAGTCTTCTGCTGTCTCATCATTGGGTCTTTCCCCCTTTTCAAAGAAGCTCTCCAGCAATGTTTGTTTTTTACTCATTTTGGCTAGGGTTAGCTTGTGGGCTTCATTTATTGGTGCATGGAAAAAAACTGCGACTGAGACAAGTGCGGAAAAGAGGCACAGACGGAAGTGGTCATTTTTCAAAATGAAACACCCTGCAGACTGCGATAGTCAATAAAATGGAAATAAAATACAAATTAAAACGTTTTTATTCTTTCTGTGCGGCCCGGTACCAAATGATCCACGGCCCGGTACTGGTCCACGGCCCGGTAATTGGGGACCCCTGATATAGACGATTATGAAATCTGTAATTCATTGGGTACCTCCAGAAACAAGAACAAGGTGTGTGCCATCTACTGGGTGTTGGCCAACCTACCTGTTCAGTATAGATTGTCTCTATCATCCATCTACCTTGCAATCTTATGTCACAGTAATGATGTAAAAACCTTTGGATATGAAATAGTTCTAGAGCCACTATTGAAAGATATTAATTTGCTTAAAAATCAAGGACTTTTTATTCAGAGATTAGGAGCTAAAGTGAGAAACTTTAGACAGAAGAGGTCAACAGAAAAACATAAGTCACATTTCTACCAGATTTTCCTCATGGGAAAACTTCAAACAGTCACGAAGAAGCTGACTACTTTGCTCCCCGAGATGACAAAAAGGATGGTGGATTGTTGTCGAGCAGATTGAAACAGATTTCAGGTGAATCGTGTCCACAGACCTCATGAAGACCTTCTTTGATGGACTTGACAAGTACATGCCAGGATTTGTGGATTGGTACAGGTTAAGGGATCCTAACAAAGTAGAACTCAAGACGATCGTCCAATCTCTCGATGAGAATGTGAGTGATTTTTTTCTTCAGTATTTAAACCATTTAACGGGACAGTTCACCCAAAAATGAACATTTCTCAACTACTTTCTTACTTGAGTAAAGCACAGTAAAGCAGCAGAAACCAAGGGCAGTTACTGAACACTCCTGGCTCTTGGACTACTTATAAGGAGAAGAACTTATATAGAAGCAGGTCACAAATTTATTTGGGTGAACTATCACTTTAAGATCATGGCCAGTTGAAATATTGAAACAGAAAACCCACCACTTAAATATAAGTTTGAAGTGTTGAAATATCTGCCAAAATTGTTTCATCGTGCTTGGTGTTTCATTTACATATTTCAAAACACGTACTATCCTCTCTTTGTACAAAGGAATCACACCAGATAGTTTAAATGCATGTTAGATCAAAGACTCCAATACCCACAATTCATTGATTCCCGCTTATCTCGAGCCAGAAATAGGCTCTGCTTGAGTCTGTAAAATTCAGGTTGACAGAGTGGTAAACAGGTTGCCAACGGGTCAAAGGGAGCAACAGTCTGCGTGTCTGTGTGGAGTTGGTTTTAGGTTTGGAGTAAATATTAAATCAGTAAACTTCACTGCAGTACCTGAACCAACGCAGAAGGGCAGCAGTGCTCCTAGGCCTTCCATACTACCTCAGAGAGAAGCCCTCAAGCTTCCTGAAGGTCTGTGACGTATGTGGAAATGTGCATTTTGCTGCTACTACTGATAATATTTCTTGCGGGAAACTAGCCACTGGCACACAGCATTGTGATTGGTCAGGAAAGGTGACTGTCAGATGCATTCAAGGCAACGGAAATTCTTCCTTGATCCCAATTCTCAGGAAGAGGGTATCCAGACGTTTAAGTATATGATATATTAGAAAAAAGATTACAGACAATCATACCAATCTCAAAGTCTCTTAGATCACTTGTTTTACCTATTATTTCCCCCCCCCCCCACTTTTTAGTATACAATTCCCTCTCTCTTTTATCGTACCAATTATCCCCTCCCTCGTATGAGAAACTCCTTGCCGGTAGCCAGCGCTGCACTGCCTCCTCCGAGCCAGTGCCCGCCTAGGCAGAAGCCTGCCACCGACGCACGACCACTCATATACGCAGCGAGTCTTTCCTTCGGCTTTTATCCCTCCCCTCAGGGGCAGACAGCCGATTGCCGCCCCCAAGTGGCGCTCCCGGCTAGAGCAGAAACTGGCGCGACCGGTGGAATCGAACCCCGGTTGCTGTGGCTAGCGTCGAACGCTCTTAACGCTAGACCACGCGGGAGGCCCGTTTTGCCTATTCTAACGTTCACACATTTTTGTCGTTTAATCATTTTTATTAAATAATCCAATATATTTCAATGAATGTTTTTCCTTTAATCAGGTCATCCTTTCTCAGAAAATGTGACTTAGGTGAAGTGTAGTGTAATGGTTAGGGAACTGGACTTGTAACTGACAAGTTGCAGGTTCGATTACCAGGTGGGGCACTGCAAATGACAAAGAATGAGAGTGCAAGAGTTGTTGTTTGCACCAGGATCACATCAAAATGGGACCATATATTTACACTGCCTGTCAGGTATGTGGTTCGAAACCCATCTCTACCAGACCGGCCCTGGTCGTTAGCCCTGATCGGGGTTGGTATTTGGCTGTCCGCCTCCAGGGGAAGGGGGGAGGGTGAGTCAGCTCTAGTTCGCTGTGAAGCATGTAAGGGTGTCTCCAAAACATGGGTGGGCGAAAGCGGTGGACTCGTGTGTAATTAGCTACTAAATTGGGAGAAAAATTTGAAAAATCTGAAACAAAAAAATAAATAAATAAACAAACAAAAAATATATATATATATGTAATCCACATAAATTGATATATAAAATGTACAACCAGTCTAATTTGGTCTTCATACAGTCATGTTTCTCTTGAGCAGGGCAAGGCAGTTGACTGAACCTGAATTACATTTACATTTTAGGCATTTAGCAGACTCTCTTATCCAGAGCGACTTTAGTTTACATTTCTTTACATACATTCCATTTATACAGCTGGATATTTTACTGAAGCAATTCAGGTTAAGTACCTTACTCAAGGGTACAATGGCAGTGCCCCACTTGGGAATCAAACCTGCAACCTCTCAGTTACAAGTTCAGTTCCCTTAGTGTCATTATATTCAAGCAGCAGATTGTCCTTCACGAGCTGAGTGACATCCCAAACGCCTTTGCGCTTCTCATTGGTCTCCTCTATACACTTAACATTGGCTATTTAAAATACACCTTCCACCTCCACCTAATGAACATAGGTGGAGACACCTGTTCTGCCCGAGTCCATAGTCTGAGAAACAATTCAATTTAGTTTGCTACAGTTTGCTCATATTGGCCGGCAAAAAACCCCTCAAAAAAGTAAAACTAACAAACAAACATATATATATATATATATATATTTATGTGTGTGTGTGTTTCTTTTTTAATAAACAAAACATTGCATTCCGAAAGAGAATAGAAATAAAAATACTATATTTAAAAAAATTTTTATGAGCATATCTTGACTAGGCGAATGAACAGCGAATGAACTTTGCTCTTGTGCGTGGCTAGCGCGTAGTGAAATGCTCAGGCTACTGAGCTACTATTCGTGGTCAAATGTGGAAACAAACTTCCATTCGATATTTCTTTAAAACCGCTAATGTTAACGCTGAAGAAGATGCAATCCAAAGCTCATCAGAGGAGCAAGGAGTCCCTCAAACCGAAAACGTGGACGCAGTACCAGCCAAAAAACTAAAGACGGAACAATCTTTCAGATCGGGGTGGCTGGAGAAACTCAAATGGCTACAACACGACACTATAGATGGAGTTGAAAAAATGTTCTGCATGTTTTTCCAGGAGTCTGGAAAGAGCAAGATGGTCTAAGTTGTTAAGCACGTGGGCTCCTGGTGCCTGGGAAAACCTCTGGGCTAGAGGTCCACAGAGGTCAAGGTCATGACAGGGAAAGTTTCAGAGTGAGGACTGCCTCATAGATGCGCCGTGGTCCACTTGGGTCAGCGCCGCAAGGGAAATTCAAGTCAAAGGGGGTTTGGGGGACCCGTGAGACAGCAGTCACCAGGCCTTTGACCGTAACCCGGTACTACAGAGCCACTCCTGTGCACAGCGAACGTCCTGTTGGCTTCCCTCCCCCTCCCTGGGGCGGACAGCCAATCGCCGCTCCCGGTAGCACTCCCAGCCAATTGCTGCTCCCGCACTCCCGGCCAGAGCCAACTCTGGCGTGGCTGGTGGGATTGATTGGTGGGGAGCCCCCCTTTTTATATTACCACTGAGGCAGTGATCAGACAGGTTGCTAGATGCACAGAGAAAGCCCGTAAATGCCAACGTACTTGCAGGATGCACCTGGTTAGGTGAGACTGGGTCTTTACAATCAAAGCACACAGAGTCCAAATTTTTCCAGGTTTTTAAGGTAAAACTTGAGGATGAAACGGACCTCCACATGTGGATCTTTGCCCAGAGGTGGGTGGATGGTGATTTCGATGGCACACCCAAATGTGAATGGTCTACTGTCCTACAGCTGTCAATCACACCCAAGATGGAACAGCTATTGACACTTTGATGGAATCCAGCCTTTTGGGCATTGGGTTGAAGACCCCAGATATTGCACTGCTGATGCCCAGGTCTGTGGTTTAGGGTGCCCGTTGGTCTAGGGCAGGGGTGTCAAACTCATTCCATCGAGGGCTGAGTGTGTGCAGGTTTTTGTTGCAACCAGTGCACAACACCAGGTGATTTCAATTAGTTCCCCTCCTTGGTTGAAGAAGGAAGCTAATTAGTGAAATCACCTGGTGTAGTGCACTGGTTGCAACAAAAACCTGCACACACTCGGCCCTCGATGGAATGAGTTTGACACCCCTGGTCTAGGGAACATTCCTCAGTGCCAGTTGGGAAATATTAAGGGAGTGTTTGTGTGAGAGTGCCATGGGGGGCACCCTTAATGGATCCCCCCTTATTGCATTACAGTATTCCAAATAACCTGATCGTTCGATGCAAGGGAAGGAAGGTTTTTTGCACAGCATGGTATATTCTTGCATGTCATGTGGGAGAGTTCTGTAGTTTTCTTTCTGCAATAAGGTCTTGTTTTATCTGGGGCTGGGAACATATTTACAAAGGCTATGCTGACTAGGACACAGGTACCAATTTACAGGTGTAAAATGTTGTGAATTGTAGCTGGAAATAGTGAGCATTGTAACATCCATGACTGGTGCTGCACTACTGGAAAAACACCCCCTGAGCCTAATATAGCCATTAAAATATATTTGTGTTACTGTGGTTTGAACACAGGGCAAAGCAAATGTGCATGCCATTTCAGTCTTTTTTCTAATTAGTTTGTGACAGATTCCTTGCTGAAATAATTAGTAAAAAAAAATGTGCTTGAATTATTTAACAGATTTTACTGATTTGTTTTGGAGTCATGTGGGAAAGAAGAGTGTCAGCCCCCCCCACAAGATCTTCTATGCTGTAAACTTTATCTTGCAACACTATCGTGAGTTAAGCTACATTGGCAATAAAAATGAATTCATGAACTCGTAAATTAAGATGAATGAGGAAAGGCGATTTGAGACTGTGCGTTGTGGTGCCCACTGTAAAAACTAAAGAAGGTGTTATATCAGAACGCATCATTAAGAGATTCGTCAACTGCTGTTGCCCTGATCTGTTTCTATCATAATTGATCAATTAAATAATTGTCTTGTCAACCTGTTAGCTGCTTTTTAACATGATTTTCACCCCCTTTCTCACGTGAACGGGGTGCACTAGGAGGTCAGCATGGCTGGAGGACACAAATCAATTCATGTGTGCAGGGTGTGGGAGTGGGGGTGGGGGTGGGGGTGGGAGATGAGGCGAAGGGGGAGAGATGCTATCGCCTGATGAATGAGGAGATAATACAGATTTTAGCCTGACATTTTACCACCTGGAAACATGTGTCCATAGCAGCTATATTTCAAGCTGAACATGGCAATAGAACCGTTTCCTTTCTCAGGAGACCCTGGTGAAAAAATAAAGATACTTAAATATATTTGAACAGTATAATTTGAATGTAATATAACATGCATGCATTTAATATATTTAAAACGCATGAAATAAAAACTTATTAGCATTTTACATGTATTTTAATATATTTAAATATATGTGTTTTATTATTTAATGATATTAAAAATAGCACATTTTTAGCTGTATTATGCTTGAGTGTATGCCTCAGTGATGCACTGAGACCATTAGATCCATGCTTGTCGTGCACTGTGTATTCTGAAAGTGCTTTAAATGAACATTGAGTACATCCTCAGTGTAAAAGTAGTACACTGTCCTTCATATTTATTAGAATTATTTCACAATGTCATTTCTTCAGAGTGTACTTTTAATATATTTAAACACATTTGTGTCATAGTGAAATTTAACTGTACTGCAAACATATTAAAAATATAATTGCTTTGTAATATAATTAATCTAGAGTTAATTTATGCTAATACTTTATTACTGTATTGTGAATATCCTCACCGCACAATTGTTTTTTAAGAATATTAATTTAATTTAATACATTTAAATGATTATTCTTTCGGCAATGAATTATTCTATTTAAGCAACCTGAACTTTTAATTTAATTTACTTATCCTGGTAGTATAATTATGTTGTAATAGTATTCTTTTTATAACATATTTAATATATATATATACCTGAATTTTTAATTTAATTTACTTATCAACTGGCTTTTAACAGATAAAAAAGATAAAAAGGAGAACAGGTTAGCCACCCTGGACAATTAGTAATCACAAACTAAAACATAGGAGTTATGTTTCTGCTTTTAACTTTGTTAACTTAACAAATTAATGATCAAGATCAAAATGAATGCAGTTATAGGCTATAACCTAACATTAGCTAGCTTAAATCAATGGATTAGTGTGACTAGACATTCAAAATATTATAAAAAGCAACTGCTCTAAAGAGGACTTACATCCTACAGTTTTCAATGGATGCGAGACATTAGTGAAATTCCTAGCAATGTGCAGTCCTCACTCTTAACATCCATTGAGAAACTTGACAGAGGCTTCGGAAGCTTAATTAAATAATACATTTATTGTACAAATATAGCTAAGCAATAGGTCCAAATACACACTCCATCTCTAGTAATGTTAGCTAACTATTGTTCACTCCTGCAGGTAAGGTTTGTTTTGGATGTAGGAGGACACCTACAAATTTCAACAGATGGCCGCTATACTGCCTGCTCAATTAGTATGCATGTGTAATTCATGTGTTCTGCTTTTCGACTGTGGCATGGAAATGTGTTCTAATAAACAGAAAAACACATTTCTAAATTTACACAATGTTACACTTGTAGCCTAAACTGACTCCTCTCCAATTTTTTTTGCAGTATAAGTAGTTTCTAAATTGTAAAAAAATATATACTCGTAGATACTTAAATCACATTCAATTGTAAATCAATTTACATTTAAAGTATATTGTTAAGGAGTAAATTGAAGTCAAAGCATGTCAATTAATATGAATGTAAATACATTTATGTGCTAATGTTTGGATTTGACATATGAATGTATTTGGAAAAGGCATATTAATATGTAAATTAAGTTATATATATAATTTATGTTTTTTTTAAACTACATTTAGATAAAATCACATGGCATAAGATTAGAGGATATTATCAATAGAAATATTTAAATATGAATGAACATATTGGAAATTTTAGT
Source organism: Aldrovandia affinis (assembly GCA_029706075.1). NCBI lineage: Eukaryota > Metazoa > Chordata > Actinopteri > Notacanthiformes > Halosauridae > Aldrovandia > Aldrovandia affinis. Next base: position 1,582,922 of record JAINUG010000137.1, on the reverse strand, counting down.
ATACTTCTATTAAATATATACATTTTTAAATTAGTGCCCTGCAATGGATTTGTCCAGGGTGTAAAATATATATATTTGACCAAATAAGCAGCTGAAGATGAGATGATGATTTTTAAATTAATTATTATATAAAAAAATTTACATTTTTTAAAATATATATTTTTTAAAATTATTTATATTTACTTGAAGTATATTTTTAAAAGTACATTTAAAAAGAAGTACATTAATTGAAATTAATATTTTTTCAAGCATATTTTATGAACAATATATTTAAGCATATTTACATTGGATTACTGTTAAGAATACTAGAAATTAGTCAATTACATTATTAATTAAATTAAATGATTATGAAATACACTTTAAAGAAGTGTACTTAAGTACAATTTCAAATATATGACAATAAAGTACACTTTGAAGTTAACCCGATTCTTCAATAAAAAATATAATTGAAATGAATTCCAATGATATCGTAAAAACATTAAAACACAAGTGTATTATAAATAATTTTAATATACTTCAAATACATTTCAGTACATTATTTTTTCGCCTGGGGATGGTCATAATTTTGCTTTAACATGGCCCTCTCAAGAGACCGACAGGGTGAGCCACAGGTGCCCTCTTCCACAACAACCAACATCCACATGTCAGGCAGTGGACTGGGTCTGGTCCCTGGGTAAGAATAAGAGGTGCATCTCCATGCTATTGTCAAAATGTGCAAAAATATGAAGTCAAAATTTTACTCATAATTCAAGTGCAGACGGTCATTCATTGCATGCAATTTGCCTGAATGACAAAGTACACAGCGAAGCATTGTACATAAAAATAATTTCACTCTCGACAAAGGTCAGAACCGTTTTCTTTCACCTGATATTGGTTATAACCCTAGGAAGGTTTTACATTAAGTAATAAATATATATTAAATTTAATTATGTAGACGTAATACTTGCAACTGAATGCATATGTGATTTATTTATTCAAATGTCAACATATTTTATTATTTTTCAAGATACCATTATCCCAGGAAACAAGATAAAAAGACATGTGCATGCACGTGCACTCTATGTCTTCAAGATTATTATACAATTTGAACCAAATATGGTTAAACTGAACCAAACTAGACCACAGTACAAAGTGAGAATGAGACAGCTGAACAACCCAGTTATTATTTGAAATGTATATAGTGAGAAGGCAGAATGAATAAATGATTATTAATTTTTAAATAATTCAGATTATAAAAAAGGCACAAATCCTGTATTGGTCCAGTTTGACAGCCAATGTAACAGCAAAGCCTTCAAGGTACATTGTCTACTGCACTTGCACGTTACATTCATTTGCGCATTACATCATTTACTTGTTTAGTCGCGAGTACTTTCCCTTACACAGGTTTCCTTTGGAACAGATTTTCCATTAGACAGCTGGATATTTGTACTGAAGTAATACAGGCTAAGTAGCTTCCTCAAGGGTGCAATGGCAGTGCCCCAACTGGAATTTGATCCTACAACCTTTGTAACATTACCGCCGCAGTGTCACTGAGTTTAGTATTTTATACGGTGTGTTTCTGGAGAAGTGAAGCACATGGCAGTGCTGAAATACGTCTCCCTATGATAAAGCCCGCTTGATTTAAAGACACAAAGGCCTCAGCGCCAGTCCTGACCTGACTGCGCAGTGCTGGGAGGCAGTGAGCACACATCAATCAAGATAAAAACAGAGTGAGCCTCTCACGCAAACATGGGTTCGAGGGGAAAAGTCAATGCCCTTCTCACATCCACAACTGCCATGAAATTTGGCATAAACCATGCGGGATCCTCATCAAACAAAGCACACTAAATATTCAAACCCTACCCCGCACAACACACAGAGGTATGCACTGTCTAGAATCACTCGTCTTCCTCAAAGGTTGTATTTGTAATAGCGGTAATTGCACACCTCTGTTCCAGAATCACGGAAATTACCGATGGTGCGCTGCTCTGGAGTTCTAGCTTTATTCAGATAAGAAAGAGGTTATCTGTGACGCTGTCCCACCAGGTAATCACTACTGCGTGATTAAAAGCAGATTCTTAAGCATACAGCACAAGAACAGACGTCAGCACAACACAACACACAAAGAATTACGAAACGTTGTATGATTTTAAACTCTGGTTCCTATCAGCCTCCAAGGAAGCCTTTTTAAGAAATCTTTGTTCTTTTTTTAAAGCACAAATATTCATGTTCGCTCTGGAGGGACAGCTGGCTTCGAGAGGCATTCGATGTTGTGCCTCAGTCAGGGATTGAAAAGGAAAACAACTATGACAGACACACACTGCGATTATGCGGCACTGGCAGCACCTCTCCAGCAGGAAGGCCTGCGTGGGCTCACTGGGGAGTTTGGGAAGAGCTGAGGAGATTGGGAGTTGAAGAGAGAAAGAAACAAAAGAGGTGTAGCTCCAGGATTGATAGTTTGATTGCACAGAAACTTGCTTTCGGTTTGAAGGTCCAGCACTGTTTGGGGATTTTATATTACGACAAAGGAGGGATGCATTGTGTCTTCATGGCAAGCCCCTCTTAGTGGACGATGGAGCTTCTGTTGTTTATATTTACATTTTTTTAACATTTTAAGCATTTAGCAGACGCTCTTGTCCAGAGCGACTTACACAGTTTACATTTCTTACATGCAATCCATTTATACAGCTGGATATTTTACTGAAGCAATTCAGGTTAAGTCCCTTGCTAAAGGGTACAATAGCAGTGCCCCACCTGGGGATTGAACCTGCAACCTCTGAGTTACAAGCCCAGCTCCCTAATCATTACACTACACTACACTACACTGTACTTGTTGTCTTGCTGCCATATACATGGTCAGAGACATGGCCTTGCTGCCTCCTCTTCATTGTTTCCTTTCTGTTTGTTGGTAAATCCCATTTAAAGGGCCAAGACAAATGCATTTTTTTGAAATTCTGTGAAATTCTCAATGTTCCTTTTTCCACGATGTCTCTTCCATGCGTGATACTTCAATTTTTATTTTCCTGTAAGCTGCCTGATCTATTTCTACTTTGCCATCTTCCTCGTGAGTGACTATGAGATGAAAGGTGATATATATAAATGAAATACATAATCTTTATGATTTCATATTACTTGCCATCTGTTGTTTATAGCGTATGTAAAAACATTTTTAATGTAGTCTGGGCAGTGACCTCATTGATAATGCAGTTCCACGAATTAGAGGAAATTAATATAATATAATATAATATATGTCATTTAGCAGACGCTTTTATCCAAAGCGACTTACAGTAGTGAATGCATACACTTTTCAGTACATGTGGCCCCAGTGGGAATCGAACCCACAACCTAAGCGTTGCCAACGCCACGCTCTACCTACTGAGCCACACAGAACCACGTTTTTTTTTTTTTTGCACATTCAGTTTGTTTCTTGTTTAACATTTTTCATTTGCTCAAAAAATAAATGGACTACTCCACATATGGAGAGAAGAAACTCAGTGCTTGGCTTTTATATGTTATCATAAAGATGATGTATTTCATTTATATATATCGCCTTTCATCTCAGTCACTCATGAGGAAGATGGCAAAGTAGAGATAGATCAGGCAGCTTACAGGAAGATAAAAATGGAAGTATCACGCATGGAAGAGACATCGTGGAAAAAGGAACATTGAGAATTTCACAGAGGTACAACACATGTTTCAAGTTTCAAGTTTATTGTCATATGCTCGACAACAATGCAACATCATTACCAGCAATGAAATGTTGCCATGGGTTTAGTTGCTAATTAATTTCATGCAACGCAATCTCAAAGGGAATCTGGATTTATCGTTTTTTCCACTTCCTTGTAATTTTCCCACATGGTTCGTATTTAACTTTTTTTGCAGGCAACAAAAACTGGTCAATGGCCACAGCTCTTTTCACCCCATCTGCGCTAACATTTTCAAGTAATTGTCCTGCATGGACCAGAATTGGAACAAACAAACCTGGAAAAAGTGAAATGCGCCAACAGCCCTGCAAACTATAGTGGGAAGTTACTGTGATCCTGTGTTACAAACGGAAGCATGGCTCCAAAGCTAAGTGCGCTGGTTTCATTGCATGTCTATATCAGATTTGGGTGCAGATTTGGATCTAAAGTGGAGAAAAGTGCTCACCGTGGCATTACAAATATTTGTTTATTGTAACCATTTCTGTACCCAGAACCCACCTGCACATTTGTAGGAATCACATAATTTATGGCGATTGTGCAATAAAGAAAGGTAAAAGCCACAGTTATGTAGATATGCTCTGAGCTCCTAACCACAAAACCAGAAGAACCTGCTAACACTCTTCTGAGGCAACAGGTGCCTTCCGAGTGGAAGAAAAAAGAAAAGTAAAAAGAAAATCCTCAAGATAAGAAATACGATCAGGTGAAGGAGAGGTAACCCAGCCCAACTGCAGGAAACACATTCCAAGAATGGCCTTTTAGCGCATGTCATGAATATCAGGAAATCCTTTTCACAAGACTTACATCTCAAGTTGTTGTAAATATATGATTTGAGTAATTGGCCCAGCACTTGAACCCCTATGAATGCATGAATGATAATTGGATTTATATAGTGCTTTTCTTCCAGGGAACTCAAAGCGCTTACAATGAAAGGGACAACTCACCTCAACCAGCACCAATGTGCAGCACCCACCTGGGTGAACGGGACGGCAGCCATAGTGCGCCAGTACAAACTCACCACACATCAGATACACAGTGGAGAGGCCAGGAGGGAGGGAATTAATTAATTTTGAATGAATTTACTATATATATATATATATATATATATATAGTTTTTTTGTTGGTTGGGAATTTGGCCAGGACACTAGATATAGTCCTTGAGCATAGAAACATACTTTTTCACATTCCTGTCATGAAATTGTTGCAATTGTGATAATGTGTATAAATGTATGTTTGCTACAGGTGGCATCCTAATTTCCCTTGGGGTAATTCATAAAGTGCTTTCAATTAAATTCTGTTCTGTCCTAATGTTCTGGCCTGGAATGCCCCTAAAAACAGATTACATAAAATAACCTGCTAGAGGTGTTGTTTGTATGTTTGAAATGTATTGATTGGTGTTACTTCTGAATCTGTAGTCTAGGGAGTCATCAAGGTTTATAAGATGAACCAAACGTGTTCCATTTTCCATCCAATCAATAGCTCCCCTTAAGTAATTCAGTGTGTGTTTTTAGGCCATTAAGTTCGAGGGAACACCAGAAACCCATGGACATCCAGTGGAAACCAGAGTCTTAATTCAACCATGAACATGGGATGCTACTCCAGAGGGTCTTGAGGCACAAATATACAGATGAAATGCAGAGCATTAACTTAAGCCAACCACAAGAGGGTAGAAGTACTATCATAAGTTATGACAGTGAATTGATCACTGTACCGTGTGCAAAATTATTATTATTATTTATTTAAATAGATTTTTCGGGACCTATACCTGCACATCAGTCATATCAACACAGCTTTGTTTAGATTGTGACAAAGGGTACTGTTACCTTTCAGAAGAGAACAACCTCCCGTAAGTCACCTCGCAATGTCAAGCTCTGCATATCGAGATTACGTAGTACAGATCTGAGAGAGATACACTGCGATGGAAAGTAGTTGGAGGTAGCTTTGTATACTGACAGAATGAATGACAATGGCATCCATTTACTCGTAATATGAGATGCTGTAAACATGTGCAAATATGTGGCAAACATGTCAATGCCATTGATCCCACAGTACGGAACTGCACCCTGGAGGGAGGCCTGTCAATCACAGGGCACGAACATGTGGACTAACAAAGGGTACACATTTTTAACACACTCTTTGCAAGCTGCGCTTTACCCCATGAACACACACGGGTGGACAAGCAAACGTAAGACAGACAGGTCTGGAGCCAAACAGGGCTGGAGCCCTTGGGGCTCAACCATTGTTTTTTGCAACCCAAGAGAAATCCTGCAGTCGTTCGACCTAGCAACAGCAGCCCAGACTTGAGTAACAGTACAACAGACCTGGTGCTTCAACAAGCCATGAAGAGCCTTACCAAGACTCTAGTGGCGTTTTTCCACCGACAGCACGGCACGGTAACCATCCGTACCCGTAACCATCACCTTCGTGGGTCGTTTCCCTGTGTCGTTTTCCCCACGCACGACAGAACCGTGGAGGAGATCTGAGGACAAAAAGAATGAGTTATCTGTAAACATTCCAGCTGAAATTCACAAAAGCAAAAAACGGCTTTCCCTGTGATAATAATAGTAATAATACTAATACGTTTATTTATAGAGCACCTTAGCATTGACAAAAGACAGTGAAATAAACAAAGGACAATTAACAATGGAAATATAGAAATATAAAAGTACAACAAGTAAAAATAAACAATCAATACAATAAAATCATACATTGGGCAAAGCAAAACTGTAAAAATGGGTTTTAAGATTAGATTTAAAAGCTGAGACTGATTCAGCGGATCTAATATAAGAGGGAGGCTATTCCAGAGTCTAGGAGCAAACACAGCGAAGATCACCCCTTGACTTTAACTTTTTGACTGTGGAACTACCAGAAATCCGTGACCTGAGGACCTAAGCGGCCTTGTTGTGGTTTATGGGACCAACAACTCAGCAATGTATAGTGGCGCCAGCTCATGCAATACCTTATATGTGTACAATAACATTTAAAAATAAATTCTACATTTCATTGGCAATCAGTGTAGAGAGGTCAGCACTGGAGTGATATGAGAAGTGCGTTTAGTTCTTGTTAAAAGCCTAGCAGCAGAATTCTGAATGATCTGAAGGCAAGCCAAAGACTTTTGGTTAATACCTGAAAATAAAGCATTGCAATAGTACAAGTGTGAAGAAACAAAGGCATGTATAATTCTCTCTGCATCTTCAAATGACAAAACCAATCTTATATTTGAAATATTTCTAAGATGGTTAATTTTTTGGTGTGCTGTTCAAAATTTAAATTTGGGTCAAAAACTACACCTAAATTCTTTACTACAGGCTTCATATTAGCCGTTAATGAGCCCAGGCTTGACTGAATTTGTCTGGCAATGGGCACAGGGCCAATGACAAGAGCCTCAGTTTTGTTGGGGTTCAACTATAGAAAGTTACTGGATGTCCAGTTATTAATGTCAGCAATACAGCCATGTAGAATAGCCAACTTATTAAAATCGTTAGGTGTAATTGGAGTATCATCAGCGTAGCAATGAAAGGAATTTCTATGCCAGTGAATGATCTGGTAACAGATTACCCAAAAGGTGAAGGGTAACATATATAGAGAGAACAATATCGGCCCGAGAATTGAGCCCTGTGGTACACCACATGAGGTAATTGCAGTGGAGGAAACATAATCCCCAATGGACACTGAGAACTTCCTGTTTGACAGGTAGGATGAAAACCACTCCAGGGCAGTCCCCGAGATACCAACAGAATTTCTCAGTCTATTAATTAAAATTGAATGATCAATAGTATCAAATTCTGCGGTCAGATCCAGCAGCACCAGCACAGTACAGTCACTGGAGTCAGCATTCATCAAAAGGTCATTTAAGACCCTGAGAAGGGCAGTTTCTGTACTGTGATGGCGCCTAAAACCAGACTGAAATTTTTCAAATATATTGTTATTTTCTACTACCTCAAGGAGTTGTTTAAATACCATTTTCCCTAGGATTTTGGAGATAAACGGTAGTTTAGAAATCGGTCTATAATTATTCATGACCGAAACATCAAGGTTAGGTTTTTTAAGAATAGACTGGACACTTGTAGTCTTAAAGCTATACAAAATGGTGAGTAGGTTGGGGCCAATAGTCACAATAACCTCTTTAAAAAGACTGGGTGGAATGATGTCTAAGGGACTAGAGGAGGGTTTCGTGTGAGACACAATATCAATAAGATCCAGCAGCGAGATGGGCCTAAAAGAGTTCAATAAATTAGGATGAGGGCAGTAGACCTGAATATAAGGCGCAGGTGAGGTGATCTTATATCGAACATAATTAACCTTCTCAACAAAAAAGTATAAAAACTTTTCACACTCAGCACGGGATGAAACAGAAACAGCGACAGGTACAGGATTCACAAGGTGATCAATTGTGTTAAAAAGGAACTTAGAATTATGTTTATGGGTAGAGATCAAATCAGAGAAGTACTTAGCTCTCGCATCTTTAATCGCTTGAATATAGGAGGTTAAAGAATCCTTCATTAGCAGGTAGTGTACTTGTAACTTTGTATTCTTCCATTTCCGGTCAATCCTCCTACAGTGTATTTTTAAACTGCGGATATGATCATTTATCCAGGGGACATTTTTACAACAGATTTTAGCCTAGTTTTAAAAGGAGCAATTGCATCTAGAGTAGTCAGACAAACATTATTGAATTTATTAAAAAGCTCTGTAGAACTGTAGAAAAGGAACGTGTTAAGTTTCCACTAGGGCTGATAAAAGCAGTGGAAAACCTTTAAGCTGTCTGCTGGTTAATGATGCGAGAGCAAAAAAATATGTTTTTTGACAGTATGAATAACTGAGAGATTGACATCAAAAGTTACATAATAATGATCAGAAACACTGGAGACCTTTGTCATGAGGTCATTTAGGCTCAGCCCAAGAGTAAACACAAGGTCCAGGGTGTGTCCATGGTTATGCATAGGTCCAGATACATGCTCCACAAAATTGAAGGACTCTGTAAGACTCAAGAATTCACTGGCAAGCAAGTCTGACGGGACGTCGACATATAAGTTTAAGTCACCTGATAAAACAACTTGATCATGATTCAGCACGAGGGGAGATAAACATTACATAACATACAACATTACATTACCGTAACATTAGCTACAATTTTATTACCTCTACCTATGGCGTTTGGGAGTCACACTAGGCTATATAATCTTTCACATTTATTATTCGGTGTTGGTCCTCCAATGAATTGCAATTTACCAAGATCAAAATCACCAGACTCAGTCCCAGCCCAAGCAAGTACCAATCTCGGATGCGTTTGAAAATGCAACGCCTCACGAAAAAAAACTCTCAAAGGCACAACGGTGAAATAAACAGTAGGAGAGCTGTGTTCATTCAGTAATTCACTCACTGAAACAGTTGAATATGCTTTTTCAACATTTCAGTAGGCTACACTAATATTTGGGAAAATTGTATTGTTTGGGTTCTCTTAATTCACTTAATACACTGCCCGTCCCCAACAAAAGTCACACACTCTAATATTTCGTTGGACCGCCTTTAGCTTTGATTACGGCACGCATTCGCCGTGGCATCGTTTCGATAAGCTTCTGCAATGTCACAACATTTATTTCTGTCCAGAGTTGCATAAATTTTTCCCCAAGATCTTGTATTGATGATGGGAGAGTCAGACCGCTGCGCAAAGTCTTCTCCAGCACATCCCAAAGATTCAAGATTCAAGATTCAAGATTCAAGATTTTTATTTGTCACATACACACACGGGGTGTGCAGTGAAATGGAAAGTGACAATGCTCAACGAAAAAAGTGCAAAAGTACACAGTATTTACAGTAAAAAGACAATAGAATTATTACAAAAATTAAAGCAATACAATATATATAATTATTACAATAAGTACAGCAAGAGCTATTATATAAAAAAACAACAACACAATATATACATTAAGAGCACTTGGAAATGGAGGAAATTATGTGTGGTCATTACGTGTGTGTGTGTGTGGGTGTGCATAAGAGGGGCAGTGTGTGTGTCTTGGTGGGGGCCCTGGTGAGGTCAGAGTTCACAGTCCTGATGGCCTGAGGAAAGAAACTCCGTCTCAGTCTCTCTGTTTTGGCAGCGTGACTACGGAGGCGCTTGCCTGACCGCAGCAGCTGAAACAGTCCGTTGTTGGGGTGGTGAGGATCCTTCATGATCCTGCGGACTCTGGTTCTGCACCTCCTGGTGTATAAGTCCTGCAGGGTGGGGAGTGTAGTTCCAGTAGTGCGTTCAGCCGAACGCACTACTCTCTGCAGATTCTCAATGGGGTTAAGGTCTGGACTCTGTGGTGGCCAATCCATGTGTGAAAATTATGTCTCATGCTCCCTGAACCACTCTTTCACAATTTGAGCCCGATGAATCGTGGCATTGTCATCTTGGAATATGCCTGTGCCATCAGGGAAGAAAAAATCCATTGATGGAAAAACCTGGTCATTCAGTATATTCCGGTAGTCAGCTGACCTCATTCTTTGGGCACATAACGTTGCTGAACCTAGACTTGACCAACTGAGATTGCATTGGACTGCAATCTCAGATCATAACACTACCCCCACAGGCTTGTACGGTAGGCACTAGGCATGATGAGTGCATCAGTTCATCCGCCTCTCTTCTTACCCTGATGCGCCCATCACTCTGGAACAGGGTAAATCTGGACTCATCAGACCACATGACCTTCTTCCATTGCTCCAGAGTCCAATCTTTATGCTCCCTAGCAAATTGAAGCCTTTTTTTCTGATTAGCCTCATTGACAAGTGGTTTTCTTAAGGCTACACAGCTGTTTAGTCCCAATCCCTTGAGTTCCCTTCGCACTGTGCGTGTGGAAATGCTCTTACTTTCACTATTAAACATAGCCTTGAGTTCTACTGTTGATTTTTTACGATATGATTTCACCAAACGTTTAAGTGATCGCCGATCACGATCATTCAAGATTTTTTTCCGACCACATTTCTTCCTCGAAGATGATGGTTCACCACTATCCTTCCAGGTTTTAATAATGCGTTGGACAGTTCTTAACGCAATTTTAGTAGTTTCAGCAATCTCCTTAGTTGTTTTCTTTGCTTGATGCAGGCCAATAATTTGACCCTTCTGAAACAGATTAACATCTTTTCCACGACCACAGGATATGTCTTCCGACATGCTTGTTTAAGAAATTAGAAGCTACTCACTGCATCAGTTAGGATTAAATAACTTGTTGCCAGCTAAAACATATTAATCACTGCAGTAATTATCCAATGGAAGGCTCTTACCTATTTGCTTAGTTAAATCCAGGTGGTGACTTTTTTTTTGGCCAGGCAGTGTATAATGCCTATTCTATGATGTCTGGAACACATATATCAATGATCAATTTTCCACCCATCTGTTCGTGTGCTATACGGCAATCGCAATATGTAACAAGATTATCGCAATATGAGGTTTTGTCCATATCGTGCAGCCCTAGCTACGTGCAAAATTTTTTATACGAGTGTCAATTTATGAATTCACAAGATTGTTCAAACACTTTGTCAGTTAACACTGTCCAGTTCAGATCCTTGTGTTTCAAAGGCCTGGGTTTAGCTCAACCGTCGGAATGCATCCAAGCAATTCCTATATATTTCTAAAAATCGATTTATGTGAGGAATGAAAATGTTGTACTATGAAAATGTACATTCTAATTGCGTGAATGAAAATGACAATACTATACTTTGTCCTTTCAAAGAAAACGTGTTTATTTCAGTTTTCGTAACACAAACCTAACTCGTAGAATCACGCAAACCTGACAATAATGCCAAACTCTATATAATACTCTTTGAATAATAGCCGACCAATAATCAAAGTGAAGCTAAAATAAAACATGGCAGTTGTGTCTGAGCCGGTCTGAGATTTAGTGTGATGATTCTGTGACAATTGCTCTTGACCAATCAATGGCCTCCAGTATTGCTAGCTCCACCCTTAGGTCCCTGTTCAGCTCAGTAGTACCTAAACAGAGCAGTAGCTAAATTCGCCTAGGTTCGGTACAGGTCGCTTGGCGGTGGAAAAAGCGACAAACCGTGGGAGCATGGATTGGTAACCGTGCCGTACCGTACCGTCCGGTGGAAAAACGCCATAAGTCTGTGGTGCCTTTAATGAGGTGTTCAAGAAGGTGTCTGCCATGTGCAGGGCTTTAGCTATACCCAAGATAACTTCCTGGACTGTCCCTGTATTCAAAGTTCATCAATTTCCTGCATTCAGCCAACACCCACGACAATAAAGCGTTAATGTCCGACGTGCTTAGAACATCTGCCGTGCCTGGTCGTGACACATCGTTGCATTTTTCAAGCTGCCATGGCGTAATTGAATAAATTGTGTTTTGCTGGAAAGCCCCCAGTTTTCCTGATGTTTAACTGGCTGTCAGTCCACAATTAGGTTTTGCAGTCTGATGCTGACAGTAATCGGACTCATCCCAGTAATACGGTTTCACATGCATTACTGGCTCTTTTTTTTACCAATAACTTTGAAGCGTTTACTGAATTACACCCATTGATTTGTGGCTAGGCCCAAAGGCTGTGAATCTTAAGTAAGCCTGCAGATCATATGCTTTATGGACAGACATGTAGTATTTTATTTCACTCATATTGTTCTTGACAATCATAGCATAATATTAAGGCTTTCTGTCTGGCACTTACATGTGACACATGTCTGTTTGGACTTGCAGAGGATCGGCCATATTAAAATCAGCTGAACTCGTGTCACAATCCTGGGGTAAAGGTCTGCAGCAGTGGCATTAACAGTGTTTTCCAAACCCTGAGTTTGTGTGTTTTATCACCTGTAGATTTATGACATTGGGAGTGTTTGTAACATTTTCACCTAGCCAGTGAGGGAGCTCTCTCTTAACGATTTCGAACGACCTGTTTTTATTATTCTTAAAGGGAGAGCAGACGTTCCTGTTTAACACACCCTCCTGCAGCTCTGGGATCCTGAGCAATGCTCTATTATGAGTTGAAAGGGGAGCTATATGCTCTCGTTTCGACTCACTTTCCTTTGGAAGCCCAGGTAGATTCCCAAAGCTTTCATCGCTGCCAACTCCCACGCATTGAGCTTCAGTCTCATACAATTCACCCATTCCACATGCTATCTGGCATTTTAATCTAAATCTTATGAAAGAAAGCAACATTGACCCAAATCCTGTAAATATATGGTTTCCGTTTTCTACACCCCCCCCACGCTTGCGAAGTTGTTGCAAGTCCGCTTCCCAAACCCCCCTGCTCCACCCCCCGCCCACCCCTAACTCTGGTCAAATCTCACTCTCACCTCTCAAAAGTTAGCAGCCCTGACTTTGCAATGTGAAAATTATGATTTGAAGTGAACTTGGAGGACACGGCCCACAGCAGCTGATTAGCCTTGAACCTCAGAATGTACTCAACAGCGAGAGATGGCACACATACACAGTTTGTACAGAAGTCGGAGAAATACCCATCATTCTGCAGCTAAATGGATACGCTCATTTCGGTGACCCAGCAAACCTAAATAGTCGCATAATTTACATCTTAATCAAAGTCAAGGAAGGGCTGCACTGGGGTTAAAGGTCATCTGGACCCCGGAGCCTGCCATGCCTGAGAGCCGAACTTTAACGTTCTTCAGAAAGCCTTAGTCGAGGGCTGTGTGCCTGTGAATGAAAGGCCATTTTCTATCTTTCATCCACAGGCAACCAGGTGCAAGGCTGGAATTTAAAGCCCTCAAACCCAGATGGGTCTGCATTTTAGCTGGGGCTGTCACACACAATGATCCAATTAATGCAAGGGAAAGGCAGGTCCACTTCTGACCCGAGAGGGCCGGGTCACTGTGCCACTGTCAAGCCTGGCATTAAAGTAGATGAATGGCAACCCAACGGTCATTATGCCACTTCCAAAAGTCTTGACAGCAGCTGATGGGTTGCGCTCCTTTCACCCAATCACATTCCGGGACTACGCAAGCTGGCCTTGCTAGACAAACACAAATCAGCCGGGACACATTTGATTTGTGTTTGTCTGACGAGCCAGCTTGCTATTTCTATTTCCAGAAATGACATTCCCACCTCTTCTAGAAGAATTTAACACGAGTGTGAAAAGTTGGTGACTCTATATATATATAATGATAAACAGTATATATAATCTATAGCTTATAATGTTAAAACCCAAAATTATTTTAAAAATCCAACTCTCCAAGCTTCTCAGTTAGACCCCCCCCACTCCCCCAGTGCTGATTCAAGATAAGCCTCTGAGAGTTTTTTTTTTTGTGAAACAAAATTCTCCTTTGCTTTTGTTTGCTGGTTTGATTGTTGGTTAACTTAAACTAAGGTTCATAGCTACAAAATGTGTAGCCCATCTAAAAAGAAGATGGCCGTTTTGTGAGTGTAGTACAGCAGGGAAGGGGTGAGCAAACAGCCCAGGCTGTGCAGGTGCGTCCCCCCAGGACAGAAGAGGCACTAAAAGCAGGGTAATTATGTACGGACTTGAGAACTGCAGTGTAGGGGTTTGGCAAACTGAGAGACACGGGCACAGTTTATTACGCATGAAATGTATCACGCATCAAATTTAAATCACTAGTGCTGGCTTATCAAGCTGCTAGAGGCAACTGCTCCCTCCTACCTCCACACACCCTACATCCCAGTAAGACCTCTCCGCTCCGCCTCCTCTGGCAAACTGACTGTCCCATCCCTCCGGGCGCCTGGCAGCTGCTCCTCTTGGACTCGCCTCTTCTCTGTCCTGACCCCTCGGTGGTGGAACAATCTTCCACCCTCGGTCAGGACCGTGGAATCACCATCTTCCACAAGAGACTCAAAACCCACCTCTTCAGACTCCACTACCACTGACTCTGTACACAATTGTCATCACCACTGCTTTCATCAGGGATGTGATTTTTTTTCCTGGTTAATCAGGAAATGTTTATTTTCAGACCATGGATATCTTGTGGACATGTGTATGTCATAAGCATACACATTAAGAAATGTTGCACTCTTTGACAGCTGATAGCAGGAGAGAATGTTCAGCAAATAAAGCCAAATAGCCAGAGATATTTAGCACCAGAAAATCAGCATTTCCTGAATAATCAGGAAAAATCACATCCCTGTTTCATTTTAATACAACATTTTGTAATATATATCTATGTTGATGACTGTTGAAAAAAATAAAAAATCTACTAACTTTTCCTTCCCTGTGTCACAGGTACAGTATGCAGCTGCCAACAATTATGTCTATTACTGTATCACTACACTGATCTCTTGCACAAACTATGATTGATCTTACCATAGATTACAGTTTTTTTCAATTGCTAACAAGCATCGGTCAATACTGAAGACACTTTTTCAAAACTCTTCATACAGTCTGCACTGCCAACATGCATCTTGGCCAAACAGTTCATCTCACTTCCAAAACTCACTCAAACCACCAAAACACTTCATACATGTCTCAAAAGAAGGCAACAATTCTCACTCAGAAAGCATACATTGTCACTCATAACACACTGACCTAAAAAACACTAACAACAGGGAGCATTACATAAATTATGAACTTTTATCCTTGAAGTTTGAATGATTTTTCACATAAATCAGTATTTCATTATAGAATAAGAATAACACCTTTTCACTTTATTGACTGTACTAAAGTATATGTAACAACAATGAATCAGAAATGCAGAAATTTGCTTCAATATCGTTTATTTTTTCTATATCTCTGCATATAGTAATTTACTTGTGAAAAATACAAAGTTGAAACAAAAATAGCAATTTCCTGAAATTCCAGGGCTGCAATAATAATCACAAAAAAACAACATGTATAGTATAATCACTCATACTGTACAGTACTGTGAGGGTTCTAGTTCTCCCTCTCTCCTGCATTTGGCCACAAGTTCTCATCAACATCACATCTTATGTCTTCTCTGGCGATGCATCTTGGAAAGTATCTTTGGAATGTCTAATCCAACCCTGGCAGTCTTTAGGATAAATGTCTCCACACCCCACATTCATGGCATCCAGTAAGGACATCTGGTCATGTGGACGGTGGTCATACACCTTCCACCTCCAAGCAGAGAAAAACTATTCTATGGGGTTTAGGAAGGGGAGTATGGAGGCAGGAATAGTACTAACATCCTGGGATGTGCAGCAAACCAGTCTGTGACTGCAGCAGAGTGGTGGAATGCCACATTATCCCACACAACAATGAAGGTAGGGGAGTTTCCTGCCCCTCTCTCCTCCGCTGGCACAAGTCATTTATGCAGGTCATCCAGAAAAGAAATTAGCCTCTCTGTATTGTAGGGGCCAATGAGTGGTTTGTGTAACAGCAAACCATCATTGGACAGTGCTGCACACATTGTGACATAATTCTGTTTTGAATGCGTTTTTAACAGTTTTGAAAACAGTGTGTTAGCATTTGAAAAATGTGCTGCAAATATATAGTGTTTTGCGGGTGGTGGAGTATGAATGAGAAAAGAGTTCATGGATTTTGGAAAATGTGGTCAGTGAATGCATTTTGTGTGAAAGCAATGAAAAATTATTAATTGTTTGGTCCACATAAACTTCTGGTTCGCTGACTGTGTGAAGAGTTTTGAAAATGTGACTTCAGTTTTGACCAAAGCATGTTAGCAGTTGAAAAAAACTGTAATGCGCATCTTGTAAGTCGCTCTGGATAAGAGTGTCTGCTAAATGCCAAATGTAATGCATTGTTTTATCTGCCTGTATTCTATTGATAATGTGATTCCTTAACTGACTGACATGAGAAAATTAAGGAATTCTGTTTACATAAATACATAATTTCCTGCAAAAAATAAAAATACTGTGCCGGCCCTGGTCGTCAGCCCGATCGGAGGTGGCGTTTGGCTGTCCGCCTCCGGGGAAGGGGGGAGGGGGAGGGTGAGCCGGCACGAGAATTCCGTCTCGGAAGAGGCGGATAAATTCGGCCCAGAGATAATGTCTCGCCCCGGAGGACGGGCGGCGGACTCGTGGGGGAGGGGGAATTGAGATAAATAGAGGCTATAATTGGCAAACGAATTGGGAGAAAAACTGGGAAAAATTTGAAATAAAATAAAAATAAATACTGTGCCAGCGTCGGCTGTGACCAGCAGCCCCACAGGGCAACGCATTCTTGGCGGTAGCATCACTAGGGAGGGAGGGATGCAGTCGGCGAGGTGTCCGTGTCTCGTTGCACACCAGCAACCCCCGCTGGTTAATCGGGCGCCCACAATCTGTCGAAGTGTCCTCTTCTGACTCATGTCTGTGCAAGCTTAACTTGTAGACTGCGGTGTGAAAAGAAAAGAAGCTTCGGCTGACATCGGGTTTCAGAGGAGAGCACGTGCTGGTCTATGCTCTCCCGAATTGATAGCGGAGGTTGCAGCAAGCATGGCTTAGAACACAAGTGGGCTTTCAATCGGATTCAATTGGGAGAAAAGGGATAAAAGCACAATAAAAAAAAAATAAAGAAGAAATAAATGAAAACACAAATACGCAGAATTAGGTTTTAATAAGTGGACAGCTCCCCCCACCTGCCCCACCCAACTCCTTACAAGCTCAGCCTTAGGGCACCTATTATCATGACTCACTTGCTTGATGACATGAAAGGTAATGCACAGGGTTAGAGTCCACTTTGCTGGAAGCAAAACAACTATGTTGGGTCTATTCATGGGGTGTGTGGGTGTGTGTGTCTGTGTGGGGAGGTGGGTAGGGGTTACTCAACCCCTACCCCCAAGGGATTCTGATCCATTTAAATAGTCATTCTTTGTACTGTGACGGTTATGCTTCAGTTGCACAAAACTGAAGGGCTGGCGATTGGCTGTCCGCCCCAGGGGGAGGGAGGCGGGAAAGTTTGCCGCGAGCAGAGGAAGCTTCCCTGTGGACAAAACGAAGAGGCGAGTTCCGTCTCGAAGGAAACAGTTCATTGCTGGCCCCCGGGGTAGTGGCTGGTCCCATAGTTGTAGGCGGCGGGGCTCGTGGGGGAGGGAGAATTGAAGAAATAGAGGGTACAAAAAAAATTGGGAGAAAAACAGGGAAAAACCTAAAAATACAAAGATTGAAAGAAAGGAAGTACAGAATTATCCAGTATTCCTTCCATCCAACAGTGATGCATTTCATCAGACTAAAATGCTTGTCGCCTTATTTTTCAAATGCTATATTTAGCTTGAGAGCTGCTGCCCTATAGCCATCATGGTACAGCACTATGCTACAGTGACCGGCAGTGACAATTCTATTCTACCTTACAATGTGGGACATTAACTGAATGCCAAATGATCATACATCCCATTTGGGTCAATTGCATAAGGCATCATTCTAGAATGTCCAATAAATGCTTGTTTGGGTTTAGATGTGGTAACTAAGAAGGCCATGACAGGGCCTATGTAAGGGTAATGTCAGTGTCATGCTCCTCAAACCATTGGGCGACTACTCATGAACTACGGATGGCAGCATTGCCATCTTGCAATGAAATAAGACTACGTAAGAATACGTAAGACTCTGACGACGGACAGACATAAGTCACCTCTTAAGTCAATAAAGTAGCATGCTTAGCAAGAGACGTAGTGCTGCAGAATTTTATTTATTTCACTGCAAGCGGTTGTGAGGCTCCGGAACCTGTGGTCTACAGCATCTGGCGTGCAAACATTCTGAGGCATTAGCATCTTGAAAGATACTCGTCTCTGCAGGAAAGGAATGCTTTGTCATGGGGTAAAGATAATGATTGGCATCAACCTTGCCTTATTAGGGTATCATTGCACCCAAACCATGGCAGGAAAACGTTGCCATGTGGCCAGAATCCTTCACATTTGTAGTCAACTGTTCCATTTGCCAAGAACAGGATGAAGTATGATTCGTGCGTTTTGCCACTGTTCAGCATTGTTCATCACTGGACACATAACAATGTATTGCCAGGTTTAATGAGCGGTGTATGCACTGACTGCAACTTTATGTCTGTCTGGATGTTTAAAAGATATATCCACTAGGGGGCAGGTCAGAGCCCATATAAAGTTGTCTCTGGCCAGCATACGTTGACAACTACTTACCATTCTGCACAACAACATAACAACAAACATGGCGACAGCGTAGGAGGTTGTTTTGATGTAAATCTTCAGCAGACAGCAGAAACAGCGGCATTGGCACCAACATGCACATCGGAATGTGACCATGTATTGTCTTTTTTAAAGCGAGATTTCAAATACACTCAACTAAACAGAGATGGTATATTAGACCATTAAATGTATCCCAGCGTAACGACGGAGAGTATGTTTCTCTCATTCTACCGATGAGAGAAATTGACAATGAAAAGTATCATCAGTATTTCTGTATGTCCGCCAGGACTTGCTTTGTCAGGTAGCCCCGCTCATTACACAACAACACAAGCAGTGAGCCAGTGGGTGAAGCAGAGCGGCTTGCCATCACCCAATGCTTTCTTGTCTGCCCCCACCTTGTAAACAAAATAGATTTAAATGTCAGGTGGTACTTCACAAGCACCTCGTGCACTTGTAAGGTGTGTCGTTAATTTCTTTTGAGGACGTGCACAAAAGGCTGTCTCTGAGCCTACTGCCTCCCAACGACTGCATGATATGTGTGGTTCAGCCATCTTACGTTAATTTCTTGAGGACGTGCACAAAGGACGCTCCCAACGACCGCATGATATGTGTGGCAGCCATCTTACGTACGCGTACACGTATTTAAAGTGAAGTATATTTAAGCCTTAAAAGAAGGGTTGCAACTCACAGCTGCAACCTCTCCAATCTGATCCACCCTCCTAGATCCACTGGTGTACACTTTGTGGTAGCAGGTGGACTATGGAAGTGCCAGCCCCAGTCCAGAAGGCTGACTTCATCTCATCCCAGGCCTCCCTACGCTCCCTGCAGCTCCTGGCGCTCACGGAGACGTGGATCACCCCTCAGAACACAGCCACCCCTGCTGCTCTCTCCGCTGCCGGCACCTTCTCTCACACTCCACGACCCACAGGCAGAGGTGGAGGGACAGGTATACTAACCTCCCCCTGTGGAGATTTGGTATTGTTCCTCTTCCTCATTTCTCACCCTCCTCCTTTGAATATCATGCTGTCACTGTCCCTGTGCCATGTAAACTGCACATTATTCAGGCATGTCATGTTGAACTTTACGATGTGCGTAATATAAGGACTGTGGGGGACAACTCCTCGCAGCCCTACTCTGGCCGTTTTGGGCATAAGCCCTTATCCGTCCTTTACTCCAAACCTTCAGGTGGCATACGGTCCGGAGTCAGGTGCGAGCAACACCTGTGGTTTTTGTTCGGAGTGACCTTCTCCTAGATGGGTTGCCATTCAAGGCTGGGCCCCATCTGCCCTTGCTATTGGCCCATAGCTGGGACAGTGGTTGAGAGACGCCAGGGCGTATCCACACGCCGGTGGGCCTGCACGCCTTCTCTCTGGGGCCCACTGCTGCTCCGAGATCCCCTACAGTTTAGCCTGGGACCGCAAGGTACGCAGTTACCGTGTGTGGCCACGAGGAGGCACTGCAGGAGTCTTGGCGGTGGAGAGGCTGTGTACCGGGAGGAGGAGGCTTACGCACTCGGCTCCTCTTTTCACCCCCTGCAAAGAGGGCTAGCCGGCGGCAATAGCTGAAAGCAGAGAGTAGCAAGCAGAAGCAGCATGCAGCATGCACTAATGCACTAGCAGGCATGTGGTTGACAAAAAAAGCAGGAAAATATATGGAGCGCAGAGCACGATACGGCAATATGCAGCTCCATAGCGCTGATCCAGAATCTGTCCTTAAAAACAGGGAGGATCAAACTGCTGGTGCCTCTACTATAACACATAGATGGTAAAGTATGACCCGTGACTAGAACCTATTTGAGAAAAAATACATTTTACATTTATTTGTATATTTGAAATGTATTATTTTTATTATTATTATTTAATTAAATATAAAAATTCAATGTATTATTATTATTATTTTATATTTTCTTGAAGTATGTTGGATTCAAAGAGTGATAAGGCTGTTCAGTTCTTCTTTTTCCCTGAGCAGTTCTGTACCTTTAGCTTTAGAGGTTGACATTTCTGCACAGCCGTACATTAACAGCACTCTCCTTGGTCTTCTGGGAGTAGTGCTGAATGGCCGACACCTGCAGGTCCTTCAGGTTGTGTTTGACCGTTTGAGAGGACTCACATGTCTCCACACTTAGGCTGGCAGCTTTGGCTTGCAGGATGTTGGACATTACACTGGCTCCATAGTTGATTGGGTGGTTACCGACCTGTGCCATCAAGCCACTGCAACTAGTGCAGAATGCTGCCGCACGCCTAGTTTTCACACGTCACTCCACTACTCCGCTGGCTCACTATTGCAGCACGTATCAAATTTAAATCACTGGTGCTGGCATATCAGGTCACGAGGGGAACGGCTCCATCCTGCCTCCAGACACGCATCACAGCCTACATCCCAGCCAGACCCCCTGCTGGCAAACTGACTGTTCCATCCCTCCGGGCGCCCGGCAGCCACTCCTCGCAGTCTCGCCTCTTCTCTGTCCTGACCCCCCCGGTGGTGGAATGATCTTCCTCACTCAGCAAGAGACTAAAAATGTATCTCTTCAGACTCCACTACCACTGATTCTATACATGAATTAACTGCCATCACCACTGTTTACATGTTTAATAATGTAATAAAAAATAAAAAAACACACTTTTCTTTCCCTGTGTTACAGGTATGATGTGCAGCTGCCAACAATGATGTACATTACAGTGTTACTGCACTGATCTCTTGCACTAACAATGATTCATCTTACCATGTATAAATGCACTTTTTGCAAGTCACTCTGGATAAGAGCATCTGCTAAATCCCTAAAATGTCAAATGTAAATGTAATTCGGGTTCAGTAACTTGGTCAACTGCCTTGCCCTGCTCAAGAGCAATGTGACTTTATGAAGACCAAATTAGACTGGTTGTACATTTTATATATCCATTTATGTGGATTATATATATATATAGGGCTGGCAGTGTAGTGTAATGGTTAGGGAGCTGGGCTTGTAACTCAGAGGTTGCTGGTTCGATTCCCAGGTGGGGCACTGCAGTTGTACCCTTGAGCAAGGTACTTAACCTGAATTGCTTCAGTAAAATATCCAGCTGTATAAATGGATTGTATGTAAAGAAATGTGAAACTGTGTAAGTTGCTCTGGATAAGAGCATCTGCTAAATGCCTAAAATGTCAAATGTAAATGTAAATATATATTTATTTATTTATTTTTTGTTTTTGTTTCAGATTTAGTAGCTAATTTCACCATCTATTTATTTCGATTTACCCTCCCCACACGAGTCCGCCGCTCGTCTCCGTCTTCTTCGAGAACTTAATCTATTGTAGAATAAGTCTGTAACGCAATGAAACGTGGAGAGGGTGAAAGGGGTGTGCAGACTTCCCGGCTTGACTGTATATATATATATATATCTTTTTATTTTTATTTTTAGATTTTTCTTTAATTTAGTAGCTAATTACACACGAGTCCGCCGCTTGTCTCCGTCTCCTTCGAGACGGAATTCGCCCACCCACGTTTTGGAGACACCCTTACATGCTTCACGGCGAACTAGAGCTAACTCACCCTCCCCCCTTCCCCTGGAGGCGGACAGCCAAATACCAACCCCGATCAGGGCTAACGACCAGGGCCGGTCTGGTAGAGATGGGTTTCGAACCACATACCTGACAGACAGTGTAAATATATATTTGTAAACAATTCAGGTACAGTACCTTCAACAGCAGTGTCCTGCTCAAGAATTAAAGCTGCAGTTACCGTTTCATAAATACTCATTTGAGGGTTTTTATAATGTAACATTTTCCCCGGCTGGATTAAATTCTCATCCCTCAGTCAGGTCCATCTCCTCGAGCTCATTATTATCTTTGTGAGATATCTTCTGAAGTAAATCTTTGTATATATTCAGGATGAATAAATAACTCCAGTGGATTTATTTATGGGTCACTTTTAGGTACTAAAGTTACTTTGCTACAGCGTAAGGCACACATGGCTGTATTCAATCAATATTGATCCTTAGCTCTGACTTACAAAGAAATATTGAGTTTGGCAAGTTAATTTTTTGACCACAGTTGATCTCTGTGGAAATGAATGCACACTTCAAATCAAATGTATTTGTATAGCGCTTTTCACAATTGAATTGTCACAAAACGCTTAACAGAGGGGGAACCCAGGCCTAGACCCCCCAAAAGCAAGCCTAAAGGCAACAGTGGCAAGGAAAAACTCCTTGGTAGGGAGAAACCTTGGGAGGAACCAGACTAAAAGGGGGGGAGCCCATCCTCTTGCATTCCCTTGTTAGTCAAAATCAAGGGCAAATGTTGGTTGAATACAGGCCACATTGTATTTGAAAGATGGGCGGCTCTTTTGCACTTTTAAGTCAACACGACTTGGTGTGTACTATGACCTCTTTGGCTTCTGATTGGATTGTATGGTCCTCTTGACCTCTTGAGTTGTGGTTACACTGCAAAAACAGGGCCTACTGAGGACTGTGTCTTGGTCCAAAGTAGCTCAGACTCAAGTACCATTGGATCACTGGTTTTGTTGGATCAGCAAAAGCATAGCATAAAACAAGTCCAAGGGGACACTTCAATGTGCAACATGAGGAGATGAAAGCTTCACAGCTCTTTAGTTGCGTTACACAAACAGATACATGTTCATGCAAAGAAAAATGTTACCGTCTTGCTTTCTGAGGGATTGCTATGGGGTAGCTCTTTGAACTACAGGGATATGATGAAGAGTTATTTTCTTCAGTCCTCGACAACCAAAGGTGTTTGAGGTTTAGTGCAGCTGTGGAATGTGCGCTGAAAGGAGAGCTCAGACAGTTATTCCACATGTCAGCATGATTGCATGCAGCGAACGCCTTTATTTCACAACTTTTGGTGAAACACTGAAAACTGAGATGGCGTTACATTTGTCAGTGGAGATGTTAACCAATTGTTGTTCAGCTGGAGAGCTGTGCTTGTGCTTGCGGAATCAAGACACTGTGCCTGGCCTCGTCCCAACTCAATGGGCTGTCACATTCTGAAATGCAACATTGAGCCCAAGCACTGGAGTAGATGAATTCAAGGGAACCTCCGCTATCTTAATGCAAATCAAAATGCAAAATCGCAAGGAGCCTATGTCCCATATTTACATTCATGGTATTGCCCTATATAAACTAGGGATATCACAAGACCAAATTTGGAGCAGGGCCTGTTTTTTAAAAGCCTTTCTGTGGCTTCATTCCAGTTCTGCAAAATAGGGATGAATTTGAATGAAGCCTATGAAATGAGGGAGAAATTATTTGATTTCGGGGTGCTACAACAGATAGAGCAAAACAATAAAAAGCAGTAGCTACCTATAGTATACAACAAAATGGAGCTGTGTTCAAAATTACTATATAAAATGTCTCAGATGGCAGTAATGGCAATGGTTGATATAACTTTCAATACCAATTATAAATATACTTATAACCAATAAGTCCCATTTTAAAAATGCAGAAATGGGACAGAAAGTGAGTTCTTGAAAAAAATGACTAAAAGGTATCTTCAATGCAAAAAAAACAACCCCATCTCTGCTGTGGCTGGTACTTAAGCACAGACAAAATAACTATGGTTTAGTTATCATTTTTCTTCTCTACTGAATGCCCCTCATGTGTTTCCACGCCTTCAGGACAGCTACCCTACCCAATTAAATGGCAGTCCCCTTAAAGTTAATAATTTCATAATGTCAGTTTTATTCAGCTTTTAAACTGCGTTGAGGGGGAAAGACCATCACCACATCACTCATCCGCTCAGGGCTCATGGGGAAAGGGGGAGACACTGATAACATGCCGAAACCAGGACTAGATTAATTCAGACATGCAAATGTGCACATCAGGTAGGTGCACAACATGCGCTCGGCAAGCCCCGGAGGTGCTTCTGACAGTAAGCAGAAAGGCGCGCAAAGTGAGCTGTACAGGTGGTGACAGGTGGTGACAGTCCAGATGGCCGCATGAGTGCGCGGGCGGAGGCTAGCAGGGCAGAATAGAAGTTTAAGGAAGTCAATCACCTTAATCACCCAGCAATTTGCACAGGATTCCTACAGCTTCCTAAATCTACTCTTCAGGCAGGGGCTACAAAAAAACACCACAGGCACATGTCTGATCCAAATCGCACAACAGGAACAAAGGAACCCCCCCCCGCCCTGATCGGCAGCCGATAGGATAAGTTCACACCTTTGAAAGGAAGCCGACAAGACAATTTGACTCCTCGGCGGCAAAGGCTTTGCAAGACACGACCCGCCAAGGGGCAGGAGAGAACTGTGGAATGCCGGGAGAACGTAGATGACTGGCAAACGCGATGCGTCCGAATGCTTTTTTATACGAAGCATTGATTGATCCTAGTGGGCTCAACTGTGAGGCTTATTTGAATGCCTACTCTTCTCTACCGGATTTGCTTTGTAATATAATAATATAATATACGCCATTTAGCAGACGCTTTTATCCGAAGCGACTTACAGTAGTGAATGCATACATTTTTCGGTATGTGTGGTCCCAGTGGGAATCAAAACCCACAACCTAAGCTTTGCCAACGCCATGCTCTAGCTACTGAGCCACGCGGAACCACTAGAGTGGTTCAAACAAATCCCTTTGGAGAAATAATATATCCTCCATGGAACCAGTATAGGGGTTATTCATAACACTCACGGGCAGGGTTAGCGTGTCGGTAGGGGCTGAGATCGTCATGGCAGAGTGTTTTCACATTCATAAACGTGGATTACCGGGTCGGTTTGACCATTTCCGTGTGCACAGATTTTTCCGTGACGAAAAACAGTTCATTCATCTTTGATAAATAACCCATTATCCCCAAAGTCCCCTAGAGTGTAGTGTTGATTATAGTGTTTACGTGAACTATTTTCCTAGAATACTTGCATAGCTCACATTTTTTTGTGTGATGTACCATAATTACTGGAGTTTCACTGTCGCAATTAAGACAAAATACCTTCCTTGAAGGGTACTTAACAGATTACTGAACAGATTTTCTCCACCCAGCACTCAAACCTACAATCTTCTGGTTATAAGGCAAATTCCCTGATCACTACACTGCACTGCCACACCATTTCAATACAGCCAGGGTCAGCGCTGAGACTAAATACATTTGTCTTGGGCGGCGGGTAGCGTAGTGGTCTAAGGCACCACACTTTGGCTGGTCTGGTGTGGCGTGCGCTGCCTGTCAGGGACGCGGCTCGAAACCCCCGTCTCTACCAGACCGGCCCTGGTCGTCAGCCCCGATCGGAGGCGGCGTTTGGCTCTCCAGCTCTGAGTCCGTCGAGGAGCAGGAAAAAGGCGTCCGTGGTAGAGTTCCGTCTCGTGAAGAGGCTGATCTATCGGCCCGGAAAGAGTGTCTCGACCCCGAGGACGGGCGGCGGGCTCGTGGGGGAGGGAGAATTGAGATAAATGGAGGGTATAATTGGCAACCAAATTGGGAGAAAAACTGGAACATTTTTAAATATTAATAAATACATTTGTCATGAAGGGTTTAAAACAAGTCCTCCTTGATGTTCTCCCTCCCTTCAGGATCAATTGATAGGACTGTCAGGCCATGAGTCTGGGATTTGGGTTTTCTATTCGCATCGTTTTATTCTAGTCAGCTTAATCCTTCTGGCTGTAGGCTAGGAAGTCTTCATTGAGCCCTGTTTGTCTCAGAGCTTCATCACCACACTCTCAAATATGTATGAAATGTATAATGACTTGTATTCATTAGTTTAGTTTATTAGCACAAAAAATATATATATAATACAACAAAGTATACGAAACAAATAAACATAACAAATTTGTGCAGGAGAGGTAAGAAACCCCAAAGGGCTTATAATAAAACCTCCCCTCTAGGATTTACTATTTATCCTGTTCTTTAACATAAAATGAAATTAAAAACAAGTAAAAAAGCAAATAAATTCATAATAACAGTAATAATAAAAAATAAATAAAAGAGTAAACACAGACACATAGCACATACATCCATGTACAGAGCACCTTAATTATGACACAGGTGTTTTTCATGTTGGACTTGAATACAGACAATGATGGACAGGTTTTGATAGAGAGGGGACAGGTATTCCAGAGTGATGGACCTCTGTATTTAAAGGAGTGTTGACCAAGAGTTGTATGACAATAATGAATATGAATGTCCTTTGCTCGTCTAGTTGGATATGAATGGATATCTGAGTTCATTAAAAAGAAGTTGTTGAATACACTTGGTAGGCTGTGATGATCTTGAGACATACATTTATACATAAAAATACATGTTTGATAGACATTGATGTTGAAGATGGTTAACAGATTTAGTTTCTTGAACAGTGGAGCTGATGGTTCATAACGATTTGACGCAGTTGCCAATCGTAAAAATGTATTTTGGATTAAAGTAATTTTTTGAAGGGCAGAAGGATATGTACTGGCCCATACGATGTTACAGTATGATATGTATGGGTACATTAAACTATAGTAGAGTGTTAAAAGACAGGATTGATTTACCAATGAACAAACTTTTCTAATGATGCCAAAAGATTTCATAGTTTTTTTACACACATAATCGATGTGATCTTTCCAGGACAGTTTTTCATCAACTAGTACACCTAAACATTTTGCAGAAGTGACTTGATTAATTTCTATATTATTCACAAACAATTTTGCATCTTCCTTTGCGTAATTTTTATTTTTGTTTCTGAAAATGATGAAATTAGATTTTTTTGCATTTAGAGAAAGTTTGTTCATCTGGAACCACTTTGCAGTATATGATAGAATATCATTGGCTTCTCTGATCAATGACCTAAAGTTTGTTTGTGATATGACAATATTGGTATCATCAGCAAATAGAATGGGCAATGCAGAATCAGACATCCTAGCAAAGTCGTTTATATAGATCAGAAATAGAAGTGGCCCAAGAATAGACCCTTGAGGCACTCCGCAGTATAGCTTGATTCTGTTTGAAATACAACCATTTATAGATACATATTGATCTCTATTATTAAGGTAGTCACTAAGCCAATTGATAACAACATCCTGAAAACCATAACGATGAAGTTTAGAAATGAGAATTTTATGATCGACTGTGTCAAAAGCCTTAGATAAATCCAAAAATATACCAATTGCAAACATATTATTGTCTAAAGCTGTGGAGATTTTGTCTATAAGTTGTAAGAGGGCCATGTATGTTGAGTGGTTTCGTCGAAATCCATATTGGTGTTTATACAGGATATTGTTATCATTCAGGTGTTTTAGCATTCGTGCATTGACTAGCTTTTCCAAAATTTTGGAGAAGCAAGGTAAAATAGAGATTGGTCGATAATTAGTAAAAATGCTAGGATCCCCTTCCTTGAATAACGGTATAACCTTTGCAACTTTCAGGT
Source organism: Aldrovandia affinis (assembly GCA_029706075.1). Taxonomy (NCBI): domain Eukaryota; kingdom Metazoa; phylum Chordata; class Actinopteri; order Notacanthiformes; family Halosauridae; genus Aldrovandia; species Aldrovandia affinis. The sequence continues at coordinate 1,554,916 of JAINUG010000137.1, read as the reverse complement.
CCTTTGGGACAACCCCGGTTTTTAAAGAGACAGAGAGAACATGGGTTAGTGGTTCACAAATTGCAGACGCCACTTCTTTTAAAATCTTGGCCTTGATTTCATCGTGACCAGCAGCAGAGTTATTGAGGTTGACAATGATGTCAAGCACTTCTCTGGATGTAGGGGGTTCAAATTTACACAAGGTGGGAAAATGACCAGTAATATTATCTATTGGACATTCGTCTGTATGAGCTATTTTTTTTGCAAGAGTGCCACCCACATTGACAAAGAAGTTATTGAATCCATTTGCTATATCAGAAGGGTTATTAAATGAGATGTCGCCATCAGTAAATTGAGACGGGATTTTCACAGGAGCTTTTTTTCTTATTTAGTAATTGATTGATGATGTTCCACGTGGATTTAATGTTACTAGCAGACTCTTTAAACTTGTCTGAGTAATATTTCTTTTTTGCTATACGAAGTAGATGTGAAAATTTATTTTTATATTTTTTGTATGTATCAAGATTATGGGTTGTTGGGCTTTGCAGAAATCTTTTATATAGTTTATTTTTCTTTATAGAGGATTTTAATAATCCCAAAGAGAACCATGGTTTACTAGCTACTTGGCCTGACTTGATCTTATACTTAACTAAAGGAAAACATTTATTAAACGTAGAGTTGAATATTTGAGAAAATGATTGGTATGCCAATTCAGCATCATGCTGTGTATAGATATGATCCCATGGAACATCCTCAATCATGGACTTAAAACATTCTAAATTCGCTTCATTGAACTTGCGATAGCTTGCTTTATCTCTATTCATTCTTTGTAAACCACCAGTTGCTGAAGTCAGTTGAAATATTGGAAAGTGATCTGAAATGTCACTATACAATATCCCTGAATTGGATACATAATCAAAATAATTAGTTAGAATATTATCAATTAGGGTGGCAGTTTTATTTGTTACTCTAGTTGGTTTATATATGAGAGGATAGAAATAAGATGAATACAATACATTTAAAAAATCAGCTGTAGGAGAATGATTTTCACTTTTGAAAAGGTTGATATTGAAATCGCCAAGTAGAAAACACAGTTTTCCTTCATCATTAATAACATCCAGAGCAGCAGCAAGCACATCATTGAAGCAATTGATATTACTATCAGGTGGGCGGTAAATGGCTCCAATTATAATAGTTTTTCCACCAAAATGCGTTTTTTTTTTTCGAACACAAAGGTATTTCCAGAAATACAGATTCAACATCAATTTCATCAGAAATTAAAGTAAGGTCTTTTCTTATTCTAAACTGAAAATCATTGTGCACAAAAATAGAGACTCCACCTCCTAACTTGTCCTTTCTACATGCATGAACAGAACTGTATTGAGACATGTTGTAAACATCTGCTGTTTCCTCAGTGAGCCATGTTTCCAATAAAGCAATAACAGAAAATTCATGATTTAGAGTTGACATAAAATGAGTTAGTTGATCATTATTTTTTGGTAAACTGCGTATGTTTAAGTGAAATGTAGAGAAAATGTCCGACATTTTTGATAAATTACCAATATAAGTGCTGAACTCACATTCATTATAATAATTACAGGGGCGAGACTCACTGTTTGCATAATTGAAAAAATGTGCATCTGGGTCATATGAGTCAATATTGTCCGTGTATTTACAATCATTTAACTTGTATGGATTGAAAACCTGTTTCAAATAATTCGGTTCAGCATCTGTATCACTTCTTGTTTTGTGTTGTTCAGTCATTATGTGAACTTGAAATTGTAATAGTCAGTGGGTGCACGAGTAGATCTATGCAGTGGATTACTGACCCACTCCTCGGACTTATGTATCACTCTTCTGGCTCCTTGGGCGTTGGGAGGCAGGGTGGACAATATTCATTGGTACAACACTTGAAAAAAGAAAAAAGTTGAGGCATGACCCCCCCCACCCATGGACTACACACGCACACGGAGAGCTGTGGACACACGCGTGTGCTGGAGGCCACAGCATCAGACTACAGAATGACCCAGTGGAGTTAATTACATGATTAATTGGATGCCAAGCACTTCCATTCTCTCCTAAGAAGATGAAGATCTAAAGAATGATAAAACACTACAGCACAGCTCCAACACACAAGTGCATACAGTAGTAGTTACCAAACTGTGGGTCGGAACCCAATAGTGGGTTGTGAGAAGGGTTGAGGGGGGTTACAATTAATTTTTTAAAATATATATATGTAACTGCCAAAATAAAGGAAACACCTACAAAAATAGGGCGTTGGGATACAACAAGCCTCCAGAACAGCTTCAATGCCCCTTGGCATAGATTCTGCAACCGAAACACCAAGTGGAAAAAGGACTCGTATTTTGAAGTAACTAAATCACAATGAAAAAGGACTCATCTACACATGTTTCATATTAATGTCAATAGTAATTACCAATATGTTTCTGCTATAAAATACATTTTACGTATTGGCTGGTCCTTTACGAGTGTGAGCTTCCTATCACGGTCACAGTTAGAAACCCGACTGTACCAGACCGGCCGCAGTGGGTGAGTTTCTCAAGCAACACGAGAGATCTAACAGATTTTTAAAGAGGTTAAATAATTGGTGCCGAATTGCAGGTGCGTCGGTCACAGAAACGTCAAAATGATTCAGTGTGTCAAGGGGAACTGTGTCGAAAATCATAGCGGCTTAAGCCAAACAAGGAGAAACTCCATCAGGAAAGAGGAACAGTGGTCAAAACTGATAGGGGTGGATGGACAATTAACAGGATAGTTTATAAAAACCACAAAACAACGGCCTCAAAATGAATCTACACCTCTGTGACCCAGTCTCAACAAAAACTGAATGTTATGGGCTTCACAAAGCTGATATTTACGGTAGGGCTGCTATCAGGAAAATGCATGCGAATAAGGCCAATGCACAAAAACCCCAAACCAGGTGTTGAGCAAAAAACATCTGCTCTGTTTCCTACATCTAGAAGAGGTTATATTTGGAGAAAGTCAAAGGAAGCCTTGAACCTGCATTGCCTGTTCCCAGCTGTTGAACATAGTGCTGAATATGCTATGGTATGCGCAGCCATTTCGTGGGAGTCATTGGGTTCGATTATTACTCCGCATTATGGGCAAGGAATACGACGTCGTTTTTGGCAACCAGGTGCATTTTACATTACATTTACATTTTAAGCATTTAGCAGACGCTCTTATGCAGAGCGACTTACAAGATGTGCATTAATACATGGTAAGAACAATCAAGAGATCAGTGCAGTAAAGGTGGTTCCTTAAGATGTTCCAATATTCCATATTTTTGGTATGTGTATATATATGTATTCTCAGTTTGTTACTTCTGTGGAGAAAGCTCATTTTAGGAAGATACGCTCTGGGGACATCCCGGACAAACATTGAAGTTACTGCTCACTACAATAGTCTATTAACCGGTAAACTCCAGAACATAATCAGACACTACCAGACATGTCCGTACGAAAAGCAAGTTCATGCTGTTTCGCCCAGTTAGTTATTTACCTCTATTGGCATTTTACATTTTAGGCATTTAGCAGACGCTCTTATCCAGAGCGACTTACACAGTTTACATTTCTTTACATACAATCCATTTATGCAGCTGGATATTTTTACTGAAGCAATTCAGGTTAAGCGCCTTTAGCTCAAGGGTACAACAGCAGTGCCCTACCTGGGAATTGAACCTGCAACCTCTGAGTTTCAAGCCCAGCTCCCAAACCATTACACTAAACACACTGGCAGTGGCCAGCCCTAAACAACTTAGTGACTCTGTCTTGGAAAAGCTTGTCTTTAATACACACTGAACTTTATCCTTCATTCTGTGTGTCACATATGACTCATGTGTTAGTCATATGCCTTTAGTTGTGAGAGTGAAGCTGATGACTCCCATATGATGATAGGCACGCACTGGTGATTTATAGACGAATATCACCATGAATTTTGAAAATGTAAATTAATTGCATATTCCTAACTGTTAGCAGTTAAATACTGTATCTACCTGCACTGGTGCCTGCAATATGTTGAAAATGGACTCAACTTATCTCCTATTGACTTTCCTGTGCAGATTCCCATTTACACCCACTAGGACTGTCAATATCCAAATATTGGAATTAAATTAAAGGTACTGAAAATAGGGTTGTGCATAATTGTAGTGTTTTTCCAAAACTTACTCAAGTCCATTGACCAAAAGTGGACTGGATTTTTGGAAGAACACTACAATTATGCACAACCGTATGTTCATAATAATATAATTCATGGTATGGTGATATTCCTCTATAAATCACCAGCTCATGCCTATCCTCATATGGGAGTCATCAGCTTCACTCTCACAACTAAAGGCATATGACTAAACATAAGAGTCATACGTGACACACAGAATGAAGGATAAAGTTCAGTGTGTATTAAACACGAGCTTTTCCAAGACAGAGTCAGTAAGTTGTTCAATAGAGGTAAATAACTAAGGGGGCGAAACAGCATGAACTTGCTTTTGTACATTCAATTGTAACACATCTTTTTGGGTGAATTTAGTTTTACTTGTTAAACAAAATCTTTTTGTATGAGCAATTGTATTAGTATAAAAGAATATAATGTTTTGAGCATACAATATATCTCACTACCTTTATTGTTTATGTTACACAACATAATTTTTACTTTTAAACACTTTATAAAAATGTGTTCACAAGGGTTTACTTGGGCTGCGAGTTACTATATGGTCTTAAATATGAACTCTGTGAACCCCAAGTGGGTTTTTTTATTAACTTAAGTAGTTTATTTTATCTATATATTATATCCAGTTTATGAACCTCAATGGGTTCAGCAGAACCAAGTCTACATATTCCTACCATTATAAAAACAATATATAAACACTACAAGTGCTTCTCACTTGATAGAATGACTGAAATGAATCCTATAGCAAAAAATGGTTAAAATTTTTTTCAATTCATCAAAAACCAGTTAGTTCACTAGTACATCAAGTTAACGTGAACTCAAGAATGAACCCTGGGTACATTGAAATACATAAAGATGACAAAATAATCATCAGCAGGCCTACAAAAGATTGATCAAATAGTCTATAAACCGCTTTAACATCCCATACCTGTTAGTGATATCCTGCACCTCTAAATCAAGTGCCAGTCATCCACAAGTCTGTCGTGAACAAAATATCTTGCTTGCAGGTGAAAATGGAATTGATTAAATAAACTGACCTCCGTATATATAAATGACTTTTAGAAATTAAATCCAAGTGCACAAATCCATGACTTCAAACCATGGTAGAGAACATTACATTTGTGATGTTAACGAACAAACACAGGCAAGATACAAAACACAAAATACAAAACGACCCTGTTGAGCCTACAAACAACGAAAGGCCAACACGTGGGGCAAGCCGTGGTCGTACCTAATCTGCCGTTTCCTGTGCTGATAGGGAGGGGCCTGTTACTCACCCGTCTGTGGTCAAGTATGTCAGGAGGGAAAGAAAGGGACCAAAAAGAAAAAGGAGTCCGAAAACAGGTGAGAGTCACCAGCCAAGGAGAGAACCAATGGTGTGGATATCAGGAAGTAGACCCCAATGCATCTACCGAAACCCTATCGGAAGAGGGTCCGGTCAAAGAGCAACTGGAGGACGTTGAGAGAGATTTGGCGGAATTGCTTCCGATGGAACACAAGCAGGAACCCAAACCCACTTTCTTATTGGGCTGATTCGGGACAGCGCGACTGGAGGACCCCAATCTGGCCAATGCTCTCCAACAGGTCACAGTCGTGGTGGGGCAACCCCTTGAGGGGGTAAGTCAAATTATTTACCCTCACTTTGCGATACAAAACTAATGATTATGTCAAGTAATAACAAAGAACAACGAATGTATTGAGTTGCTATTGGTGCCCAAACAGTACGTACAATCTATCCTTCATTTGGCACATGCTCATATGCTTGGTGCCCATCTGGGGGTAGAAAAGACAGTGGACAGGATACGAAGCTGGTTTCACTGGCCCGGGGAGAAGAAAGCCGTTGCCGCCGTTGTCCCGAGTGCCAGCATGTGGCGCCCAGACTCCTTTACCACAGTCCCTTAACCCCCCTCCCAATAACCCCCGTTCTGTTCATCAGAATTGTGATGGATCTCGTCTGCCCATTACCCAAGAGTTCCAGAGGGTACCAGGATATCTTGGTCATTGTGGATTACGCCACCAGACACGCTGAAGCCACTCCACTGTGCGCAATGGCCACCGAGGGGATCGCACATGACACTGTTACACTCCCGAATGGGCCTACCAGGACAAATACTGACTGATCAGGGAACCCCATTTATGTCCAGAATAACGAGAGACGTGTACAATGTTGAAAATGATCCAACTACGAACCTCAGTATACCACACACACAGACAGATGAACTGGCGGAGAGGTTCAATCGCACGTTAAAACAGATGCTTAAATAAGCAATGGAGGCAGATGGGAAAAATTGGGACCAGCTGTTGCCATATCGAATGTTTTCTATTAGGGAAGTTCCCCAGATCTCAACCGGATTTTCACCGTTCGAGCTGCAGTTTCGGAGATGACCCCGCGGACTGCTGGATGTGGCCAAAGAGGCGTGGGAACAGCAACCTTCCCCTCACCACACCATGGTGGAACACGTGGAGGAAATGAGAGATCGAATGGCCCCTAGAACGTGAACACATGCAGGAAGCGCAAAATGCACAAGCTCGGGTGTATAACCGCAGAGTTCAGCAAAGGGAATTCCAGAGAGGAGAAGCGGTGTTGGTGTTGGTGCTAATCCCCACCTCGGAATGTAAGTGTGTAAGAAAGTGGGTCAATTACAGGATGCGACAACCGGGACGCTGAAATATAACTCAGTTGTATCATATAAATCTGTTGAAAAGGTGGAATGCAGGTGAAGTACTGTATACCATTGTCCCCAAGGGAACAGATATCATGCCTGCGGAGGTGTCACTGGGGAGCAACTGAACCAGACCCAGACACAAGACTCGCGGGAACTGGCAGAGCAGTAACCAGGATGTGTTCTCCAGCGAACCGGGACACACAAACCTTATCAAACACAAAATAATCACTGCCCCAGTTGAAAAGGTAAAGTTACGGCCGTACTACACACCCGAAGCAAGAAGAGAAGCCATTGAGTAGAGGTAAAAAATATGCTGGACGCAGGGATCATAGTGACTGGTTAGCCAAATTGTATTGGTAACGAAACCGGATGGCACAATTCGGTTCTGCAATGACTTAGAAAGTCAAATGAAATTTCGAAATTCGATGCTTATCCCATGCCCAGGATAGATGAATTGATTGACAGACTAGGAAGCGCCCGCTTCATCAGCACAATAGACCTGACAAAAGGATATTAGCAGGTGCCACTAGCTCCTGAGGCCGGGAAAAAAAACTGCGTTTGCCACCCCAGAGGGATCGTTTCAGTACAGGAAACTGACGTTCAGATTACATGGAGCTCCGGTCACGTTCCAGAGGTTGATGTAACGGATTCTTTCTGGCAGCCTACCTGGATGACATAATAATTAATGGAAACGAGTGTCTAATGTGGGACAGGTCTAATGTTTAATGTGGGACAGGTCTAGTGTCTAATGTGGGACAGGTCTAATGTCTAATGTGGGACAGGTCTAATGTCTAATGTGGGACAGGTCTAATGTCGAATGTGGGACAGGTCTAATGTCTAATGTGGGACAGGTCTAATGTCTAATGTGGGACAGGTCTAATGTCTAATGTGGGACAGGTCTAATGTCTAATGTGGGACAGGTCTAATGTGGGACAGGTCTAATGTCTAATGTGGGACAGGTCTAATGTCTAATGTGGGACAGGTCTAGTGTCTAATGTGGGACAGGTCTAATGTGGGACAGGTCTAATGTCTAATGTGGGACAGGTCTAATGTGGGACAGGTCTAATGTCTAATGTGGGACAGGTCTAATGTCTAATGGGACAGGTCTAATGTCTAATGTGGGACAGGTCTAATGTCTAATGTGGGACAGGTCTAATGTCTAATGTGGGACAGGTCTAATGTCTAATGTGGGACAGGTCTAATGTCTAATGTGGGACAGGTCTAATGTCTAATGTGGGACAGGTCTAATGTGGGACAGGTCTAATGTGGGACAGGTCTAATGTCTAATGTGGGACAGGTCTAATGTGGGACAGGTCTAATGTGGGACAGGTCTAATGTCTAATGTGGGACAGGTCTAATGTCTAATGTGGGACAGGTCTAATGTCTAATGTGGGACAGGTGCGTGTAGTGTTGAGTGCACTAAGGGGGGTGGGGCTGACGGCTTGGTTTACAGAAGGCAGAATACCTGGGATATACTACAGGGAGAGGGTGTATCAAACATCAGGCAACAAAAGTGGAAGCAATTACAGACTGGCCCTGCCCCCTCAACAAAAAGCAAGTACAAACGTTTGTGGGACTAACCAGTTAATATAGAAAATGTATTCCTAACTTTGCCTCTCTGGCCAGCTCCCTTACAGATCTAACCCAGAGTCGCCCGCCGGACCGAGCAGAGTGGACGGAGCAGACAGAGAAAGCATTTCAGGACTTGAAGAGGTCACTGTGCTCAGGACCCATGCTGGTGATTTCGGATTTCGATAAACCCTTAAAGGTACAAACCGACGCATTGGAAACCGGGGTGGGGGGCGCCGTCTTGTCCCAGCTACAAGAGGGGGATTTACACCCAATCATGTCCATCAGCAGAAAACTGTTACCTCAAGAACAGAAATACTCAAAAGGAGAAAAAGAGTGTCTAGCGATCAAGTGGGCGCTTGAGACTTTGCGGTGCTATCTGTTGGGACGCATGTTACCCTGGTAACGGATCATGCGGCAGTAGGCTGCCCATGGGAGTGCTGACGCCCTCTCCAGGAGGGATGCACTATGGTGCCAGGCCGCCCCTCCCTCCCTCCCGGTCGGAGCTGAGGGAGAGGGTGTGTGGCAGACGGCCGGGAGAGGTGATAGTGCCAACGCACTGGCTCCACCCCCAAGCCTTATATGGAGGTCCGGAGGAAATAGGACGCACCAGGAAACTCCTGATCACTGGGAAATAAAAGAGGGGGCGTTACCCCTTACTGGTTGCAAAATACCGTATGGGAAGCGAGTGAAGAGTTGAAGGTGGAAAAGTACGAGAATTGTATTGTGATCGGATTTATCATTTCCTTACTATCCTGATTGTGTAACAAACTGTTTGTATGAGAACCTGGATGTGTATTGGATTTTGGATAGCAGACAACGACTACGAATACGGACCGTGGATTTGGATTGTTTGTCTATGTTTCCCCTCTCCCCCTTATCTCCCTCATTGCGAGTTTCCCCTAATAAAGCCTGCTTTACTCCAATTGAATTCATCGTGCAAAAAAGTGTAACCCAAACAGACATATTTAGAATGAAAAAGGCAAGAATTTTGGGGACTGCCTGACGAATCAGAGGCAACCCATGGTGGCAATCACGCATTCAATTTGAATTGGCTACAATCTCTTACCTCCACCACCGTGGAGAGTTACAGTGTGTTAATATACTGTATTGACATACAGAGCCGGATTAATCCAAGAAGGTTTAGTTCGAATTGATTGAATTGCATTTGTCCTAATGTAGTTCAAATTCATTAGATTGAATCCCATCCATGTCCCTCTTTCCCAGTCAGAAATCATTTTCCGATTGTATTACTAAAATTACACCATGGAACCAAGCGGCAGAGATCTGTTTGTCCATTTGATATGACATGTAGTCCTATAGTACAGTCTCTTTTTGTTTTGTTTTCCAAAAACTAAATTCCCAACACTACGTCACCAGGTCAGCAAACCAACTGACATTTTACATTTACATTTTAAGCATTTAGCAGATGCTCTTATCCAGAGCGACTTACAAGATGTGCATTAATACATGGTAGGAACAATCATAGTTTGCGCAAGAGATCAGTGCAGTAATACAGCGATAGATATCATTGCAGGCAGCTGCGTACCATACCTGTAACACTGGGAAGGAAAAGGTTAGTAATATTTATTATATATTTTTTTTTTTAATGAGTAAGCAGGGGTACATAGTGTTGAGCAAGTAGGCAGTGGTGATGACAATTAGCTAGGTGTATAGAATTCAGTGGTAGTGGAGTCTGAAAAGGGGGGTTTTGAGTCTCTTGTGGAAGTGATTCTGCGGTCCTGACCGATTGCGGAAGGTCGTTCCACCAGCGAGGGATAAGGACAGAGAAGAGGCGAGACCGCGAGGGGCGGCTGCGGCTCAATAGTGCAGTCATTTTGCTTTTGTAGAATTAGAGATGTGACCTGGAGCTTTTTGCACTATCGTCAGGTTTTCCATTACATTTACTGCCAACCAAAAAGCACAAGTTGTTCTTTGCTGTGGAATTTTGTTGTGTTTAAACAGTGGGATTCAAACTGATTCCAGGTCCACCTGATTAATTAAATTTTATTATTTTATTTTAAACCAAATGGTATTACAGTCTATTTCTTTCATCAAGCAATCTGACATCTTTAACAATCAACATTTAACAATCATTTAACCTCAACATCGAAGAATCCGGAATAGGATATCTGCAAACTAGACCGTTTCAGCACCCACATGGCGGTTAGATTAATAGTTCAGTTTCCCTCTGAAAAAAAAGTATTAAACATGTCCTAAATTACATAAGAGCAAGAATTGTGTGTTTTTTCGCTCAGAAGTTTGACCACTTTGGCTGAGCAATAATGAAATATAACTGTGGAAGGCGTCGGTCTTGGCAGCTAATCAGGGCGATTAACGGCCACGCCTACTGGCAGAGCAGCCAACGCACACCAGTCCAGGGTTTGACAATTACACCTGTGTGCTTAAAACCACTCTGCTCTCTTCAGTAGGGGGCTGGAACCAGGAAGGAGAAGGTGTTAGAGACTGAAAGAAAAGAAAAAGAAAGAAAAGTATCGAACACGAACTGAAAAGTTTCGGTTCTATATTGTTTAATATATGCCATTTAGCGGACGCTTTTACTGTTTAATTTGGTTTAAAGTTGGTTTAAAACTGTTTAAAGACTGTTTAATTTGGTTTGTTATTTTCAGTTTATTGTTTTTGTCCCGAACCTGTGAGGGCGACGGACGAAGAGCTTCTGTTTTATTTGAGCCTCCCGGTCTCATTCTCTGCCCCGTGTCTGGGGAAAGAGAACCGTGGTTAAATAATAAAAACCCGGTCCGTGGACCAGCAAACTCCTCTCTGTCTCCGACTGCTCTGTTCCCATCCAGGGATTGTCACGTGGCGTGTGACAATAACTTATTCAAAAGATGCAGGTTTAGTCAAATTTTTGTCAAATACGTCATCAAATATTTCATCAAATATTCGGGTTCTGAGAGCACATGCTCTTCAAACATCACTATCGCGTTGCTTAATGTACGCTGGGACAGCCGAAACCTTCCCAACACCTATACAGTGCCACTCAACCTTGGGGACCACTGTGCATGGAGCTTGCTGTTACTGTTGAGCTCTCAATTAATTCCGTTTGATTGAGCGATTAACTGAATGGTGACCTCAACTATTGTAGATGTCACATAACACTTACATCCATCCATGTACTTACATCCATATTTGCACAGCATTCATTTGCACCATGTACATATTTTATATTTATATTTATAAACTATTTTTAGATTTCGATTTGATATTGTGTGTTTTTGTATTGTGTGTGTGTTGTTTGTTGTTTGTATTCATTTTAAACTGCACTGTGGATGAGAGAGAAAACGCAATTTCAACCCCTGTATGTCGTGTATATACAGTGATTGACAATAAAGCTGACTTTGACTTAGACTTTGATAACAGTTATATTAGGCAAGTTATTTGTGAAAGAAATGGGCTGATGGGAATCGAATTGTGCCAATGGAAAGGTACAGGGCACTTCTTCACAAGTTGTGCATGTTCATTGGCGCTCCTTAAACAAAGCAAGGCTCGGTATTAATTAAGCAACTGTTTAAGCATAATGGAGACAGCTGTCCTAGATTTATTTAAACAACCTTTATTAATAACCAATGTGCTGAAAAAACACTTAGTTTACTATTTGAATTCAAGAAATGAGATTTTGAGAGAAATATAAGTCATCCAGCAGTAATACAACACATCTTTGACATTGTCTCAAGGGAGGGGGATAAAGAATATGCAAGTAAAAAACTGCAACGTAATTATTTTAGTCATGTAAATGTAGCGGGTGTGCTCTGGTACGTGAGCGTCCGCTACAAAAAGTGACGTGGATAAGAGTGTGATTAGTTCCCTGAGTTAGGGACTTGAGTCTTTAGCTCAGCGAGCTTAATCACTCTCTTGTCACGTCGAGATCCTCAGTTCGAAACTCGCTGCAGGCAGAACCAACTCCGTTACATTGGTGCCGTGACTCGGGTGCTACGACTGATGGTAATTGCTTGGGCTGTGGTTGCTGCAGGAGTTTCGAGGGGGAGAATGTAGCGGGTGAGCTCTGGTACGTGACAAGACCTTTCAGGCAAATGAGAAAAAAACAAGTACAGCTTTTTATTAGTGTCAAATTTTGTCCATGGAATGTCACTACATTGAGTTGTCAATGCCTGGAACAACTTGCCAGGTCAGGTAGTCGAGGCAGAAACACTTGGGCTATTCAAGTCCAGGCTAGATGCAGTACTAGATGTTCTTTAGATTAGGACATGATGAGCCTAGATGGGCTGAGCGGCCCGTTCTCGTCATTATGTATTCTTATGTTCTTATATATATTTTTTTAGTTTGTTATTCTTTATTGGGGACAGGTGTTGGAAATTAGCCTTTGGCTATACACACTTAATGCAACGCATCTGATGTTTGTTTTCTAACATTATAACAATGCGTTTGCGATGTCCCTGATAAATAAATAAATAATAAATAAACTGTGAAAATGGATTTATAAATGGATGATGTAGATGTCATTATGTATTCTTGTGTTCTCACGTGCACAGTGAAATAGAATGCAGGACGCAGGGACTGACACTGAAGATCATTCAGTACACACGGACACAATGATGAACGTGTTCTTGTTTTAACCCCACCACACCCCATTTACAGAAATCACATGGGTTATTTTGGTGCCAGGTAGAAAACTTCACACAGTGAGTGCAGTTACCTAAAATTACAAACCAGTTCAACAAGGTGACAACAAGCTTGCGGTTTTTAATCCCACCAAGACAAAAGTACACCTATTCATCTGTCTCTCAATCCATCAGTCTCATCATCTCTCTTGAAGTCTGTATATCTATCCATCCATCTATCCCTCAATCCACCTCTCTGCCCACCTATCTTAGAGCTGTTAACCCCCAGGTTCAGTAAAATGACACAATATTTTCATGTGGATAAACACCTGGCTCAAACCACAAATGACATAATTTATATGCACGTTTCCAAATGCATTTGGACTTGAAGCATTGACTTTTCCAAGATGTATAACTGTACAAATAGCTGAGCAAAGTTCAAAAGCATCTTAGCAGAAATGTCCTTGCAAATATGCGCGTTCTGAGTGCACATGCTCTTCATTAACAATTACAGATTGTTGTGACTTCTGCTTCCCTCTGGGGGTACGCACTCATGCCAAATTCACACGGATGCCATGAGCTGCTGCAGAAGCTGTCTCCACAGCTCAGTACACAAATGGAGGTTTTGAATAACTTTTCTGCCAAAAATCACTTCAAAATAACACTTTGGCAGTTTACTTTGGATAATCCTTCTAAATAAACTTTACACACCGTCAATTCCAAATATATGAGTGTGCGCTAAAATGCCACTCCTAGGTAAACACTGCCCTGGTGCCTTTCCGTTGGCACCAGGGTTCACAGCCAAGTTCACAGTCACACTAGGACAAATGATGGTGTGCAAGCTACGCAATGCCAGTAACAACAGGGATACAAATGGATGACTGAGACTGCACAATAGAGTCCATATTTATGGTACCAACCTTGTCCACACCAACAATCATTAGTGTGCACTGCACACCCACACATGCATATCAACGCATCAACTCGAACTGGAATACTTGGTAATTGGTCTGCTTCCCAAGCAACAATGACCCCGCACCCAAGTCCACTGCCAACCAATCAAGTCTGAACATTGTTCACACCAAACCAATCCCTCCTCAGTTAAATATTCTTTCCAACCAATCAGCAGCACACTTCCACCGTGATCACAACGGTTCAGGCTCATGCAGGCCAAAGATAAACCCCTGAAAAATACATATAAAATCAAACATGTTGTCACAATGAATGGCAACAACAGAAGCCAGAAGAAAAGGTCAATCAAGTTTGCAAAATGAAAACAACAAATTCCTGTCAGGAAATAGCCAAAACAAGTCAAGTTTATGCTGGGCACTCAGAAATGTACGAAGATTAGATGTAGTTGATTTGAAGACAAAAATGTACATGTTCCAAAGCATTAGTCTGGTTCATTATTGGCAGGGACTGGAGGCAGATATATATACTATAGTGTTTTTCCCTCATTCACTCACTCACTGTGCAGCTCCCCCACGGTACAAAGATGACAATGTTTCACAAATAGATGGAGGAGAGGATGGCAGAATATCAGTACACCTGCAAAGGTATTGCTAACAGCAAATAATAAATAAATAAATAAACACTGTAAATAAATCCTGGATATTGACCAATGCCACAGTTACGCCATCATTACACATTTCTTTCAGAAGCAACTTTTGGAAAGGAGTCAAAATGATCAGGAACCCCAAAAGAAAGGTTCCCTCCACAAACAAGCACCCATTAAAGCAGGCATTAAAACAAAGCAGACAACTACTCAAATTGTAGTTGCAAATTGCAGCTCTTGAATCACTCTTGTGCCATCTGCGCATGTAAAAGGAAGACTACAACTGAAGCACCTGCCCTCCTGTGATGCACCCACTTGTGGTCCAGTGACTATTTTACACCACGCAGGCCACACAGTACTGCAGGAGAGCCAGGCACCTGGCGTGGAGATGGGAGGAGCTAAGGCAACGGTAACCCGAGTAACCCTGGTCTATTTAAACTCACTCTACCCCCGGAGGGATGAAGCTAATTGTGCCCTGTCACTGTGGGCTGATGACATAGCTGAGGCTGGAGGCTGCACGTTAGAGTGCATTCCGCGAGCTTCTTTACAGTTTGGCCTTTTTTGGTTTCTTAACCCATTTAGACCTAAAATGCCTGCTAAAAACGCCTATTAAAACCTAAGCAATTATTCTACACAACCTCTTAAAACCTGAGGGTTTTCTGGAAAAAATTTCAAAAAAAAAAAGATCCTTTTTCCCCCACGATTTCAGCTAATCACAGAAGGAAGTGATAGGTCTTAATGGGTTAAATCAATAGATCCAAATCTCTCAGATCTTTTGAGGAAGGAAGTGATACATTACTTCTGCATAGGGAGTGACACATTCAGTCTTGCTTATAAGCAATGGTCATCTTTCACAATGGGCTTTAATCCTAAACCGATTCAACAAAGTCATGTGTTTAACATACTTTTGGCAAGGCTCGGCTGGGCTCCGCGGGATCCCCCTGACTCATCGTATCCAGTGCAAGGCGGGGTTCCCAGTGAAGGGAGACGGTCTGAGGTCTGTCCAGAGTGGTACTGTCCTTTGACTCTATTTCTCCAGCAGGGTCCACCAACTATGGCCTCCACCACCTATTACACAGATGAATTTGACAGAAAAAAAAGCAAAAGTCAATAAGTAAATAAAACGTAGATGTTGAGTATTCTCTCAATGTCTTGGGTGGCCTTATTTCACTACAGAAATGTTATGTGGTGTGTTAACAGAGTGGAGGAAATGGGAAATGTGCCGAACACTGGTAATAATGTTGTCAATCTTACCATCGCTCCCCATAATCCTGCATTATCCAATTAGTTCCTTTTTTTTATTTTTATCCAGGCAACCAGCCTGTTTACATCGGAACCTAAACATTATTCTAGCCAGTCGTTAAACCCTTTGACTATTCAAAGGGATCCTGGCCATCAACACGGGTCTTATTTGGGGCTTTTGGTATTGTGATACCAAATAATAAATCCAAATAAACTCAAAGAAAAGTATAAAGAGTATAAAGTATAAAGTGGTGCTGGTTACCATTCGGGGGGTTGGCCAATACTTATCAGAGAATGACGGGTGTGGGCTTATTTTGCAGAAAAGATCACGAGGATATGAAACTTTCCTTTGTGAAACATATTTCACATATTTTGTGGACCCAGGAGAATGAATCTTTGCTGTTGTTGGCAATACAAAGCGCATAGTAAACATTGGCACTCTCTCGATTTGGCTTGTTCTTGTGACAAAACTAATTTTGTTTGCTAGACCCTTATGGTGATCAGAATGGCCACATTATTAATGATCAACTGTCATATTTTGGGACTTCTAGACTTCACCGGTAGGTAAGGAGCAGCTGTTCTCTGCATTGCCTTGGATCGGGACATCACAGGTGACGTGAATCGGCGAGAGGAGACTGCACCCGATCTGTGCACATAACACATGTCCATATTTCCGGTACATTTAACCGCGATATTTAAAGGAGAATGTGTCATGTGCTCTTCCAGTCAGGGTTTTGACCTCACCATAGCACTGAAAACACTTAAGTTTGTAAATGATTTACTGTTGTAATAAGACTGTAACTGTATTTTCTTCTACTTTCTGACCTAAATGCAGCTTTTGATACTGTTGGATCATGAAATTTTATTGGACAGCCACCAGGGTCAAGAATCCACTAGTGCTAGGACTTTTGTCATTGTATATGCTGCCTCTCAGTAACGTGGCATACAGTTATACTGCTACACAGATGATATGCAGCTCTCTCGGTTAGAAGCATGTGTTGCAGATATTAAGGTTTAGATGACTGCTTCTAAATTCAGGTAAAACTGGAATGTTGGTTTTAGGTCCCAAAAAACTAAGGGAGAAATTATTATTAAAAAAATGTTGTAGGCATTTAGCAGACGTTCCTATCCAGGGCAACTTACACACTTTACACGTCTTTACATACAATCCATTTATACAGCTGGATATTTTTACTGAAGCAATTCAGGTGAAGTAACTGGGAACTGAACCACCAACCTCTGGTTGGGGAGCATTGGGAGTGTGGGTTCACATGGGATGGAGGAGCAGTGTGTTCTTTGTGGGGACATTTTGGCAAAGGAGAGTCTCTGTCGCTGTCTATAATGCTGCAGCACACAGACACCCGATACAGTTCTCTGCAGACAAAGCCACTGGGCAAGTTGCTATGTCAAAAATCATGGCCGCAGTCATTCAATGAACTCACAGCAGGGTGTGACTTCCCACATAAATGCCTGTAAATGTTGAACAGTAAAGTGGAAAATCACAAAGCTTGGTATACAAGTTAATGCCCATGGCGGAAGCCCAGCCCAGCCCAGACCAGACCAGCAGTAATGATACAATCATTGCACACGCAAGCAACACATAGTGGTCCCTAATATTTATCAATTCGCTAAAAATCACCCATATGTCGCAGAGGTCTAAAACATATTAGATGTTAATCCCCCAAGATTATGTTCAATTATGTATTAGTTTCAAGCATAGATATAAATACATAGATGCCTCATTCACCCTGTTCCGATGTGTCTGCATGGCCGCCATATTTGGGCGGGCAAGATCCATGTCTAAACAAACGTATGTGTATTGACAGATGCAGACTTCCCCTGATAAAATCTACTGTCACTCGCTTAATTCTCAACCAATTTTTGTGAAATTTGGCTTGTTATAAACATGGAAAATGTCTGCATAACATGCAGGTTACTTGATTTCCAAATTTCACAATTGTTTCCTCAACAATTTTCCACAGAACCTTGGTTGAGAATTAAGCGAGTTACAGCAGATTTTATCAGGGGAAGTCTGCATCTCTCAATACACATACGTTTGTTTAGACGCGGATCTTGCCCGCCCCAATATGGTGGCTGTGCATACATATCGCTGCAACATACAACAGCAGCCAATGCGGCATCTATGCATTTACATTTTTACATTTACATTTTAGGCATTTAGCAGATGCTCTTATCCAGAGCGACTTACACAGTTTACATTTCTTTACATACAATCCATTTATACAGCTGGATATTTTACTGAAGCAATTGAGGTTAAGTACCTTTAGCTCAAGGGTACAACGGCAGTGCCCCCACCTGGGAATGGAACCTTCAACCTTTGCGTTACAAACCCAATTCCTTAACTATTATGCTAACACTGCCGCCTTTTATATCTATGGTTTCACAGATGTCTGGCATCTTGAACTGTCTGCTATTTTGAAATATTAAAAATGAGTAAACTTGATATCTACATTCACTAAACTCTGTGCCTTGGGTTACTCTCCTTTCACAGAACAACTTTGGACATTTAGACCTACAAAGCCCGCCTTATTGGATTTTCCACCATTTAGGATTTTTTCTAAAACCTTTTCAATGCTAGTGCTCCTAGACCATTTGACCAAACAGAATGGGTCTTGCTTTAATAGACTTTTTGGAAGAAGTTCTTTAAAAGTTGTATAAGAGAAGTTGATGGATCAAACCAGCGTATTGTCAGATTTTGGCAAAACTTCAGACACGTGATTAGGGCCATGGGGGAATGTGATAGAATCATCCCACATGTATTCCTAAAGGGAAATTCCTGTGCAGGAAGTGTGCCCTAATTCATAAACGAAGTCAGATTTGGACAAAACCTGATAAATATGGCTGTCAATAGACAACTGGCATTGGGGGATGTGTTAAAACCTTCCATATAGTGCCACCAGAAGGCCAGATGATGGTGCCCTATAGCTTGGCCCTGGTATTGCTGCTTGCAGCTATATTGAATTAGTATTGCGGGTGGAAACTTGTCCTTACTGTCACCTCTGAACAGCAATGACTCCAGTTCTTACGGGTACTCTCTTGATGGGTGGGTATGTTTCTTGCCGCTCTCATGACTGCATAGACCTCTTCATGTCCTAGTAGTTATGCCCTCCTGGCGGGGTCACCTGTTGCCTCATGTTTATTCTGCCTGTCACTATGCATTGCTCTTCCCTCATGGCCTGCACTTGTTTCTGTGTCACTCTCTTACCGGTGGGGGCAAGTGCCCCGAGTCTTGAGCGTGCTGCATCTCCTGAACCCACCGTCCATCTGTCTCTCTGTCCCTCTTCGCACCACACCCCCTCCTAGGACCGCCATCTTCAGCTGCCCTAACCATCAGCCCTGTGACTCTTCATTGCTCACCACTACCTAGCTCATTTTCAACACTAAATGACTATTGACTGATTGATCGTTGTTGGTCATTACAAACTCAGCTGGCCAGAGGATGGGCTCCCCCCCGTCTTTAGACTGGTTCCTCCTAAGATTTCTTCACATTTATTCCATCAAGGAAGTTTTTCCTTGCTGCTGTTGCCCTAGGCTTACTTTTGTTATAAATCTTGTTAGTTTCAGACAACTGTTGGAGGCAGAGGAAGTCTCAACAGTGTGCATGCATGTTCTCTCAAGTGGAATCCCAGAAGTGCAGGGCATCTCTATTAGTTTGACTTCTCATCAAATATTAGGTTCTGCAGATGATAATTTTGGTTTTTAGAAATTGGGGCTCCAAAGGGCAAAAACAAAATCGAGATTTTCTTATAAAAATAAGATTTGGGCAGCATTCAAACGAGAAAGCCAGCATAAGACAGTATTTAACCTGTTTTTAATTATGTGAATTAGCTATATTCATTCATTCATTCATTATCTAACCCACTTATTTCTGGTCAGGGTCGCAAGGGGGCTGGAGCCTATCCCAGCATTCATTGGGCAAGAGGCAAGAATACATCCTGGACTGGGTGCCAATCCATCACAGGGCACATACACCATTCACTCACACACTCATACCTACAGGGCAATTTAGACTCTCCAATTAGCCTAACGTGCATGTCTCTGGACTGTGGGAGGAAACCGGAGTACCTGGAGGAAATCCACACGGACACGGGGAGAACACACAAACTTCACACAGAAAGGCCTCGGGTGGGATTCGAACCCGGGACCTTCTTGCTGTTCGGCGACAGTGCTATCCACTGCACCACCGTGCCACCCTAAATTAACGATATATTGTTAATATAACTATAATAATTGTATTATTATTAATACAGTATTAATCAATCATATTATATATGATGATACCAAATTATTTATGACAATTAAAAATGTATATGTATGTAAATGTGATAGCAGTTCTTGCAAAAATGCCTGCCCTAAAGTATGGATACTCAAATCTGGTCCTGTAGTGCTTTGTCAACTGCAGGCTTCTGTTATAGCAAGACACTTGACAACCTGAATCAATCAAGGCACAATTCTGAAAATGAGATAATATTTGGACAAATCTAACAAAAAGCTATCTTAGATATTATGTATTAATATATGCACACACACACACACACACACACACACACACACACACACACACACACACACACACACACAAACATTATATCAATAATAAAGAATAATCAACTTAAAACATTATAATGATATAATAGTGCAAAAATAAATGTAGCTACTCAGCGTTTATTGATTAAAGTTATGGTATTGTATATATGCCTAACGATCTTTTCATCTGTGATTGTTTCGGTAGTAGAATATATGTTGGATCGTAGGACTGAATTACTGACATTATAACACATTGTATGCCTCTACCACATGGTAACGATGCCTACGATTATCTTCACTAACTTGGTCTTGGTTGCGAATCTGCAGTTTTCTACGGCTAATTGTGTATAATTTAAGACGTGCAAAATGCAGGTCCAATTAATGAATGCCAATAATGTTGTATTCACTCGAGTTCTTGTTCGGATTACTCTCCGTGTCGCCCTGTATTGTGTCTTATGATATATTGTAAATGATCCTGCATTGGCGTGTTATCCAAATTAGCATATAAAATGAATAATAATAATAATCTCAACAAAAACGTTTTCAATTACATTCTTTGGAGATGCAAAGCTTTGGAAAAGTGTTTGTTTAGTGTGCGTCAGGAATGCTTGTTTAGTGTATGGGCCTAATTGTTGGTTGTAACGACTTCTTATTGATATCAATAATTTGATATGAACGCCGATTTTTTTTACACTGACAACGTTTTTGTTCAATTTCATGTCCAAAATTCCACACTGCAACATACATTTTAGAAAACAGTGCGCCTATAATTTAAACAAACCTCCAGCAAGCTATAATAAGTGACCTTCGCTTCATTTGATAAAATTGTATACTTGGTTTACCAAATGACATAGCCTCTGCCTAATGAACACGTCGTCTACCAAACCAATTAGATCGAATTAATAAAACAGTGATTTGGATGAAAACTGGCCGTGATTTGAGGATGAAATCGCTTCGTTATCGCTTTCGAGATTAAGTGTACAATTAGCTACAGTTACCTATTTATATTACTTGCATAATGCAGCAACGCTTACTGTACGCGCGCACTCACGCACGGTTTAAAACACTCGTCCACATTGTGTTAAAAACGGAAATGGAACCGTGAAACACGGCGAAACGATTCACCTTGGATGACGGCCATGTGTTGGTTCCTGCGCTTAGTGGGAAATTACTTCTGATCTCTGGACTTTGGTTACAGTGCCTGTGTGGGCGGCTCTTGAGACGTGGATAAAAAGGGCGCTGCGGTCTGAAAGCCGTTTTCTCAAATCCTGAGAAGTGCCGACACTGTAGCCTGCGCTCGAATACGCGTCTGCTGACCAGCCTATCCTAATATTTTCCTGCTTGGATTCTATAGCCGAGAACATTGGATATGTGCACGTGGAATTATGAGAACCCCTTTCCTACCAACCGAAGTAAGATAAAATAGGATTTTGTGTGCACTGGATTAACCCCTCTCTTTCCTTATGAAGAAGGCAAAAGTAAGTCTATGTGGAGTTACATGCTTCTTTCCGTGCGTCTCTTATGTGCTGTATCAATGCAACTCGGGAGTGTGACCATTACACGAAACCGATAGATATCCAAGTGTGGTCACCCAAATGTTTTTTTGAAATTATGACGTGAATTTGAAATTGTGGCGCAAACGAGAAACGAGAAAAAGCAATCGGTAGCATGTTCTTCGTTTGCAAAAGACCTCACACTTGCAAAAGCAATAAGCATATTCGGAGATGAACCGAATTAAGTATCCTGGCTTGCAATGGGCAGTTGGATTTACTGGAAAAACATTAGTAAATGAAGAACACACAATAACACATCCCTTGTAAAACTAAAAAATATTGTTAATTCTGATGACAAATCCCTCTATTAGCATTTAAAACGTATGAATGGTGCTTGGGGGAAAAAAATTGAACGGAAAGGTTCTATTTCCTAACCTTCTAACGGCAATCGTTAATTTCAAGCGTGGGAACTGTACACTCCATGCAATGCGGTAATAATTCGGAATTAACAGTAGTACATCGCACCATTGAAGCATTATTAACTTTAGATGTTGTTTTGGGGATGTTGCAGTTAACGTTTAAGTTGAGTTGTACCGCATACGTGCTTACGGTAAGTAACGATGGAGCGCGCAATGCTGTGGCATGATTTGGGCATATGATGCGGGCGAACTGACCTCACGCAATCTCATTCGGTTTGGAAACCACGACCCCCGTGTAACACTGGCCACTTCGCCGAATGCTCCTTTCAGAGTCGTTTTTCCAGAGCAGCATGACTGCTTGAGAAAGCATGTGGTCTTACGCGTTTTGCGTTTATCTCGCTACCTGGATCTGTTTAGCCGTAGGGATGCTTAATACCGCAGGTGAATGGGGAAAGAGCGAAACTGTGTTGGGGGGATACTTGGGTGCACTCGCCTATGGCGATGACAAGCGTTCCTTGACAAGTGAATGAAATATGATGTCGCAGCTGTGTTTTATCTTGTCCAAAATTGTTTTTTTTTCAAGCACAGTTTATGCATCCCGTTTGCAACCGTACTGAGACACTTTCGATAGTATTATTGTCTTGAAATACCGAATGGAATTCATTGCGTTATATTTTGGATTTATGACTGGGACTCAGATGTTGGTTTTGGAACTCAATGCATGAAACGTGGTTAAAAAAGACCAAAGGGTATATTTGGACAGATACTATCGAACGTTTTAATCGTTTAATTGCATTTTTTATATAAGCTATACGATTATATCGCTTGTATATATTAATTACTGTAGCCAGTGACTGAGGTGTGTGTGTGTGTGTGGGGGGGTTTTGGGGACTGGGCAGAGGAGATAGCGCTTGAGCGCGTTAGTGCAGTGTCAGCATGTATGTGGTATGCTATCTGAAACACAAAGTCTAGATTTTACACGAGATGCCAGGATGCCAAGTAAATCTAAAACAGGTGTTGTCTGTAAAGTTCAAATGTTGCTTAAACACTGCATTACCTATCAAGCTGCCTCGTTTCCTGAAAATAACATTTCCTAGACTTACCTGTATATATGACATTGTGCTCACATCCTTTTAGAGATTTGCTGATATGACGGCAGTTTTGACAATGTCACCAACAATGCCAGTTTACAAAACTGTTACTTTAGTTGATATATTTTCACATTTCATGAGAGGTGCAGAGAATAATGTGTGTGGGATTTTACTCCCAAGGATCCATCACCACAACCAGGTCAATATTGTTGGCTTTGTGACATTTTACACAATACTTTAAAACTTATATCAGATTCCCTGTCTTCCCAATTTGGGGTCAAAAACTTAGCCGCTCTCATTCTACCCATCGCATCAATGTGTTCTTCCTCTGGCCATTGATTCTCAACAATGATGATTCTTGATGGGAGGTGCTTTAGTCACCAATGTCCACAAATACAAGGGCTGCCCAGAAAGCAATGCTCTGCATTCTATTTATTTATTATTAGTAGTAATAGTACTATTAATTAATTAATTATTATCATTATTATAATAATAAACCTTGTATAGAAAAATGTATAAAAAAGTAATGTACATAACAAATGAATCTTTTGATTTTGGAGGTACGGTTGTTCAACTCTTCTTCATAGAATTTTGGTTGAGTATAAACCAAACAAAAACATGTTTGGCGCAGCACTTCAGGCTATGTGACTCATGTGTATAACATCACTTAACGTTTGAAATATGTAAATCCTCCAGATGACTCTGCTTCAGGCATCTCAATCACTAATTATAATGTGCCATTCCCACCCTTACACAATACACCGCAGTCAATAAACTCATATTCATACCACCTACCCCTTTCATACCCTACAGAAGACAGAAAGTATTTTAAAGGACAATACTTAAACAAGCCAGTGCACTATGTGTATGTGTGTGTGTGTGTGTATATATATATATATATATATATATATATATATACACACACACACACAATACACATATACACATGCATGCATACAGATATACCTCTATTTATGAACGTTCTATTTGCACAATTTCTAGTTACAAAACTTGTGTGGGTTATTTTCCCGAAAAGGTATTTTCGGGATTTTTTTTTTTTTTATGCATTGAATTTTCTCACAAAAACGAAATTTTACACGAGATGCGTTAAAGCAGTAGTGCACATCTGTCTCTTTCAACCATTTCACTCGAGCATTCAGCACGTGCACAGGGCAAAACTACCATCTAGTGGATTAATTAGGAACAGACTGACTCTGATCTGGCAAAAAGAGCGAGAGGAAAGCCGCTCCAGCACTCTGAAACGTTGAAAGCCCGTCTCGCTAAATGTTAAAATGGGTATCATATACTGGCATGAAAGACGGTGGTGTGAGAAGTGAGAACAAAGTAGGCTACAGGCCAGTCACAATGTGATACGTCTGTATGGACTCCTTATCGCGTTTTCAGCCATTAAACTGATCATTACATTTTATAAACATGCCGATGCCGATGTTTTCATTTCCAATGAAAAAAAGTGTGATAAAACCCCCCGATACTGTCGCTCATATTTTGACTGCATGGAAGGTATCCCTGTTAAACCAATAGTAAACTCTGTTCTATTTACAAAATCTAAGTTGGCAAATGGTTTCATAACCCCTTCGTAAATCAAGGCATACCTGTGCATATACACACACCTACTGCTCGAGGGTGAGCCAACTTGCACCTGTGGAGTTCACTTGCACCTGTTCATTTACATATGCTGCAAAACTGAAGAGTGGGCGTGGCATAGCTACCGTACCCACGTGCACTGTGAGAATGGCCGGTAGCTGACAAAAGCAACCAAAAATACTGTCTAATACTGTCAAAAACAAACACATTACAAACTGTAAGCTGAAATGTCAAAAATAAAGAGTTTATGGGTTTCCATTTCAGAGAAATGTAAAGCTACTCACCAAGACAAGCGCTAAGTAGAAGGGTACATGGACCAGTTTAAAGCTAGCAAAGGATTGTTCTTGCGGTCTCATAAAAGACAGCATCAGTGAGGGAACCTTGAAAAAGGATGACAAGCAAGACTGCCAAGCTGACTGCCAAGCTCAACGTAAACAGCTTCTAGAACTGTAAATGATTAAATGCATCAGTTAGTGTGTCAAACAGCACATTAAAAATGTGTTTTATTGTACATTGGATTTATTTGACGTTTTATTGCGATGCTCCTTCGGAAACTCTCTCCCCTCGAAAACTCACGACTTTTCTAAAGACCCCGATGGGCGCGTTATTGAGGGGGAGAGAGATAGGCAGCAGTGTAGTGTAATGGTTAGGGAAACTGGACTTGTGACTCAGAGGTTGCTGGTTCAATTCCCAGGTGAGACACTGCCGTTGTACCCTTGAGCTAAAGGTACTTAACCTGAATTGCTTCAGTAAAAATATCGAGCTGTATAAATGGATTGTATGTAAAGAAATGTAAACTGTGGAAGTTGTTCTGGATAAAAGCATCTGCTAATGCCTAAAATGTAAATGTAAATGTAAAATGTAGATACAGAGACATAGATACATACATACATACTTACTTACACATCTACAATAGGAGGAGGAGGCCTCATAGGTTTTGCAAAGGACATGATCTAATGTCAAACTGACTGCAGTGGGTCCAGGGCCTCAGTTTAAAAGCCTGGTTTCTGAGGATTTCTGGCCCCTAAGATATTTGCAAGGTGAGAGCCCTTAACCTTTACAATAGCAAGATGGAATGCCCAGTCAACAGCTCAGAATTTATTATCCATAAGCTTCCAGCAAAGATATGCTAATGGACCAGGCCCAGGGTCAGCAGTTGACCATAGTCTATGACTTTTTTTTATTAGTGGCCCACCTGTTCTGCGTGTTTGTCTTGGACATTGATGGAGCGCTTAAAGTTTTAAAGTTTAGTCACGTGCAAGTGTCTTTCAGTGATATAACCACATTGCAGTAGCACAATGTGCAGTGAAGGACTGGGTATTTTATGTCTGTATTATTGACATGTTTCTACATCATAAATGTATCATCTGTACTAGAGAGAATATTTGATAAATTAGACATGCATATTTAAAATCATCAGGATATGACTAAGTTCACAGTAGAGAGTACAAAATAATTACCCACAGAGAGATGGAAAAGAATGACTCACACAATGAAGTCTTAAACTGAGCAATGTTTTTTGACCGAAACTCATGAGAAGCGTGTCTGCTGAATAATACTGTATAGACGGAGGTATTTGGGAGGATGATGTCACTTTTCACTTGAACCAGCATTAAGAAGACATGATTTAGAGGTCTGTTGAAGCTTGCTTGGAACCATAATTAAAGCTAAATTTGGATTATAGGGCAGGATTAAAATAAATAACGATTTACTGTACATATGGTACAGCAATAGGCAGTTTATACAACTTTCTGCGATAACGATCAAACAATTATCTCTCAGAGAACCATAATTATTTTTTTACGAGTGTGTGACATTTTTTTATGGAAAACATTTCCTCAACATGAGAAGCATGAGCTTTGCATGCAGTTGCATGATTAATGTCGATGAATGTCTGATGAAGGCTGTGGCCAGGACGTCATGTTTCTTTAATTTTTTAACTTGAATTGAATCCATTTTTCCAACAGAGGGTGATGTAACTCCTGTTTTCTCATAATTAATGTAGATTAGTGGACAAGTTTAACATGTTTCAAATACAAGATAAGCCAAGAAAACGTCGTTTGTTCAGCTTGAGAGAAACATGTAGGTGCATTCACAAGTTCAACGTTCAACTTCACAGCATATGTACATGTTTCGAGCTTTCAGCCATTGGCTGGCAGGGACTGAAAAGGAAGAATGGCATGAAACCAAGCTTTGTGCTGCAAACCTAATGTCCTACAGCGACTGGCTGATATGCACAACAGCATTATATTGGGAAGTAGCAGCCTGTTAGCAAGTATGAAACAGGTTCAAATGCCAGATGGGTCACTGACGTCTAGAGATCTGCAGATACACATAAACAAACAGGTAATACCTTGAATAAGGAGGTCACCAAGGCAAGTACACTAAAGTCATATTAATAATATTCAGTGAAAAGGTGAAAGGAGATCAATCTTTTATATTTATTTATTTTGTTGCCATTTTACTTTGGACGATATGTGATATGGGGTTTGGCACTGTAGCACAAAAAGGTTTATGCTGTGGAATATCCAATCTGTGTAGTAATGGCTCAGAAATGAGTCCGTGTCCGAAATGTCCACATTATTTAACCATCTGTTTAGTATTGAGGAAATTCACACCTCCACATGGAACCATTCCCTGAGGAACAAAATTAGGAAACACTTTTAGGAACACTAAAATCAGTGGCAGAGCACACAGAGTGCACAGTAATTTATGGTGTGTTTTTAAACCAACTGAACACAAATATCGCACATAGTAATTTATAAAGTCCCAACCAAGACTTTATGGAACATTTGGAGCTTTCAGTTCATGTTTTAAGTGAAGTTAGGGATACGTAACACCGTGCCTTGCTCCCCTGTGTGCAATACTGTTGTACAAGCAAAACCGTTTGCCGTTTCTCTATAAAACACAGGATCCTGGCACAGAACAAATGTAGGCCATATTAAATGTGTTGCTGTTTTTGAAGGGGGAAAAAAACTGGCAAGCACAGCAAAATCAACAGTGTTTATGAAAATATAAAAACACTTTAATGTTATAGTGCTATGTCTTATGTTTTAATTTTTAAAATACAACCTATTTCATTAGAAGAATGACAAAAATTTCCTGAAAATTCATTCTAAGCACACAATAAGCCATATTTTCATAACCATCTCCACAAATAAGGAAATCTTACGGATTTCTGGCAGGGTCCTTCACTGACCATGCACTAGGACAAGGGCTCTCAAACGGGTCTGAGTACCAGTGGGACTTTCTGGTAAAAATATTTCATTTTATTTAAATACAAATATATGGGTCCATATTTTAGACATTTAGATTACAGAAATTGTATCTGACCATGCACTATTGGACAAGGGCATTCTCAAACGGGTCTGCCTAGGGGGTTCAGTACCACACCTCCAGTGGGACTGGATCCCATTGGGTGCCGAAGATGAGTCCCAGGAGGTCCTGAGTAAAATGTAAAAAATATTTCATTTTATTTAAATACAAATATATGAATGTACTTTTTATATTTCCAGATTTCATAAATGACATATTTTAGACATTTAGATTACAGAAATGTTCTTGCCCCGTATCTGGTGTTCTTCTTGCGCAGTGACGCGAGGTGTCAGCGACCTGTCCAGTTCACGCCGGCGTTGGCTCAAATCATTTCCGTATTTACTTCATAACATATTCTGGATATTGTGTCTTCAAAATGTCCCCTCCAGACTGCATGTCTTAGATAGATCTAGACTGTGTAGGCAAGTAATGATGTTATCCCTGGGGACGCCCGTTCTTGAGGCGTCAGATATATCGTAGGCAGCCGTCAGATCGACAAAAACGGCTCCAGCCTTCTTTTTGGCGATGATTTATAATTTTTCAATAATAATAGCCCTGCGCCCTGCATTTAGCAGACGCTTGGCGATTATCCAACAAGTTTGGGGGCAGCAGCGATGGTCGACTTGGTTGTCTACGCCGACAGTCTGAATGCATACATTTTCAGTATATGCCAGGTTCTCTCCGGGGTGGGGTTGTATTGAACCAACATAAAGACAGGGGTGAGGGAACACCGGGACATGATATCATGATTTATAATAATAATAATATACGCCATTTAGCAGACGCTTTTATCGCCTTACACATACATTTTCAGTACCTACTGAGATACAGAGAACCACAGAGATTTAGACATGCTCCCATGTTTTAATGTGTTATATCTCTACTGCAGTGCAGACTGTAGGGGTGTTGAATAAAGGGTATCAAACATTACCCATTTTACTGGAGGTGCCACTCCTCATTTTGGTGGTCATTTTAGGAGGCCTTGAGGTCAAACAAATTAGGGAACCCGTGTCCTAGGAGATGTTAGAATGGGATTTCATGATCGCCAAGTAGGATAGGAGAAACAAAATAACATCAGCCATTAAGTCAAATAAAATTTAACTCTTAAAACAAAGTCAACATGGACGATTTCACATTTCAAATTTCAAAACAGGCTTAAACAGTTAAATATGGTCAAATAAATGTCCATCCAACTGCCATTTCACTGCACTCATGCATTCCCTGCAATGTCTGATGGGTCTTCTCCCCAGTACCAAAATGTTATAAAACCAAATTATTATGAATGAAGTCATATGCTTGGCTCCCTATCATGACACATTGGCCCAATAGTTGAAGGTTCGAGCCTCAGCTCTCTCATTGGCCGGGAGTCTGCAGTGGCGGGATGCAATTGGCCTTGTCCTGCCACGGATAGGACGGGCTCAAGTTGACCAGGCTTACCCAGGTTACACAACTTTGTACTACACCTTACACATACGGTTGACAACAAACTGCACCACACCTGACCAACTATTCACCCAAGGATCTGTACCGGGCCCTCTCCTCTACATGATCTCCAACTGAGTCACATCTTACACGCTGTCACCCTGGATCCCACCTTCTTCTTCGTTTGGGTATGTTCTTTTTTTTTCTGCTCCCCCAGGCTCGGGGCCGAGGGGCTATCCTTTTACCACCTCAAGCCTAGGGGGGGGTTCATCCGGACTATATTTCGGGGCACATCTCCAGCAGCCATGTCACCGTGTCGTCATCCAAAGCCGAGAGACCATGGATCCCATTGGGAATCCAGGATGACATGATCTGCGGTTTGTTCCTCTGCGCCACACTCGCAGGCCACGCAGGAGGCCAAGCCCCATCTGTGCATCGATGAGCAGAAACGCCCAACGCCAGTCCGGAGGCGGTTAAGCCTCACCCACGCCAGTCGGGGCAGGTCCACCCCGATCCCACCTTATCAATTGACACTCGCATCAAAAACAAAGTTAAAATCAAATTTTTCTATCTCACCAGTGATCTTTAGCTTATATGTTCCTTATGAATTCCTTCATTATTTTATCCTATTTTCTCCCAATTTGGTAGCCAATTACCCCCACTGTTTTCAGGTAAATCCTTCCCTCATCCTTTGCTGCCGTAACCCTGTGACCGGCGGCAATGAAGGCAAAGTATCGTCTCCTCTGAGACGGCACTCGCCAAGCCGACGACCGTAACTCCGGCACCCCAGAGCCACTCCTGTGCGCAGCGAACGTCTTGTCGGCTTCCCTCCCCCCTCCCTGGGATGGACAGCCAATCGCCGCCTCTGGTGGCGCTCCCGCCCAGAGCCGACTCTGGCGCGGCCGGGGAATCGAACGTTGAATGGAATGCTGAAACCACTAGACCATGCGGGAGGTCGCACATTTCATCACCCACTGTGTTGCGATGTCGTGCTGCCGTTGTTTATGTTTCAACTTCAAGCTGAATAGCAACGTGGGTATGTTGTAATAATACATATTTTACATTTGTTTTGGACAGTTTGGCTCGGCGACTTTGTATGAGAGATGGAAGAGAGTGCTAAGCTGTCTCACAGCCTCTTTTCTCAAGAATCAAGCCGAGACATTAAAAGATAAAAGTCTTTCTAAGGGGGCAATATCTCAGCGATGTACAATTCTCCAAAATCTGCCATTTCAAGTGACATCAATTAGAAAGCCAAGCTCCGACTCAAGTAAACAAAATGAGTGGCTGTCAGCAAGCTGTGAGTGTTTCAGAAGAATATATTTTGACTCAGCTATCAGTTTACTTCTTTTAAATATATGTAATAATAACTTTATTTGTATATTTCTTACAGTAAAGTAGCACAAAGTGCTTTACAGAAATAGTCAAATAGATGCAAAACATGTATATAATTAATTATTTTCTCTCTCCAGGTGAACAGTGTTATGAATTAGCTTTGTACTGAGGGTATACCTTTATTTTAGTTTGACTAAGATTGCATGACTTTTGAATTGGCACAATAGCTCTTTCTTCGTGGAACTAGCAACATAGCTAGTATTTATTATTGCTCACAGCACCACTCAAGTACCTAAATTTCATATGAATTTTATCATTGTTATCATTGAATGGTTTAAAATCATCCATTTAATCATTTTGAACATTGTTAACATCCCTAGTTCTGAGCTTCATATGTTTCGGTGGAACAATTAATTGTGCATATTAAAGGCACAACACAACATGTTCTCTGATGGGATTCAGACTGGCGTCATAATGAATAATAATAATAATAATAACATGTTTTCCACATGTTATCAATGGAGACATGGGTGAGGTCACAAAGTGAGGGTTTATTAACAGCTCTAGCCAAACAATCCTCCCCCACACACACACACACAGTGATAATAACAGTATTAATTAAAGATTGTATGAAAGATAATTTTCCTCCCTTGCTCTCTCTTATAATCGTAAACAAAAATAATCTATAAATTTCTGATGTTTTTGCAAGTCTGGAAGAGGATAAATATTGTTGTGAAAGATATAACATGTATGTGTACTTTACAACTTCTTTCCAAAAATAACATGAAAAGTCTGTGAAAGGTTTATGAAAGTTTAGCTGTGGGATTTCCTAAACTTGAATATTGCTTCAGTTTAATAACTTTCCATTGCTTTCATTATGTACCATTGCTTTTCATTATTATATTTCAAAAAGAGGCTTTTTTTAAATTAAAGTTAAGGTCAGTGAATTCAAGTCAATGTAATGAATAAATGCCTAAATGATGCCTGCCTGAGGAATACAGTCACACACCATTAACGTAGGCGGACAATGGTGAGCGCCATGATCCAGATTATCATCAATATGTGTAAACCTCCAAAAAAGAACATCTCTGCTATCCAAGGGTATCAGGCAGAGGAAGGGCTGTGTGCCTGCAAGATTCTTTCCAAGCAAATTCCTCTCATTGAATCAGGCCAATTAGTTAGTTATGTCCACGTATTTATATGCTATAATACGCATTTAAAACTATGCATTTCCCAGAATTGACCATAATATGTCCAGTCCGGTCTTCAATTGATTTTATCATTTGCAATAAATGTCAGACTACATCAAACAATGAAGAGATTCACGTATGGCAGCCTTGGTTTCCAGGAGGTTGTTTCTGCGAGGCTGCGACAGACATTTGCGAGAGCCTGGAAGGTGGCACTCTTGTGGAGATCCTGCCCTGGATCAGCGGGATTTTGTGTTTGAGAACGGAAGCTTAACACCCCTTCTTTGAGTGGTCATTGTGCTTTCTGCCCTCCTGATCTTTAACAGCTCGCAACTCAAGACAGGAAAGACACATTTGGCATACCGACTCATTGGAAATGAGCGGGGTTGCATTTCACTGAAAGGGTCTGAACTCGGTCTTTATAACTAATCACCTTTTGGACTTTAGTTTCCTGTTAAAGACCTTCCACTCCATTGTCCTTGCCAACATGTGCGGGTCAGAAAGAGTCCCAAGTTCATTGTACTCTATCTGACACATTCCGCACATAGTGCGCTACAACAAATGCCACTTAAGTTCACAGAAGAAAATTCCCATAAGGAAATGCTTCTTTCTTTTTCGGCCTCATCCATTTTCTTCCTATTTGTCACTAATCAGTTTTAGGGTGTAGCAATGATCACAGCTATCTGGCAACATTTCCCAAGTCCAGTTCCCAAAACCACTCTTTCAAATATTTTCAGATATTACTTCCAGAAGGGGCTCAGTTTCAGAACAAGGGGTAATTATAACATCCAAATGTGTGTTAACTGGAGCTACTCCAGAGCCTCGTTTCTCCATCAAGGTTCTGTAAGGAATAAACCATGACAGGCTGTGCGTAAACCATGACGAGGTGGTGTGATGCACTCTCAAGGCAAAGCCCTGAAGTGGTACATTTTCATCCAACTTCACAGCCCCCTAATGAGTATACTCGGCTTATACCACAGCTGCTTAGAAACTCAAATAAACAAACACTCAAACAGAGCTATGTTAGTAGAGCTATGTTAACTTTTTTTGCGGTTATTTTCAGTTGTGAATCGAAGTTCGATTGGAACTACTTCATAGCCGTGCATTATAATGCATTATTATGTTTCTCCTTGCAGTTTACTGGAAAATAATCAAAACTCTCTGAACCAATCTGAGTTGAGCATTTAACCAAGCCATGGTATGACAGAAAGTAATCAACGCCCTCTCGACCAATAACGAATCAAGTTTTTAACTAAAAGCCATAGCAGTGCTTTCTGGCAATGTGTCCTCCACAGAGGTCGAAAGGCACATGTTTGCATAAGCCATGTGTCAGCAAGTTTGTAAGAGCATAGACAAAGTCAAGACTTTACATCTCTCTCACACAGTGCATTCCAGAAAGCAAAACACTACAATTCAAAACCAGGCTATACACGCCCTCTGATAACGATGCTACTAATGTAGAAATGATGGGAAGTCTTTGCCTTCAAATGTGAAAAACTTTGTGAAAAACAAACTAGAAATTAAATAGCTTTTAAGTGGTCTTAAACAGAAAAATGTGTTGTTGTTTTTTTGCACCTCTTAAGTCTTAAAAGCCAATATAAAACACCTGAGGCTGAGAAAGCATGATGATGCAGCCTTTTATTGTGAGAACAATAACACAATGGGTATAAATGTGTACAACTGTGTTTTTTGGATGCTCGTAAACTTAATAGTGTCCAGACACTCTAAAATGTGTACTCCTGCAACACTAAAATGTCACGGGCACCCAGGCTTGTTCTCTGAAGTGATCAAAAAAACAAGTTATCCATGAAAACATGGATATTAAAATTAATAGGTTAGAAAATGTAACTCAGGGAAAGAGTTTGGTTAAACACATCAAGCACAACCCAAGT
Source organism: Aldrovandia affinis (assembly GCA_029706075.1). NCBI lineage: Eukaryota > Metazoa > Chordata > Actinopteri > Notacanthiformes > Halosauridae > Aldrovandia > Aldrovandia affinis. The sequence continues at coordinate 1,520,836 of JAINUG010000137.1, read as the reverse complement.
TGCTAGCCCTGATTATAAGTGCTTGGTGTGCCCTAGCCAAGCCCTTCCGTTGGCATTTTACCAGCTAAAATAACAGCATGTGAGTGTAGCTTTCTCACAGAACCCAACTTGTTGTCTTAATTTATTTGTAAAGAATAAGGTGGGTACTCTGACTTGAGTTATGCAGGCATATCATTGAATTAAGCAATTTTGAGAAGAGATATGTGCCTTTCATCAATCTATGAGTATTCACCAATATCAGAGACACACACTTGAGGCAGATTTCAGTTGAAAAGGGTTGTGTATCTGATTAATTTGTGATTTACGCATATCCTGACTCCACACTTATTGAGCCTGTTTTCCCTGTGCTGTCTTTACTCAGACTGGAAAGTGGAATAAACGGCGAGTAGATAGCCCTACTGGCCAAGTTGTGTTGGCCAGTACCTGGAACCTGTGTATACGGCATTTAAACCCCCTGGAAGTGCATGCAGTGGTTTCAGCTGGACAAAGCAAGCAGGAATACTTACTAAACATATTGTCCAAAGACCAGGAGAGAATCCTACACATTCGATTCCTATCAACTTAAAAACAACCTTTCCTTGATTTTCTTTACATTTACATACATTTTACATTTTAGCAGATGCTCTTATCCAGAGCGACTTACACAGTTTATATTTCTTTACATACATTTAGACAGCTGGTCATGTTACTTCAGGTTAAGTACCTTGCTCAAGGGTACAACAGCAGTGCCGCACCTGGGAATTGAACCTGCAACCTCCGAGTTACAAGCCCAGCTCCCTAAACATTACACTACACTGCCAGCCTCTTTCAAGTAGAGTGACTAGACAGATGTTTACACTGCATGCACTGCAAGTTTTGAGCGACGGGTCTCTACATTTTACACAGTGAATCCGGTGCATTTGTGGAACTGAATTGAAATTGTGACAGACACTGTATCACCATCACACTCAACTCTAAATGATGTAGCCAACATGTACATTTGTACATTGTCAAAACTGGAAGATGATAAATTTGTTTCGTGGGCGCAGCAGTCTTATTTTTAAATCATATTTTACTCGAAAGTATAGAGATTTAGATGTTTTATTAATACATGTATATTTATACGCAGGGGTGCACATAAGTGGTACGCCAGTACTCATTCACGTCCTTAAACGTTAATCGCGTACCAAGCAAGACGTCACATACGCGACTTTAAGTTTGATCAGTCCATCACTGGTAAGTTATCTAACTAACTAAGTAACTAAGTTAATTAACTTACCAGTGATGGACTGATCAAGCTTAAAGTCGCGATTAACGTTTGAGGACGTGAATGCGTACTGGTGTACCACTCTTGTGCACCCCTGCTTATATGTATTCATTTTAAAGTCGGATGATAGTAGTAGAAAATGTTTCATACAGACATTGTCAAGGATTTAAAGAAAATGTCTGTATTTATTTTCAAATTAAAGACATCAGTGTGTTGTTGCAGTCGTGTAGGTGTATTGTAATTGTCATTTCTTGGCCATCGGGGGGCGTGTGTTTAGACAGTGCATATTTGTGTCATTCAGTGCACAACCACGGACATCCCATTTCACAAGACTCATAGGTGATCATCTCAAGATTGAACACACATTGACGCGTTTAAATCCCACACTATGAAATGCATGTACCTTGCGCTCAGCACCTCCACACTGGGGATAGTCACACCTTTAGTTGCTTGTTTCTGGAATTCTGCATTCTGTATTGACCAGTAAATGTACCTTGGTCTCATGACCCAGTCTCCCTGTGAAACATGTATCACGAACAGTGTACAATGAAAATGGATTCCAAACCAAGGAAGGAATTGTAAATTCTTAGATAAAACATTAGGCCCCGCTAAGCTTTGCACTGTACTGTATTAACAGAGTATTTCATTAACGGTAATAAAAAGAAAAAGTGGTGGGGCCTCGGGTGGTGTAACGGTAAAAGCATTCGTCTGGAATGCAGGGTTCGTACCCCGGCTGCAGTAGCCCAGCTCTAGCCGGGAGCCCTGTTTGGGCAGGGATTGGCTGTCCGCCCCAGGGGAAGGGGGGAGGGAGGGCCAGCATGAGCTCACCCAGGAGAGCGGAGGGCTTCCCTGTGGGCAAAATAAATAGGCGAGTTCCGTCTCAGTGGAAGCGGTTCATTGTCGGCCTCAGGGTAGCAGCTTGTCCCGTGTATGCGGGTGGCGGGCTCGTGGGGGATGGAGAATTGAACAAATGACGGGTACAATTGGCCATCAAAAACACGGAAAAAATCGGAAACAAATATAAATTATAAATAAATCAATGTTTTTGCTCGTAGAGATTAAGAGGAAGTCGCTGAAAAAGACTGTAAACTGGAAACAGACCTTTCTGCATAGTTGATGAGGTGGTTGTGCTCCTTTGGTATTTTTGAGGCTGACTTACATGACATAAATTTGAAATAATGAAGAACATCTGATCTAAACCACCATGGAGGATTTCCTATCTCTGGAGCTCTTCTCTGCTCAAAATGTTTTTGAGACTTACGTCATAATATGTTTTAATACGTTATAATAATTTGATGTTTTTTTTCCCTTTTCCAAGAAATACGGTTAGATTTCTTTGGCAGTCTCATAGCAGCTCCTCCTGTAAAGAGAAGTGTGATTTAGTGCCAAGCTGCTGACGTAGTTCTGAGCAAGCCTGCCTGCTCCCATTTGAATGTATCGGCTATTCTTACTTCCCTGAGAATTGTTGCAATACAATGCACTGAAACCAATACTGACACCTTGATAGCCTATTTTTTCTGAAACTCTCATTAGTTGTGAATCAGGAAACGCATACGTCGTCCATGAAAATACTACAGATGTTTCAGAAATCCTGTTCGTTTGAAACGACTGTTGGAAGCAGAGGAAGCAGCAACATCATGCATTCGCGAAGAGAGTACGAAATGTTTGTGGTAACGAGAAAATTGTGCTTAATAATGATGGTATCCCTCCATTTATACTCTCACTGTACCCAGGAAGATATCTCCTGCCCATGCATTTCAATAAAGTGATGCATGAAACACAAGCCCTGCACCTCTGGGATTACCCTCAAGAGTATGTGCACGACTTCCTCAAAATATATCAAATTATAGAAACCTGGGAGCGTTCCCCTTTAAGCCATTAGGCATGTGTATGCTATCTTCAAGTAGGCTACTTCTGCCCAGTCCTGTAATTGTGATAAAGTACTTCTGACTCTTGCAAAATCGATCTCAAAGAATTAACTCAAAATCATGAGCCTGAGGTACGGTTCCGAGTCCACTAGCATGCCAACCTATTTCGGCCATCGTGAAAGACTTGAAAGAGTCATGGAACAGCCCTAGGTTTAATTCATTTTATTTGCACACCGACAGCATCTGTATTGTCATGGATTGTTCCATTTTTTAATTTGAAAGAAGTCTTTGAGAACTTGGGAAAATAAGAGGCTTTGAATTCCAGTCACCACTCTAGCAGCCCCAAATTGAAAACCACCTTCAGTGAGGAAAAGCAATTTCATCAGAACACCACAAAAGTACAAGCAATTTATGTTGAGTTCAACCGGTTTACTATGAGGCAAACAAAGAGCACTGCCGATATAAAATGGCGTACGTATGCTTTTTATTTCTCAGCCACAGGGCATTTTTCAGGCTCCGCTTTGAAGTGACATGCTCCATCTCGTAACTCTTCAAAAGGGATTTACGCGCCATAATCAGATCATAATGTTTCCATCCATCTATCTGAAGATTTATTGTCCTTGTCAGAAGTTAAAACCTGCCGAACATGAAAAAATTACTTTTTTGTTTTGTTTGTTGTCATCCGAGTCAGATGAATCTCTATGATTTGAAGTGATTACAACTTTGTCACGTCATGTCTAGAATAATCTTCCTGTTGAAAAGGAGGCTCTCACAGACTTTGGCATGGCTCTTCTGTCTAAGGCAGTTAAGGCTCTTTTGAATCTAGATTCACTCTTCCACACTGAGAGACACATTTATAGCTTTTCCTGATTTCATACCATCGACTGCTCAATTGGTAAAATGTGTGGGGTGGAAAGGAGGAGGAATATCTTAAGGGGCCAACTACATCTTTTAAGGGGCTAACTACACCTATAGGACCAAATATTTTTTGTTTTCTTCACTCAAATTGGGAGAGGACACAAGGACACGAGGACACAAAAACAAGGGGTCATTTCAACATTCAAACTTTTAGGTTTGTCCCTAAGAACATAAGAATGTACAATAATGAAAACCGACCATTTAGTCTTTGTTATTCATGATGTGCCATAATAAATGAAAAAAGATGTTTCCTGCTCCCTAGCTAAAAATAAATACTTTTGTAATGAAGGAAAACCCACATGGAGAAAGCTGGATAGACCCCATGGTCAGTGTATTATTAAATGAGAAATGAAAGAATTTTATAATAATCTGACAATTAAGCAGTATTGGTTTGTCATAGCTACATGGAACCACAATATGATTCTGTATTTCAAGATTGGCCTAGATCGACATGATCAATGGCAGTGTTTGAAACTGTACCGGTTGAACTACAATAAAATCATGACAGGACCCATCCCGATTAATTAAAAAGTGAATGAGTCACGTATACTTCATAGGTCACATATTAAGTCTTGTAAATCAATAAATCATTTATATACTGATTATAATCTTTTACATATGCATTTACTATGCACAAATTGGTGGCATAGTATTTCATCAAGGTAATTTAAATGTATTTGAGATAGTGTTTGAAATGTGCTTTGAAAATACCAGCATTATTTTAAGGAAGTAATTGAAATGACTTTGAATATACCTAAAAAAGGTATGGTTTTCAAGAAAGTGTTTTAAATAATATTTCAATATTAAAACAAATATTTATTTGGGCCAGTGTATTTGTAAAAACGTATAATAACTTAATTAACGTATTATTTATATAACTAATATAACTATTTAAATATATTTTTATGTTTTTGACCCAGATTTGCATCATAGCTATGATACTGTTTGACCCTTTATATGATTCAAATATTTGATCGCTGGTTTTAACTGTATATAACATTAAAAATGTGCCTATTTTCTGCCAGGATAATCAGGATTTTGTCTCACTTACTAAGTAGAAGATCTTGGGGTGAATTGAAAACAAAAAAGGAGAAAAAAAGAACAGAAATGCTCATCTCCTTGTTTTGTTTTGTGTATTGCGTATGCAGGAAACCCTTTCAGAACATAGAGCTACAGACGGATTTACACTGAGGAGGTTATTGTTTTCGATCCGGGACTGGAACAGAGGTCCCCAGTATTCTGATAGCTTCAGAGAATGTCCAGACCTGGGGCTCGACTATAGATTATAGTCATTAAAATATTCAAGTCAATCAAGAACAATCCCTTTGCACACAAAGTATCCCAGCAACATTTTTTTTGTTTTATTCCTCTTTGAACATTTGTTGTGAATATTCCCATCCTCCAAAATTGCTAAAATAAGAGGGAAAATAGAATCAAGTTCAATGCATTCATTAAATCAACTTATGAAACCATGGAACTTTGTGTTGTGTGACAGCCATAACAATAAAGCTGACACAGAATGCTTCAATTCATCTTTAAGAAATCTCTAAAATGAGTTAATCCAGTTGTTAATCAGGATCTCACATGAATAGTATTTATTTAATAGAGCCTCTGGAGTGTTTTAGCAACACTGGTTTTCATTTAGTTTGACAGCATTCATAAACTCATAAAAGGACAAACATGTGTGTAGGAGGACATAAATCTGTTTTATGGAATAAGAAAAGACTAGGGTCTACAAGCACAGCAGGCACCACCATCCAGCTTTAAGTCTGGACCACAGTCACCAGCAATACCAGAGCCAGTACACTGGTAAAGCTAAAGGAGCTGGCCAGTGATGCTGACCTACTTGAGGAACATTCAGACAACAGACATCTATTCAGATGTTGCTTAATATTAACTTCAATATTGCAGTTTATCACACTAAAATGTGCAGAAATATATGGAACATGCAGGCAATGTGGCCTTCCACTTCCACTCTTTTGATAGCACCTTCTACTGTCGCTCTACCAGGACAGTAGACTGTTTTTGAAGTGGCAACAATCTTATTTCAGTGTAATATCTTCCTATTGCCGTGCTGAGTAAACGTAAAGAACGGAGTAGACTTTGCATGCTATAAAGCTGCAACCCAAACAAAAACTCTTAAGCAGGAAGAGGCAGGTATGTTTACTACCGTCTGGCCAATCAGATGCGACCTGCCTCAGTGTCTAGTCATTTTATTGGCAAAATATGATTTGCTCTGTTAATGAACTTCTGAGATACGGCTCAGGATTAATGGGGGATGGTTTGTTTGAATTGCACTTGCCCTTAAAGTGACTGTGTCTCTCTGGGTGCATGTGCCCCTTGTGTTACTCCACTCCAAAGATTTAAGAATGTGTTGGTACACACTAGAGCAACACAAGGATATGATTACAATACTGGTGAGCAATGGAAACAAAATCTAGAACATAGTGTGGTGTCCCCAGGGGTTGGGCGACACTCACGGACCTTGCAGAGGGTGTAGGCAAGTTAAAAAACACAGAGGAGGCAGTCTTCAAAACCAAAATGATAATTTATTATTCTAACACTTGACAACACAAAACAAAGGGTGGGGTCTTCAGGGGAATACAAACACATAAAGTCCACAATCCTTATCTCGTTGTCAAAGTTCAATCCAAATCCAAAATCCAGGTCCAAGTCCGTAATCCAGTCCGTAGTCAAATCCAAAGCAATCCAATTTCCAACAAACAAACACACTCCAATACGCTCTCCAAATCCTGGCTGATCAAACGATTTCCACAGGTTTCTCTCTCTTCAAACACACAGCACTCCTTCCCAATCACGTTCCTACTCCTCTCTCAGTGCAATGGGAATCAGCCCTTTAAATAGGCCTCACAATGGCTTTCAGCTGTTCGTTAGTCCCGTTGCCTTCACTCTGCTCAGGTGTTTCTGTGGCCTGCTGGGAAATGTAGTGTTTCCTGGCTCCCATGTGTTGTAGGCCAGGCAGCCATTTCCTAGTGCAGCCCATCGGGCTGCCACAATAGGAATAATTGGAATAAAAGTATATTGTATTTTAGTGTTGGCCCATTTGCGAAAATGCAAGTCACAAGGCACTGAATTCACGTGTTGGCATGACAAAAATGGCACACCATTGGCCGAAGGGTTCTGGCCCTGCCACTGCAGGCGGGAGTAAAAAAGCACGTAAAACACGGATGAAAGTCAGAGAGAGAAGCCCGCATGTCACACCGGGTTATATGCAGGGGTGCGTGTAAGTGGTGCGCCAGTACGCATTCGCGTCCTCAAACGTTAACGCGTGTGTCAGCTCACCCTGCTAAATGTTCATTTGCGTATCAAGCAAGACGACAAACTTTTGAAACATACGCGACTTTAAGTTTGATCAGTCCATCACTGCTAAGTTCATTTTAAATATGGAAAGTACTAAATCACTGATTTAGTACTTTCCTGGTACACAAATGACCACTTACATATGCCCCTGCATATAAATCAGTGTAACATTTTCCCTCTCTGACATCAGTGTTTTGCTTGCTTTTTTACTCCTGTCTGCAGTGGCAGGGCCAGAACCCTTCGGCTAATGATGTGCCATTTTTGCCATGCCAACACGTGAACACGTGTGGTTATATGATAGCTTATCCTTAAAGAAATGTGACTCCTCAAATGAAATTTGGTAAACGATTTTGAAGGGGCTTTTATATGCCCTGGGCCTCATCCTTCCACTGGCACCCTCCTCCCGTCTGTCACACTCACTGTCCTTAATTCAATCCTTTCTTTTTTTTACACATCCAAGAAGAGAGGGTCGGCTGTACCTGCCTCCCTCTGCTACTGAAGCCAGAGGTGGAGACCATTATGTCCTGCTGACTGTTGCAACAATAGCTTAATTAAGTGCTTAAACCTAGCCGTAATTGCTCACTCTCCTGAAAGTCCTCTGCCCTGAGGAGGCTGTCAATTAATCTAGGTTTAGCATCCCTCCCCCTGAATTCTACAAAAGCCATTTTCATCATTATTGTGGTCTCAGAACGTGTTTATTTTCTTCTCCCTATCTTCTCAACAACAAAAAACGTAATCAGCATGGAGGTTGAGGTTCAAATGTATGTTTTGGTTCATATTAGGCATTGACAGGCAAGAGACGGAGGAACACCATGGAGGGAGGTTACATTCATGACTACTCATCATGGAAGATACACATTCTGCACCCCCCCCTGGCCTGGCTAAGGAGTTCCTGTAACTTCTGAAGTTCTTACAAAGTTTAGGAGTAATTATGATTGAAAATGCATTGGGCAGGAAAGGAATTACATTGCATAGTATGAATATCATATCGCTGTTGACGATCTCGTAAATCTCTGAAACGGTATATAGATAGAGCTGGTATCACCGTTTATCGTGGTGGCACACACCTATCATGGTGAAAAGTCATTTACCGGGGTGACACTGTGATTTGTAATTTGTAATTATTTTTTGTTGGTCAACACAGCAGTGTGACACCAATGAGAAAATAGCGTTAAAACAAAACAAAGTGTTTGGTTATGCCTGCCCCTATCCTCCCACGTCCGGCCCTCTCATGTGCCTTCACTGCCGTGTTTCTCCTGCATGACAGCGGAGATCCACACTTCCTGCTTATTAGCCAATGGGGGAGGGGTGGACAGAGCGAGCCGAGAAGCGCACCCTCAGCCTGTTGCATTCCCCAGTCATTCATTACATTTTGTGTGATGTTGTCATTGGCTGTATTACTGTTTATCGTGGTAAATTCTAAGCACCCAAATTTAGTCAAGAGGCCCAGCCAGAGGCACAAGGAGCTGTCCTGAAACAGAAGCAGCATTCAATTTTTCAGATGAAATGAAAGGTATTGCAGAAATGATCGGAATTCTTCCAGAGGTATACCAATTAAGATTTGCAAATGTAATTACATGGGAAAGGTGAAAAAGGTGAAAAGGAAAGCATACGTTACTTCTTGCAAGCAACAAGTGAGAGACAAGATGATTACAGATTATTCTGGTTCCCTTTTGGGGAGACGAAGAATCGGCACTGTAACATTATAGTCATAAATGTGTGATCTGTGACAATTTAAAAAAATTGGGTGGGTTGTCCACTGCTGGAATTTGTAGTGGTGAAGAAGGAACATGCAGGATTCAGTCGTGGTGGTTTTTGTCAGTCGTCATATTTCATGGCATGTAATGTCCCCTTTCCCTCAAGCTAGTGGTTTGTAAGTATTGGGTCTTCATTTAATTCAATAAAACATGTCAAGGCAAACTTAAGTTTAAGTGTTGTGTTTGCTGACATAATAATAGAATAGTATACATATGTATAATAATAGTAGGAGTAGATTTTGTTTTCTCCTAACTTTTCTTATTGCTTGCTTAATTTTTCAGATTTGGATAAGAGCTTTTGTCTGCATTGTACTTTCTACCACTTTTGCTGCATGCTCACAAGGAACTGGAAATCAGAGAATCGACAATGACGACAGGATCTCCTTACTGGTAAGATATTTATTTGGGTATAAAATTTCACAAGACTATTACAGGATCAAAACAGACTATTCTGCCTGCAGATGTAATGAAGTCTGTTTACGGCGGATTCATTAAAGCGTAAACAAACTGGAATTTGGGGACTTGGAAACAGCTGAACCTGTAGGATTGTTAATGGAAGTTGCAATTCCAGCCTTATCAAATTCCACCCTGTGTAGTGCTTTTCTGTTATAAAAGCATTATGGGTTTGGGACGCGTCTTTTTATTGTGCTTCCCACATGTTAGCCGAGCCGAGTAATTGGCACATAATTAGACTGTTCACATTGATCATGCAACAGCACGCTCATGCACGCTAAACTTTTCAGTGAGAAGCACGGAGACAAAAACTATTATTTTGGACTATTTTTAATTATTCATAACTTTTTTCTTTTTAAAGCATTCATACTTGTCAAAACATATTTATTTTGAGTGTGTGCAGAAGTGTATGGTGGCCTGCCTTTGTTTGTAGTCAGTGTCCTCAGGATTGTTCTTACTGCAGAATTGTAAATGTACAAGAATGCGCTTAGAAATAAATGTTCTTTATTTTTTATTTTGATGTTTACCGAATAATACTGCAGATGTAAATAATAATGCATTCCTAGTATTTTTGTTTGTTGCTTTTTTTATTTTTTTTTATTGCAACCAGAACCGAGGAACAAATCAAACCGTGACTCAAAAACGTAACAAATCATGGAATTTAATTTTATGGAAGATAACCTTTGCAAAAGCGTTACATTTATCTTTCTTTTCTGGCAGAAGCAGAACATACCAAAAGATTACAAGATTCCTGTAGATTTCATTCCTAAAGACGTGGTAGGTTGTGCACACTTTTTTTCCTTTTACACAAACCAAAAACATTGATTTGCCCATGTATACATTCATTTGGGGGTTAAAGTGATTTGAGCCTACCTACTATATATGTGAATATACAGGTAACTACCAAAATAAAGGAAATACCAACATAAGGTTTTAATAGGACGTTGGGCCTCCACAAGCCAGAAGAACAACTTCAATGTGCCTTGGCAAAGATTCTGCCAGTGTCTGCAAATCTATTGAAGGGATGCAGCACCATTCTTCCAGGAGAAATTCCATCATGTGGTGTTTTGTTGATGGTGATGTCTCAGTCGCCATTCCAGAATCACCCATAAGAGTTCAGTTGGGTTAAGAACTGGTGACTGAGACGGCCGTGGCACACATGGTTTTACATGGTTTTCATGCTCAAACCATTCACCACCAAACCATTCAGTCACCACTTGTGCCCTGTGGAGAGATCACTCCCATGAGGACAGAAATGCTTCACCACAGGATGAAGGTGATCACTCAGAATGGCTTTGTATTTATCGGCGTTCACCTTGCCCTCTACGGGGTTGAGTGGACCTAGACCATGGCAGGAAAATGCACCGCACACCATAACAAAACCACCAGAACCCTTCATTACTCAAGTGTTTCCTTTACTTTTGCAGCTATCTGTATTGCAAATCTGTACTGCATACATGCAAAACCAGAGATGGAGCGGCATAACCTTGGAGTAAGAGACAAGTGTTCAGCACTTTGAGCACATGGGTTGTCTGCATGAATAGGCCTCATAATGACATGATTATGGTTCAAACTGAAGAACACTGGAAGGGTCTCCATCTTTCCAGGTCCAGGGTCATCTGTACCTGAGATGGGGGAACGGTTTTTAAATTGGTGTTTTTTTAAACAGATTTCTTATTACACATGTTATTTCTTATTGTACAAATAAAGGCATTTGCACATTAGAAAGAGTGCCTTGGTTCTATGTACAACAACTTTTTTTTTTTAATGACTTGCACAATTTTCTTGTGTTTCAGAGTGGGATGTGCTGGGTTGAACTAAACATGTCTCCTTTGGAGGAAAGCTTAAAGACACTGGCAGATATGTTTGGAAACATTTCCTCAAACAGAAATAATATTAGCATCTTTGTCCAGATGCTGCAGGATGTGCGGTTTCGGTATAGAAGGATTAGCACTGGTGTGGTAAGTTCAGCTCTTTTTTTGACCCTGGTTCGACTCAGAGATGATGTTCTGTCTCCCTAACTGTAATTTGAGGCACTCATCTTCTCCCCTTCCTCATCTTTCCTTTGTGTCACAAGGAGGCGATGATGCAAGAATTCAAATGCCATTACAAAAGGGAAAAATGGCAGACAGAACACTATTTTGACTATGTCAGGGACTTCTTAGCTGCTGCCAATACAAAAAACGAAAGCCCAGAATGTGATTCGCCGCCTTGTACAACAACAACAACAACAACAACAACAATAGCAACTGCAACAACTGCAACAACTCAGTTGATTTCAGAAGGTGAGCGCATCAATGTCTTGATTCCATGTAACTGCAAATTGCCTTCTCCTTATGAATGTGTTATTTTTCCATACTTGCCCAACATGAGTTTGGAGGTTGGCAGTTTAAGGACTGTAGTTTGAGTAAGTACAGGTAAGTATATTATACATGCAAACAAACACACTTGAGGACCTACAACAAGCTTTCCTGCTACCCCGGAATGTGCTTCTATACAACGACACGCTAACCCTGGCTCTCGGTGTCTTGTTCTCAGCCCCTGCCCCTGTAGTCAGCTGATGAGAGCATTGTTCGGCCACTTCCAGGGCTCAGTTTCCTCCCCACCTTTAAATAGCAGCCGTCATTATCAACGATGACCACACAGTTTCAGTGACACGGCCAATCAGTGAGGCTGCCTCCGCCTTTGTTTCCTTCCTCCCGTCCTCTGGAAATAATACAACCAACTCCCTATAAGTGCACGCTGGATGATTGCATACACAGTTTTTTTTATAACTACAAAATTTGCATTGTGGCTCATCCATTGTGACTCCACTGACTTAACTGGTGCATGTGGACGTGCACGTTGCTGGTTGAGATATATAACGTCACTACGGTCCTCAGCACACAGCGGGGCCATTCATCTAACGGTCCAGGGGCCAAATCCAACCTGCCACGAACATGCTGTTGGCCCTTCGGTCAATGAGATACGACCGAGCCAGGATCTGCACAGTTTCAGCTTACCTGCCACCAGTGGCAGGAACAGTGTGTGTAAACCTCTCAACCATGCCATTAATCACATACTGGTATTTTTAAAGGCTAGGTTGGGTTCTGCATTTCATTTTTGCATCCTGGCGAGTGCTGCCCTGCCCATGTATTGACCGCTATTATCAAAAAGTGCCTACGTTTCAAAATTCTAATCCAAAGGTTCAATGTAACTTGGCAAGTTGAGGCTGAACAAAAACAAACGAGCGATAAAATGGTGATTTGGGCTGTAAAATAATGAATAAAGGAGACTGGCAGCCACAGTCTAATCTAATTGCCCTTTCTTCTTTTATGGCTCTTTTAATATTCTCTTTTATTCATCATATTTCGGTTTAGCAGGATTTTGGACCTGAAATATAGTCGTTTTGCATTTGTTTTATTGGTTTAGCAAGCACTTACCTTGTGCTGAATGTTGTATTTAATGTATGTAATAATGTATAATGATGATGGTGCTTTATTCTGGACGTGATAAATATAGCTGTTTTAATGTCTCTGTCTGTTTATGCCAGACTTGGGATAAATAGTTTTAAATATGCTTTGTGCAAAAGTATCAATTATTTAAAAATAATTAAATATAAATACATGAGCAAATATCCATTGTTCAAAAATATTTAAATGCCATTTGTAATTGGAAATATTTGGATGTCGGACCATAAAAGTCACTCTCTTTCAAAACCCAGAATACACATTTCTGGTGTAACTATTTGTAAAAAACGAGTTGATTGAAAATGACACAAATATTTCAATATTCATAAAGTATAGTCGAACCTCTAAGATACAAACGCATCTGGAAAGGGGTTCGTTCTGGAGCTCTGAAATATTCGTAACTTTGAGAGGGCATCAAGCATTTTGCCCGAGCACAGAGCACAGTGCAGAGAACAATTCCAAAAACATCCACAGCATTCACCGATAAAACAAAGATGCCGTCTAAACGCCCAAACAACAACAACGCAGCGCATGTGTAGCTATTAGTGGCAAATACACACAAACGACAAGTTATCACAGTAACTTGTACAACAAGGCCATAGTTCACCACTACCAGCAGACTACTACCATCTAAATGTAGTCAGAATCGGGATAAAGCGCTACTTCAGAGGTCTATACACTCCATTCATGCTTGTGAGGCTTGCATTTTCTATTCAGCGCTAGCACTGCGATAAGCAAAGTGCAGAACAGAGAGCAGGTATCCCACTGTGGGCCCTGTGAATGGACGGGAACTAAAGGCGCGATTGCCGGCGTGTAGATTACACGGCCCTCGTTCAGATCCCCTCACAACGGCAACACCTTTAAGAGCACACCCCGGATCAGCCCTTTGTCAGAGGGACTAAAGGGACAAGGCTACTGTACGGCGAGCTTCTGAACTTCTCACAGCACACTATGCTGATTCCATCAGCGGCCCATTAACAGCCCACCCTTTCTTTGTAGGGCCTCTCACCAGCTCCGCAAAAGTGGCTGGCTGTGTGTCAGCACCAGACTGCAGCACAAGTAAGTACACGGTTCGAGACAAACCAGAACAAAAAAAAAACAAACATTCCCCCACACAAAAGCTATTTGAGATGATTAGACACAGCGCGAACAGTGAAAATGTAATAATAGCCTCGCGTGGGTTTCCTCGGTTTCACTTTCATACGCAGGTATGCCGGCCGTTAAGATCTTGAGGGGCTGATTGCCACTTACACCATGAGTTTGAGTTGTGATTTGGTTTCCTTTGGTGATCAGGTTAAAGTTCAGACACGAGAGAGATCACTGAAAGGAACTTAACAAGAGAAGTCGGTGGGAAATGCTGTCTTCATTTGAGAGTAGCTGGGGTGGGAGCTGTGTAGGAAGCCTCCCTCCCCGTAGCAGGTCTGGCTCACTTCATCTTGCTCACATAAAGACATCTTCCGAGAAGGGGCCTCATTTTACACCACCAAAATACAGTATAAAGAATATGGGGAATAATGGTTTGGAGGCGTTGTGCATGAAAAAGCACATACTGCCTCCTCTGCAACGTGTAAAATAATTGCCCTTTGGAAATTACTCAACAAACAAACATACATCTGCCCGTCTCAGGCCGACAGTAAATGCTTGGTGTACTGCAGTTGAAATCAAATGTTAAAACAAGGAAATACTCGTGCAATGCGGTTGCTCCATATTGAATTGAGCGACCTAGTCTACGTAATAGGCAAACAGAAATAATGCATATTGCTCGGAAGGGGTGGACTGAAGAGCGAGATTATTATTCACAGTACATTGGCATTCGTGGATCAAGAAACCCCACATAGCTCTCAGTGGTATTTTTATTGGTTTAGACTTGGGTCAATGTGCGGATTGACCTGGATGAATTCATGCTAAGTGTCAAAGCGGAATGCTCACATCTGTCAAGTTTATGCCTTTAGTGAAAGTCTGCTCTCAACTATGTTGGGAGAAGGAAACTGCGTATCTGAGAGGATTCAGGGTAATCCTCAGTACAGGATCAGAACAAAGCCTCGCCGAGATGAATGACCACCGAGCCTGTTTTCACTTACTTTACACTGTAAATATACTAGTCAAGTAAAAGTCACCGCTCCAGAAGATACCAGTAATTCTATCCACAGGTGTTTCAACAAGGTGGTTTTAGTGCCAGTGATAGATTGGTTTGGCGGGAAGGGGTGTGGTGGGGGTTGGGTGTAGTCAGATTGAATAAGAAAGGGTTTAAAAATCCTATATTCATTCATGTTAAATTTCATTTGGAAAGCTCAACGGTATCTGTAGGCCTGTCTCGTCTCTGCAACACCCTCTGTGAACTCTGGAGAGTGCACACGTGCAGATGAACACACGCATCCTCTGTGCTACCTGCTGGCAAGGCCTTATTCCATACACCCCAGGACCCCACAGCTGCTGCACGTAGACTGCAGGTACCCAGTTGGCCAGAAGTGGTACTCTCGTGAAATGAGACGAGACCGTACCCTGCCAAATAGGCATACATGGCACAAGTTAATTCATACTGTCATGGAAAAAATAACTTAGTAGGATCAGAGAGAATTCCTTTAAACAGTATTAAAGCTTTAATTACGAGCAGCTGCAGAGAGACCCGTGTCACGCAGGACGGCGAATCTCCCGCCTTCAAATTCAAATGAATATTTATATCCAACACAACGGAAGGGGAGGGAACAATCACAAGGGGGAAGTAACAAGGCGTTAACTTACAGGTAAATGGAGCTATGGGCTAACATGAAGATATAACAGGTTGTTAGAACAGCCCTCCCAGGGTCCTAAACCAATGGGAAGGAGGTTTCCTGCCATAGGGGAACCATTACAAACGAACAAATGTTCCTTTGTAGTTGTGGCGCGAACAGCCTTTTGTCTTGGACCTGTGGCGCCGCCGCGTCACACTGAATTACTTAGTGTCTACCGTCCCCTGTGGATGTGGTCTAGCATTCCAACTCGATACACAATTTCTTCCTCCACAATACTGTATTGTAATTTTTACCCACAAATGATGAGCATCCATTAAGATTATTAGTTTTTTGGGTTTCATGGCAAAAATCGGCATAGCAGTATTGTGGTTAGGGAAGAGGACATGTACCAGAAGGTATCAGCTTTAAGTCTCAAACTGAGCAGAGCTGCTGTGCACCTGAGTGAAGTACTTAACGTGAACAGCATCAGAAATGATTGCATGAATAGATTAAAATTAAAAGCTGCAGTGGCCCTGAAGAAGAGAATTTGCTAGCAGAGTTTTAATTGCTACAACACATAATCCAAGTTCAATTGTAGATGTGTTTTCAGATGTGTACTGAAATGATTTGGTACATTTACACAAATCCTGATGTTTACACATATATCATCATGTCCAACAATGGATTTGTTGAATATACCATGCCTCCAAAAACCAATTATTATTTGTTGTGGATTTACAAAACGGACTGCCTGCTGGAATGATGTGAAAACATATAAATGAATCCTTAAACTATACATACTGTATCATTTAACTTCACCGGTTATAAATCTACCTGTTACAGTTTGTCAAATGATATATTGCATGCAATGTGCCTAGGCGTTGACATCTTTAGAACATATACATTTTTGTTCTAATGCATGCAATGTGCCTAAATCTGATAAAATATTGCTAAAGTATGTTATGTCCTCGAATGGTATGATATTCTGGCTGAACATATTCAAAGTTAATTACTACATCATGAGTGAGAAAGTGAGAATGCAGGGTAAGTATTCTGAAGCATTCCATCTCAACATAAAAGGCTGTGCAGGCATAGCAGCAGCATGGGACAATATGGATGTGGTCGTAGTCAGCTATGGTTGTGATTGTGGTTGTGGTTATGGTCTGCCACCAAGATGTCTCATGACTGAAAATGAAACCAGAGAAACAATAATGCAAACAATTTCATTGCAACATTGGAATTAGTGTACTTTATTTCAAATCAAATCAAATTAAATCCAATCAAATTTATTTGTATAGCGCTTTTCACAATTGAATTGGCACAAAACGCTTAACAGAGGGGGAACCCAGGCCTAGACCCCCCCCAAAAGCAAGCCTAAAGGCAACAGTGGCAAGGAAAAACTCCCTTGGTAGGGAGAAACCTTGGGAGGAACCAGACTAAAAGGGGGGGAGCCCATCCTCTCCTGGCCGGCACAGGGTGTGTCCAAAAAAGGCCATATCATGGTCAGTCCAATCATTTGTCTTTTGTTCACTGTATTTGACTGAACATGCTCTGTTCAAAGAGGAACATTATGAAAGTCTCAAAATAGTATTTTGCAATAATTTATTCTTCAGCATTCAACAAAGAAGCATTCCATGTCATTCTGCTTATTAAATCAATTGGTGATGGTTTGGTGTTTTGGTACAGTATTATGTTCTTATGACTTCTGACTGTGTATATGATATAGGCTTCTGCTGTTGCAGGGCAGAGTTTGGATTGCACTTTGTCACAATCCATTGGTAAATAAACTGAAGCAACTGGAAAAAGAAAAAAAAAGAAAAAACTGTAAACACTAAAAACAGTCCATTGCCTTTTGATGTAAGATGTAAAAAAAGTAACAAAAACTAAAGATAGGACTAAAAGTTGCTTTCGTTTATAAAATACGTTTATATACCGTTCTCACTAAAAAACTATTCTGTACAGTTGCAAGTGATGCTAATTTTCAACACATAGAAATCGGCAAAAGCCAATTTCCATAAAGTGGCTAAGGCTACTATAGCTAACACACACATGTGTGTGAGTTCACAGTATGGCTCCAGATGCTTGGTTTGCCCAGTATGTAAAACTGTGCCTGTTGTGAAGACTATAACGCTTGTTTCCGCAACCCCCATGTCTAATGTTTTATGAATGTCATGTTGAGAGCTATATTTATTTTTATTTTAAAAGTTTGTTTCTCCGCTTTTCTCCCAATTTGGTAGCGGATTACATCCTCCATTTCTTTCAATTTACCCTCCTCCACGAGCCCGCCGCTTGTCCTCGGAGTCGAGACAGTTTTTCCCCTTGCAGGGACGCCTTTCGCGCTTCTCGGCGAGCTCATGCCGCCTCTCTCTCCCCCCTCCCTCTGGGCCCCGACGGGCTCCCGGCCAGAGCCGGGCTGGCACAGCCAGGTTTCGAACTGCGCCCGCAGTGGGCAACCTGCATTCTGGACAAATGCCCTTACCATTACACCACTGAGGCCCCCTTCGAGAGCTGTATTTATAAGCTCATATCATCTCTAGGGTGTATACCTGTTCAGTCTGTGCTATTAAAAAACTGTTACACTGTAATATAGGCTACCAAGTAAGACAACTGAAAGTGATATTGAATAGTACATAATCTCCATCTTTTCCTTAAGGCCTGCACAAACTGCATGGATGACCTTGAAAACAATCCCTTATAAAGACAAAAGGACAGGATTCAATGAACATTGTGTCCTTAATCTTGACTTGGGACAGTTCAGTGGTGAAACTGTTTTACTCTCGCATTGAATTATGAGTCAAAGTCTAATGTTGATTGTATCCATTACATTACATGACATTACAGTCATTTAGCAGACGCTGTTATCCAGAGCGGCAGTGTCCCACCTGGGGATTGAACCTGAAACCTTAACGTTACAAACCCAGTTCCCTAACCATTATACCACCCTGCCTGCCTTATCCTGTATCATTACATTACATTACAGGCATTTGGCAGACGCTCTTATCCAGAGCGACGTACAACAAAGTGTTAACCGTAAACAGTTTAGCTGAAAGCCATCCTAGTGGGAAGTACAGTTCCTGGGTGCTAGGAGCAACCACATAGTTAAACTAGGACCCTGTAGGTAAATCTGTAGCCACAATTTAAAGGTAGCAATGAAGCAATCAATGCAGAAAATAATGCCTAAGCCTAATACAATACATAAACAAGTAGATGTGTAAAACTAAGCAACTATGTCCCTAAGTTAACAAAAACCGGACTACGGATAACCGGTATCCTGGCTCAATCTTTTTTTGAGTGCAAAAACAACGATTCTGCCTCTGCACGCGCATTCAGGATGACTGCCGAGGCCGGGAGTACTCAAGAGTTGATGAAATTATGATTCGATTGTGGGAAGAAAAAAAGAAAAAAAACCCCACTGAGTGGCTGTCCCTTCTACTTCAACGATGGAATATTACGACTGGTTATTTGGTCATTTGAGAAAAATGCATGCCTGTCTGAACTTACTGATTGAAAATGGAGGTGGTTAGACATTACATTACATGACATTAGACAAAAACAAAAACTGCAACAAATAATGCAGATGTTGTTTGTATTTTCTAACAGTGGCATTATATTTTGATTGCATTCATTTAAAAAAATAAGATTAAAAAAAAAGAGGCTACAGAGGCTGTCAGGTTGTGGAGTGATCCTGACTGTGGCCAGCAGCACCGTGGAGTGGCACAGAACTGGTCATAGCTTTGCCCAGGGAGGGAGGTTTCAGATATATAGTTATATATTTATATTTATAGAGATAAATAGTTATAGATAAGTGATAAATGCTCTACAAGGTTATCTGCATGACGGTGAAGTTGCCAAAACTCATAAACGGAGGGATCACAGCCAGATGATGCATCATGCACTTTGTGCCTTTTTATGAGTGTGGACTACAGTACTTCCTATTCAGCACTGCAATGCCTGATGGAAACTCAGGCATTATAAAATGGCTGGCAGTGTAGAGTAATGGTTAGGGAGCTGGGCTTGTAACTCAGATGTTGCAGGTTCAATTCCCAGGTGGGGCACTGCTGTTGTACCCTTGAGCTAAAGGTACTTAACCTGAATTGCTTCAGTAAAAATATCCAGCTGTATAAATGGTTTGTATGTAAAGAAATGTAAACTGTGTAAGTCACTCTGGATAAGAGCGTCTGCTAAATGCCTAAAATGTAATGTCAAATGTAAATGGTATACATGAAAGTACAATAACTACACAGGCTCCTAATTTACTGGGGTTTTCATGTTCGTGGTCACTACAGGGGGCAGCAAACAGACCTAGCTGTGGCTGCGTCTGCATCGTGGCTCGATGGCATGGATGTCCTGTGCTAATTTGGTGAATGAACGCTAGTTTAGTAGTACTAACGTCACAATAGGCTGAAGCCTTCACTTTGTCTGCTTGGAAAAAAACGTGATACTTTTTGGCCAATGTGACAATTAGCAGGCAGATGGTCATTTTGACATGCTGTACGAGGATACTGCTAGTGGTATACAATTGCGTACAAAAGCGAAAATCAAAGGGCTGCACATGAAAGGAATACAATTCAATGTGTTGGGAAAACAATATATATTGTTCAATTCATAACCTTTTTGGATTCGCTTTTCTCACAGGAATGCTGCTGGCTAGCTGCAAATAACTTTTTACTTTTAATACAATTGTGTAAAAGAGTCTGGGTGAAGGAACTTGAGGGAAGCCCACTGCTGCTGACTGACACTTCATTACATGTCTGAGACCTGCTGATAGAATGCATTGTTATTATCAGTGACAAATGTCCATTTATGTCCTTACAGGATCAGAAAGGCAATACAATCCAGAGGATGTACAGACGTACGGCCTCCTGTCACTGTTCCTCATTTCAATGGCTGCAAATGTGTTTTTTTTAATTTGGAAGGTAAGGATTTGCTCTAGAGAACTATCCAATGTGTTGAGCAGGGCCACTCAGTCTTAAGCCCATGTTCAATCCCACTGCATTGCATCATCTATCCCCAAATGAGTAGCTTTTCAAATATTATTATATAAAATATTTTATTAATGCTAGTAACAAGACATTGAGCAGTCACTAAAAAACACAAAAACATGATATGCTTAATGAAAATATGTAACGTTTGCTTGATTTTGTTCAGTTCAGGACAAAGTACCTTGCAGTTAGGTTCATATTTTCCTTGTCGTGTCATGTACAGCTCATTAAAAGTAACCAAAGGTAACTAAAACATGTTGTGGTTTTGTTTGAACAGGTAAAAGGACGGAGAGGAAACTCCTCAGAGAGAAGTCCTGAAATTGGAGACCATTTCACCAGAGTGGAAGAGGGCAGGCTCCCTTTAGATGATGGCATTTCAGAAGAAAAGTAATTCAGTTCTATATTGTAACTTGCATTCATTCATTTAGGTATTCAGCACGTACAGGGATGTAAATGAAACCTATCCATCGCTTAATACAATACTTTGGCTGAAATATCTCCCTGAACTATATGAACAAAGAATTCATTAATGTATTCCATTGTTTGCATTTCTGCATTCAGTTAATTCATGTACTATTTTCTTTTATCTTCACAGGAACCAATTGAACACCATTAAAGCAATTTAATTCCTACTTTTCCTAAACTTTGGTAAGGGAAACACATTCTGAACTTTAATAGCAATACACAACCATGCAAAGAGCATGCAAGCAAAATAATCCAGGTGATAGTGCAGGTACCACACTGTATGTGACTAAAACCATAATCCCGGGTAAAGGAATGCAGATATAAACAACCTTTGTTCAGCAGAACAAGCTTGGAAAACAAGGATGTGTGCTTTTCTCTTTGAAATTTGCACTCTTGGCATCCTGATTTGAATTGGAGGAAAGCTCGTATTTTATGCAAAGAGAGCCAAATCACGGTTTTATCACAGCATTAACTGGCCTGAAAGAATGAGTGTTTTTAGCCTTGCCTTAGTGTTCAATTTAAATCTCTCTTTTCATATTTTGGCATTTCTCACTTAACATTATGAAATAATACATTTATTTACATTATGTCCCACTACTTGGTTCCATTGGCAGAAAACTGGCCAAAAACAGGCCAATAGAACTCGGAACACCAGTGTTTACAATATAAAGGGGCATACATGGTCGGCTTTTCTTGAACAAAGACTTGTGCATTACCTTTACACAAACAATTGCGTATTGCCTTTGCTCACAGAAAGGTTAGCATGTGAAACTAAATACAAAAAATGCATTCCAATAAACAAAGGTTTTAAGGTTTCGATTTGTGTGTACAGCGTGGGAGAGTGTGGGAAGAGACAACAAGCAACTTTACATTTCTAAATGGACAATTTCACACACCATTTCAAGTTTTGTGTAAAATAACATGGCGTAACTTGCATGTTATAATGTGAGGCCTTCCTTCAGCTGATTCTATTCCTAATGCTCTCTTCCTCTCTCGTCCTTTCTCTTGCAGGTTACTGTATTGAAGCTCTTCCCAAAACAGGAAAAAAAACCGAAAATGAATTTCTTACTGTTATGTGAAATGAAGGACATGCTTTGGTTTCTCATCTTAAAAAAAACCTGCTCTCCACATTTGAACTGGACTACTAGGACAGAATGAACTAAATGTATTCCGATTCTTTCCCAAGTGTGAAACTGAACAATGAGTGCAGTGTTTGCCAGAAGATGACTGCCACATGGTGAACATTGAAATGGATCTTCATTATTGGGAGCCTCACCACAGCACAGCACAACCCATAGCTCTGGCCCATCAAGGAGTCAGTTTGGCCAAACCCTTTCCTCCATACAAAACAGATCTTCCCCATATCTGACTTGACAGAGACATTAAGGGAACAAACGCCGAGAGGAACTCCTCTTGAATTAACTTCAATTATCACAACCTGCCGGAACTACAAAATGTATCATCTTGTGTATTTGCACTTGTAAGCGCTTAAATGGTGTAGGGTTGTTTCTCTGAGCAAATGACCAGCAAAGTGGATAAGGAATAAGCTAGAATGGAAAGCTTTTTCTATGAGGAATATTATTGCTTAATGACTACCTCTCGTGGCCCTCGTCTTTGTCCAGATGTCCTATCGTATAACACACTCGGTAGTCTTTCTCGACTTTCCTCCTGCTTTCCACGGACAATCGCAAACTACGAATGTCAGAATTAGCCATGGAAGCAGACTCACTTACGGCATGTATAATGATTTGACTCCTGAACTATGTTGGTGTTGAGACTTTCTGAAATATTTTTTTTTTTGCCTTCTGGCATTGTGCATTTATTTATTTTTTCTCTATGTAAGGTTCAAATACAAAAGAATTATGTTACAGCCACTGTAATATTGGACCTTCTATTGGAATATGAAAACAAAATGCCTAGCTTTCCTGACCATCGCAAGACAAAATGTGTTCTATCCATTAACTAATTTCATATTATTATCTTGTTCTTCAACTGGGTAGGTTTTTGCTCCCTGTCTGCTTTTGTAGAACATTGGTTCTCATTTGAACTTTTAAAGTTATTCCAAATGCAAGTAACTTACGTATCAATTCATTCTCATAATCAAGGGAATTGCTTTGCGAACCATATGGTTTCTTCTAAAACCAAGTTTTTTAAGGCAAAGGAAAGTTGTATCCCTGTCTTTTCACCTTCGGTGACAAACTATGTGAACATTTAGATGTTCAAGTTCAATGGCACAGTGCATTCAAATTTAAGTATAATTTGAATTTTAAGTATAGTACATTCTGTACAAATAAATATGCAAGATGCACAGTTGAATCCCATCAAGTATTTTTTTCCAGAGATCTACTGCATATGAGCGATCGACTTGTGGAGACATTGATTATACAATATCCGTTATACAGGATGCAATTCTGCGCATAAAAGCAGAATAACCTGCATCCTTATCACGAAAAAGATAAAGGAGCATCGTTTTGCAAAGCGTTCTAGTAACTTTATTGTTACTTGTATTGTCATACAAAAACATTGTAACTGGTATTTTATTTCACGACAGAATGCATAAGTCTGGATTAAATCAATGTGTTGTTAACTTTGACTTAATTAAGTGCAAATGTTTTTTCAATGCAAGCAACATTTTTAAAAAATTAATTATGGTGATAGTTGAACTCGCTAAGCTGTGATTGTGAAGAAAAAGACAGAAAAAAACAGGTTTAATTGTGAATCAAAGTTGAGGACAAATGTTGATTGAATCCAGGCCATTTTCTGGTCGCATGCAAATGAATATTTCCCCACTTTTAGTGCTGCTGTGGTTCATCTCTGGACCTTACCCTTGAGAATAGTGCAGAGCGCTTTCTGCATGATGCAGTTGTACCAAATACACAGTATGTGTCACTGGGAAATGATACCTTTTAGGCAAGGCAAATGGACATAGAGTCCATGCAGATGTAAATATACGATATATATATAGATATATCATTTTTACTTTACTTTACATTTGCCATATGTTCAGTATATAGTCATTTAATAAAGGACTTCATTTACAATGTGTTTTTTTCTGCCCGCTCTATGCTCCTCAACTGATAAATGTTCACATTTTCTGCAAAACTAGCGTCAGTTTTTTTTTTTTTTACAGAATTTGATGGATCAAAGTAAATTGACCTGTGAAATGTAGACCAATACAACCTTATCAAATCTGAGATGGAAAGTTAATTACTGAACACCCCCCAAAATATGTTTAAAAAAAAAGAAGAAGCTGTGAATGAGAAAGGCTACACCAGCTAATTGTAAAGTAACGGATCAAAGTCATTGTTGCCTTTAAAGGCACCAGTACACTCCACGTAGTTCCCAGTACTCCAGAACTTGTTGAAATCCAGGCTGTTAGGTTTTAAAACTTGGACTCCAATAGTCTTATATACAGTATGCTTTTATGTTATTTTGTCCACGTTGCTTTTCAGAAATGAATGTTTTAAAGAATGAACCTTTGTCTGTTTAAGCTTTCAATTAAAAATAGAAGAAAGTATGGTGTGCTCTCCAGAAAGTTTCTCAAAAATTAAATGGTTATATCTTGCCTTTGATGCATGAGATATGATTGATAAAACACCTGACGGAATGCCTTATATAATAAAATCAACCGTGTAGCGTGGCATTTCTGGAGCACAACAGGGTTATTTTGAGAGAGGAAAAAACACAATCTTGAACTTATTCAAACTAATACTCAATGATTGTTCATCCTCTGAAATAGCCAATGTATATTTGATCAAATGAGCCCCAGGGTTCATTTATGATGGGCCAACATGTTATTATAATCCAGGTTTCAAAAATGGTCATTCTGTAATTATTGACTCTGTACACAATTACATCTGGGCTAGTTAAATCAAAGAGACAAGCAAGTCTCATCATTTGACAATGATTTATATGCATTGCTGAAAGCCCGAGGTAGTAGAAATGACATACGACATACATCTTTCCACAAATTATAATAATTACCATTGTACATTCAAACAAAGGTAATCATTAGCTGTTTCTGTGTCAGAGTGCTACATTTCTGAAATACCTACTGGAATCGCCGGCCTGGAGCAGTTCTCCGCAATCTGATCCAGTGTTCCGAATAAGAATTTTAGGGTTTGGAATGTAGTAGATATACTGTAGGTCCATACTTCGTAATATGTTTCGATCAGAACTTGTAACACTAAGAACAACCTTTGGTCTGCAATTGGCTTTGTTGTTGTTGTTTTGTGAGCAAAACAAATCATAATAATAAAAATTAAAAATATCAGTGGGCTGATCTGCAATGTTGGCACCAACAAAGCCTGTTGTTGTAAAATGATTTGTCTTCCTCTTACTTCTTCTTTCCAACTGTAACATTCGAGCATTTAAGAGTGTGCGTATCCTACACTAACTATACCAGGGTTCACACTCTTTTCAAGACATTATTCTCCAGGACATTTGATGTGACCGACACCCGTAATATATTGAACGTACATTATGTTTACATTTGATATGTCTACATTTTAAAATATATTTTGGATGCTTCAGAAGATTGTGCTGCACAATGTGAGCTGAAAGGAGGCTATTGCCACTTTGACTGTGAAAGGGAAGGCTCTTTTAGGTGCTTCTGCTTTCATTCCTTTACCCACCAAAATATTTATTCCCTCCGTTTCTCTTTAACCAGATATTTGCTCTTTAAGAATGCTATACAGAGGGACTAACTAAGACACAGCCAAAAATTTAACACAAGCTTTTATTTTATTCCATTAAATCAAGTGTTTTCCACCTTTGTACATGTTAAAGGCACAATCTGAGATTTATTGACTATATAGGTGTGCCATTGGGAACATCCTTTAGTAAACCAACATATAGGCACATTTTAAACAAAAATTGCTGATAAACAAACGTTTTACAGACTCAAATTCCACAAGCACAGTCATAAGCTCAAATATTCCTGTTTCAAAGTGTCGGTCTGTGTATCAAGGGCTCAGTTATGTCACCGTTCCCATCTTTTTCCTTTTCATGGTGGGATTATCCATCGTAAGATTAGAACTGGGGTGCCGTGCTAGCATCTCCATCGCAAAGGGCAACCGAGAACGGCATTTCAAAACCACGCACCAAACCCATGAGAGGGATTTCCCAGCCAAGAGTGAACTATGAAAAAGAAAGGTACAAGAACTGAAGTCTCTACTAGCAGCACAGCAGTCCATTTTCACAAAACCTAATAGCAGAGGAAAGGCAGCGACCATAGCATCATATCGCGTGAGTCACGTTCTTGCGAAACACAAAAAGTCATTCAAAGACGGAGAGATGGTGAAGGAGGCATTTATTGAGGCTGCAGACTCGCTGTTTGGGGATTTTAAGAATAAGATTTTAATTGTGGCTGCTATCAAGGACATTCAATTATCCAGACCTCGAGGGTCGACTGAAAAAGGATATTGGCGCGTGTGAGTGTTACTCCCTTCAGTTCGACGAGTCGACCGATACGGTAGATGTGGCGCAGTTATGTATTTTTATTAGAATGGTGTTCGAGGGCGGCGGATGGCGTAGCGGTCTAACGCGCCACACTTTGGTGTGGTGTGCGCTGCCTGTCAGGGACACGGTTCGAAACCCGCGTCTCTACCAGACCGGCCCTGGTCGTCAACCCCGATCGGAGTCGAACATTTGACTGTCTGCCTCCAGGGGAGGGGGGAGGGTGAGCCAAGGAGGAGAAGGTAAAAGGCGTCCGTGGAAGAATTTCCGTCTTGGAAGAGGTGGGAACAATCGGCCCAGAATGAGTGTCTCGCTCCCGGAGGACGGGCGGCGGACTCGTGGGGGTGGGGAATTGAAATAAATAGAGGGTATAATTGGCAACCATTGGGAGAAAAACTGGAAATAAATTTAAAAAAAAAAAAAAAAAAAAAAGAATGGTGTTCGAGGACATGAGTGCAAAAGAGGAACTACTCACCATTTTGCCACTGAAAGGACATACACAGGGCGAAAATATTTTTCAAGCTTTCATGGCGTTCGCTAACAAGATCCAAATGCCCATTTGTAAGCTTGTCTCCATTACCACTGATGGGGCACCTGCTATGGTAGGCCGTACTAGTGAGTTCATTGGATTGTGCAAACAAAGTGACTCTTTTTGGACTTTATTCGTTATCATTACATCATTCACCAACAAGCTTTGTGCGGTAAGATTTTAAACATGAAAGAGGTGATGGATGTTGCAATGAAGATTGTGTGTTCGATTCGGGCAAAAAGTCTACAAAGGAGGCTATTCCACTCTCACATGGAGGAGACTGACACAGAACACACAGACTTGCTGCTGCACACTGATGTGCGGTGGCTGAGCAAAGGTACATTTTTGGCAAGATTTAGGAAGCTATTGCCTGAAATCAAATAGTTTCTCAAGCTCTTTAAACATGCAGAATATGCACAGCTAGAAGATGAGCTGGATTTAGCGTTCCTTACTGACCTTACTGACATGCTGAAGGAACTGAATGTAGAGCTGCAAGGAAAAAACAAAAATGTAATAAACACGATCAGCTCTGTGAACACTTTTAAACGCAAGCTACAACTGCTCTCAACTAAGCTGCAGCGCCAGGACCTGCGCTACTTTCAAAATATGCATTCAGAACTTGAGCGTCAGGGCAAAGATACAGTGAAGCTTGACAGTGCACGTTAGATTGAGCAAGTTCAGAGCATCTGAAGCATCTGAGTTTGACAGACGCTTTATTGACTTTGCGTCACTTGAGCCTGTTGCCACATATACGTGTTTTCCATTTGGCACAGATATAGATGTTGATGACATTGCCTCCAAAGTGGCATCACTCTTTCACCTGGACACAACTGCAGTGGAGAATGAAATTCTCACCCTTCAAAATGGCATTCAGATGAAATCCAGGGCAACCACTGAGATGAAGGGTGAGTTCTGGGAGCTACTGTTGGGCTACTTTTGGGTCAACCTACCTATGTGAGTCTGCATTCTCTCACATGAAGATCATAAAGTCCAAGCACAGATCTACCATGACAGATGACCACCTAGTAGCCTGCCTGAGACTTGCAACCAGCTGCTACTGCTCTGACTATGAGAAACTAGCTGCCTCCTCCCAGTGCCAAAGGTCACACTAAGGTAGGAAATTAATGTATTTCCCCTTTTCCAAAATGTACAACATTTTATTAGTCCACTGTAGTGTAAGAGTAGCTTTTATTTGATGTGTGCAACAGGGTATATTATAGTGATAGTCCACACTCTGGGAGCTGAATTTCCATTTCGTTTGTCGTTTCAGGGCTATAAACTGGAACTGGTAGATCTCCTCAGGTTGGCAAATGAAAAAGTAGAAAAAAAGTCATGTCTAAAAAGGTTGGGCACTCCTGGTTTAGAATAAGTATCGTGCCTTGAAATGTTACGTGCTCTAGTGGAGTCCCCTCATCTTGGCTTTCGTGTCTGAGAGAGCACTCCCAAGAGCCATAACCTCTTGTTCATTCTCAGCCACACTCTCACGGTATGCATTAGATATTGCAAGCAAAGCGAAATCTCGTTTCTTTGTGTCTCGGCCATTTCATCTGCTTCTTCTTCCATTGAAATGATGCCGTGTTCAAGTTTTTGTTTCTACCGAGGGACAGGGTAAAGAGACATTTCATGACTTCCCGAAGGCAGGAGCACTCTGCCTTGCTGCCGGAAATTGACCCAGTAACTCATCAACTTGGCAGGTGGCATGTTTAAAATCCAGAAATTCTGCTTTGTGGTTGGCACTGATATTGGTGAGAAAGCTTTTTTTACTCCCCTAGAACTCTGTCACATTGGGGAGCAGCGCACCACCACCTCTTTGCTGTCACGCTCACTCCGATACCTCACAATGACATCCATTTGTTCTGCCTGTGTGACTTTGTTAAGACATTCATCAAGTGCATAGTACTGAAGACATTCTGATGTCCTGTGTGAGCTGCTCCTTAACATATGGTGCCAAGTGTAAATGTAAATGTAAAAATGTAAATATGGTGCCAAGCCAAAACACACAAGGCAAGCGGCGTTTGCAGCTTCCCGAGCAAATCGCTTCGCAATTTCACTGCCAGGGAACGTTGGTCCAAAAATGGCAGACAAATCAGTGCATGAATTGAATGAGAAGTGTGACAGAACCATCTTCACAACCCAGCCTCAAGAACGTATTGCCTTTACAATGTTAGCTCTTGTATGACAGGGTACATCTGAACAGACCCCTGTCCTGAGACCGGACCAGTCCAGACCCATGATTTCTACATTTGACCAAAACCTTGTTAGCTACACGGTCATGTGGTTTTGTTATAACGTTATACTAAAAACATTTTCCAGGACAGCTCATTGTTTTCCATTTACGAAAAAATGTCCATGACTGGAAAACTGCATTAAAAATGCCAGGTTTTCCAGGACGCATGGGAACCCTCTATACTTTTTGACCAATGCTTTGATCATGTTTTTCTAACTGGTTGCTGTTACAAGTGATGTCTTTCATAACTGCTACTTCTACTCTCTTTTTTGTACAGTGATGTCCAAATTCTGACAAAGGAACCAACATAATGCATTTAACCAATAATAGTCTAAACAAAATCACTATGTGTTGGTTTCATATCAATATTCACTTAGCATTTTGTTTCTGTGTCTGGTTTGACAATAAAATATTTTTTTCACTCCATTGCAACATACAGGAAATCCTGATCTTTGGAGCGATCTAAAATGTTAATGTATTATTATCCTGTTAATGATAATAATGTTAAAATGTTATTATAATAATCAATACTGTGGTGTCCCCAGGGGTTGGGCAACACTCACGGACCTTGCAGAGGGCGTAGGCAAGTTCAAGAACAAGGAGGAGGCAGTATTCAGAAACCAAAATGATAACTTAATAAATAAACTCTTGACAACACAAAACAAAGGGGTGGGGTCTTCAGGGGAATACAAACACACAAAGTCTGCAATCCTAGCTCGTTGTCAATGTCCGTTCCAATTCCAAATCCAAGTCAGTTCCGCAATCCAGTCCGTCGTCAAAATCCAAAGGGGGGTCCTCAAACAATCCAAATTTCATACACAAAACACTCCAACAATCACTCCCTCTCTCCAAATACTGGCTGGTCAATCGACTTCACAGTTTTCTCTCTTACAAACACTCACCAACTCCTCACAAACACTTTCCTACTCCTCTCCCAGTGTAATGGGATTCAGCCCTTTAAATAGGCCTTGAAATGGCCTTCAGCTGGTCGTTAGTCCCGTTGCCTTGACTTTGCTCAGGTGTTTCTGTGGCCTGCTGGGAAATGTAGTGTTTTGGCTCCCATGTGTCGAAGGACCCGGCAGCCATTTCCTTGTGCAGCCCATTGGGCTGCCACAATACCCTGATTACTTAAATATTAATAATGCTATTCAAGTGTCATTATAATAAAATATTCCGTTTCCACTTCGTTAGCATTTTACCCAAAACAAATTCATGGCATCATAAAATCCTCTAGAATAATAAGCTCTAGAATGTATCACACAGCACAGTCTTTTAATAAACACTGGAGATTTCTTATCAACGGCACAGAACTGCAGACAGACAACATGTGATGAGCAACTGTACATTGAGGCTATGCTCAACCCTTTGAAGTGGTTGTGCTCAGTCGAATGCCTTTTGGTACTGAACCAAGACTGAAATGAATGGCTTTTTGTGCTCTTCACTGCATAAATCCTATTTAATCATGGTGCAATTTGTCACGCGTGGAACAGAAATCAAACATCCTTTCCCAATCCTTCCCTTGAGCTCCAAATAAGAAACCTAAACTGGCTGTATGTTCATCCATACGGTTTGGTAATGAGCAGTTGGCCATCAGTCAAACATTACAATGGCCCACTTGTTAAGCAAATACTGTTTTTGTTTTGTTGTGTGGTGACACACTAATCGTAAAAATGATCAGTCCGTAAAAATTCCCATCTTGTCACCACAGTAAAAAAGCGACTTTGGAATGTAATAATTTTGCAACTAAGCCAAAATACAAATGATCTACCCTTAACTACACATAAACCTGTAAGGAAAAAACTATACAGCTGTTTTTATTTATTTATTATTTATTGTTTTTATTATTAAACCCATTAAGACCTGGAGTGACGTTTTGGTCGCTTCGATTTTGCGATTAATGAAATGCGCTGTGATTCGCTGAAATAGACGTGGGGGAAATGAAGTGCACGTTGGTGTCTGCTTTTTTTTTAGAATTTTTTTCCAGAAAACCCTCAGGTTTTAAGAGGTTGTGTAGAATAATTGCTTAGATTTTAATAGGCGTTTTTAGCAGGCGTTTTAGGTCTAAATGGGTTAATCAGTTATCAGTATTCCCATTACCGGGAACATGATTTATTTTACATGACTCATTCTCAAATACTGGAATCCCCCAAAAAAAAAAACAACAACACAACTTCCCATGAAATTCAAGCTCCAATGATATGCAAATATTACACTGGGTTACTGATGAATTTATTTCTCAAGAAAAACCCAAGATATCTCAGTTCCTTATCCTGGCTGCTCTTGGCATGGCCTGTATAGCACTGTGGGAACAAACAAACAGGCTTCCCAGGAGGTGAACAAACCTGCAAACCCTTTCATTCCAACCTGTCACAAAATAAAAATGGTTTCTAATGAACTATTGGAACTTTTCAGTTCCTGAAATCAAATGAGATCACTTATTTGTAAATAATAATGCATGTACAATACACAATATAACACATGATTTGGTCACAAATAGATATTAATAAAGTGTTTATCCAACACCTTTATGTTGGATAGACTAATATTGCACTATTTTTTTGTTGTTGTATTGTACATGTGTGGTCTTGAATGCTGTATTTGTTATCGTACCTCTTGTATCAGGTGAAAATGAGAATTGCTTATAAATTAGGTTAAAAAAACGCTAAACAAAATATATACATTTACAAAATATTTTTTAAAAGCTGAGAAGCTGCACTGGACTTGTTCACAGAACCAGTTCTGTATTTGAATCAAGATTGCATACAACGAGGATGATGTTTCAACATCTTGCACAATAGATACTATACTGGCTGGAATGCCTCTACACTCATCACACCATACAGGGTTGTGCACCATCAAAAAAACAACATGAGTATTTTTCACTGGGGGGAAAACCAACCGGCGCTAATCTCCTCATTTGCAGTGATATCGGGATCCTTTTTCCAATAAGAAGCTCTGCATGAAAGAATGGTGATACACTGTCCAGACAGCTCCCAAACATCTATAAATACCCTCACAGGATATGTAGCACTCAGTGTTCTATAAACAGGGTCAAAGCAACTCCCCGCACTCAGAAGACCCCTTTGTACCGTGAATCACATTCTACCATACGACAGCACTGTCCAGGTAAGGTATGGAATATGGATGCTCATTTTAAGAAATTCCCTCAATCGATAGTTGCCCACGTTAACAAACAATGAATCGCTTAATCTTTTTTTAAATTTTTACTGCAAAATGTAGCGTATAACAAAGAATACAAAACGTTTTTTTCCTCAATCGAAGCTTTATTCAAACTTTTGAGACATGGGCCTATTTTAACAGCATGAAATAAGAATTATAAAGGAAATGAAACACCATTCAGTAGGCCTAACAACAAAAACAATATTCCTTTTGAAATGAAAAGGGCTGTCTGACAGCGGAGGCTTGGCAACTTAAAAAATATTATAATAAATCACCAAAAACTCAAGATAAATGCGGAAGTAACGTTAGGCGTGCTTAGCTAATTCAAGAGACCACGCTATTGTCGACTGAGGTAATGGTAGGCTATACACAATATAACAAAAACGTTTTATCGTTGTAAATTGTTTCTTTTGTGAAATATTGCTATATATATTTTATCGTTGTGGAGAGGTGAAGCCGCGCCAACCGGATAATTGTAACCACAGGTGCGTAGGTTCAAAAGCTGCATCACCTTATACTGATGATGGTCATTTGAAGGAAACGTCTGTCTCTTTGTCTTTTGTCGATCAAAAGACTTTAAATTAAACATCGAGCCTTCGCCTCGTTTGGGATATTCCCTTTTCTACACACAGTGTGCGGGTTCCACCTTCATTCATTTATATATATTTGATCAAATCAACAAGGTTTTAACTGTTGTTTCAAATATTATTACACTCACTAGAGCTTGTGCTATAAATAAATCATAAGACTGTCTTGTGCCCCATGTGACATTCCACCTGTTTGTTTATAGAGTAAAGAAAAATAAATAAACAGCTAAAACAAATCAGTCTGATATTTGTATCTGTAGATAGTACTGTGGGCAGATATAATCATACAGAACCATTTGATTTGTGCTAATGGAGACTGTGGCCATAGTGTCAGTTAGTGGCCATAGGTTCAGCTAAGGAGAGACCGTTTCGGTTAGAAGGGTACCCCCCTGCCTCGACACTCAATGGCAACTCAACCGACCGATTGGGCACCTGCAATCTACCTGCACGAGCTACGCGAGTTCCACTGTCCTCCTGGGACGCACATGCCAGTACGTGCCCTCCTGAACTGTTGCACTGTTGCAGTGATGGTTACAGTTGCGACGGCACTTTCATAACGGAGGACAGGTCGCCTGAAGGATATCACGTTTACTTTGAACTTGGAAACAATCGTCTGGAAACACACCAAAAAAACAAAACTCTGTTTGTTTTGGAAAATGAATCCCTGGAAGTGAGTACATTTACATGCCCTGTACCTAGGCTGATTTATGAATGCACTGTAAAAAGGTTGGATCTACTTAAAAACACAGGGCTGCAACTAGGGGGGGGTGCAGATTATGCCACACAGAGGGGTGCCAGCAGACCATGAGGGGAGCCAAAGAGCGCTGCAGAATGTATTAATTTTTTTAACAGCTAGGTGGCAAGAAGAATAGACGGACAAAAAAAGAAAATGTTCAGGTGCCCAAAACCACAAAATAATAGACAGGGTGGAGAGGGGAAAATGGGAAGTTCCCTTTCAAGTTGGATAGCAAACCAATGCCCCCCACCACTACCACAGCAGCAGAAGGGTCAGATCAGTGTTGTAGCAAGTGTGCAGAATAGCAGGTAGCTATCTGATAGTTGAAGCTGATAGAGAGGAGTCGTTACCAACGGTATTAGCCAGTGACGGTGATGGGCAGAGCAGACAGGCTAACGTTAGTACAGGAGAGATGAGGTAAGCTAACCAGCTAACTGATGCTGACACTGAAATAAGCACAATAAACACAGTGATTACATTTTAATTTGTTTTACATTTTAAGCATTTGGCAGAAGAACAATCCAGTTAGCTTACAAGATCATTGCATGGTAAGAACAATCATAGTTCATTGCGAGATCACTGCATCTACAGCACCAGACAGCATTGGGAAGGAAAACCTTAACACAAGGAAAAAGGTTTTATTTTTTAATTTTTTGGAGTATAGTGTTGAACAAGTAAACAGTGGTGAAGACAATTTAGCTAGATGGACAGAGTTCAGTGGTAGTGGAGTCTGAAGAGGTGGGTTTTGATTAGTTCAAGTAGCATATGTATCACATAGGTTGCATTCGCTTCATCTGTCTATAAAATGTATTTCTCATTTTTTCAGTTATTCTCCCAATTTGGTTGCCAATTGAGCCCTCTATTTATTTCAATTCACCCTCCCCACGAGTTCGCCGCCCATCTTCTGGGTCGTGGCACTCTTTCCGGGCCGATATATCCGCCTCTTCAGAGACGGAACTCTACCACGGACGCCTTTTCCTGCTCCTCGACTGACTCGTGCCGGCTCACCCTCCGCCTTGAAAAGTCGGTGACTCATTTCGTCAAATGGTGGCAGAGAACGGGCCCGTTAAATACCCAGATGGCCCACGTCCCAGGGCAGGGAAAAGCAACAGGCAATTTCCTAAAGTCTACACTTTTAATTTACGATGTTCTGTAATAAAACAAACGAAGCTTACTGCTTTGCGTGCCAAACTTTTTGGAGGTTGTTGCGGCCCTGGTTGAACTAAATAAAATGAAGGGAAATAATTTAAAACAATAATTAATTATAAAGTTGTGGTTTCCCTTGTATTAAGACCAGACCATGATCTATTTATTTTGTGGAATTTTGTTATGGTAAGCATGTTTACCCTTGCTAACCATCTATTCACTTTTTTCCCCATTTACAAAATACCACATGCAGTTCTTACCTAGCCACGCTGAACTACTTTGTAGAGAATGGCTTGGATTCAGCCAAAATGTATGTAATTGTGAGTCAAAATTAAGGACAAATGTTGATTGAATTCTGGTAAATATGTATTGTATTTATAACTAGCAGGCTTGTTAGGTAGACTGCAATGGTGTACAGCCATGTTAGCTAGCAAGCAAATATTAGCCTTGTATTAGCCTTGTCTACTTGATGCTACCAACCAGATGCTTTTGTTTGGTTTTATATTCTCAGAGAACCCCCCCAGGTGCCTTTTAACTTAAGCAAATCATTTTGAACAGACTGCACCATAGGCCACTTCATGCAGTGTGGGACAGTGCTTAGGGTTGAAGACAGTTGGAGTTTTAAAGTTTCCAGTTGTTGTTTCCCACTGTTGTTGTTCCCTTGTGCAAAATACCTAAGGTGAATTGTAAAATACCTGGGTGCATATAAAGACCATAAGTAAAGTGTATTATTGTCATCCTGGACCTGTCACATGGCCCTCAATACCGTGTTCAGCAAGCATCCCCACAGACTAAGCACAACAACCTCAAATCATAAAAGACTTGAGAATGTAAGATAACCATTGTGTTTGTGCAAAATACATATATTTTATACCAATTATTCTGCTTATGTAATTTGTAAATTAATCTTAAATAAATGTTTTTTTTTGCTACAAATTGTATTTTTATTCTAATAAGCGGCCTCTACTGACTAAAACAAACTAAGATGAAAAGGCATTGATAGATTCCTCCTAAAGCATTATAAATTGTTAATGTTACTTAATGCGTTAATGCGTACCCCGTGATTAGATGAAGTGCATGAAGCACACCCTCTGAGGTCAATAACTCTGAAGGGCACAGTCATATGTACTAGCCAACACCACTGCACATGTGAAGTATTGACATCCGCGTGGGGTAGACATGGGTGAGTTGAAAAACAGCCCAAAGAGCTGGAGCATGAATGGGGGACCTCCTCTGTAACAGCGCACATATCAACAAAAAGGTATTATCCTCATTTTGACCGTGCAACAAAGCTCTTTATACATTTAAACTGTTTTTTGTGGGAACTGGTACAAGACATTAGTCACAGGTCATGTGGTTTAAAGTTACTAATAGCCTCAACCAATATACTTCTGTTCCACATCTTTTTTTTCCAACAAAGCATTTCCCTACGGCGGTGGAGAATGCCTCCCCTCCCCCCCCCGAAGGTGGACGAAGTGCGGAGGCTCAATGGTGCTCATCCCGCGAGACAGTAACCGGAGGCTTATCAGAGCATTCGCCTGTGCTGTAATACTCCTGTGAAAAAGCTTATTTGGTAAGTGGGAGGCATTCCCAAATATGGGAAAGTGGGAAAATGGGACAGCCATGGAGATGGGTGTTGGTGGGGCCCGCCCGCAGGCCTTTTCGTGGGAAATTGGCCAACCAAGCAAACCAGAAGAGGAGTGGAGAATCAGCCCCAGCCTTCTGGGTTCCTGTCATTTGGTGGATGGAGTTGGACACGGCCATTTTCTCTGATCGTTTCAGGCTCTCAGGATTCATTTAAGAGTCAATAGGGAGGGTGAAGAAGAGTTTACTATTGGCGTCAATTTCTTGTTCTTTCTTTCAGAGGGGTGTTTCTAGTCTCGAAACCTCAAGTTCGTCACGGTGGACATGATGCTAGAAATTTGCGGTGCTAAAAAATTTGAAAGATCTGAAGATAGTCACAAAGGAGGCTTCCTCTTCCTTTGGGCACCCAATATATCCCCAAAACATTATTTCATGTGCTTGCAGAGATAAATGTGCAGACATGTAAATGATTCATCAAAGTAAATCTTGATCAAATTTAGGATAGGATGGGACAAAGTGCAAGGCAGGAGAACTGAATAGGTCCTTCAAGGCCATAACAAAGGCTTTAAAGTCATATTACAGTACAGGCCATCCAAGAAAGAGGTCTAATAACTGCCTAATGACTTTACACCTCATCATTCTGAATAGTATTACCGTTATCACTTCACTTATCAAATATGAAAGCAGCTGGAAGTGTACCCTCTATAATCAGTTATCTCATATCTCATATCTCATAGATTCATATTGGTCATACGGGGGAGATTTTGCTCTGTAAAGATTTACCACTGCTCTGCAAAAGG
This sequence comes from Aldrovandia affinis, assembly GCA_029706075.1. Classification (NCBI taxonomy): domain Eukaryota; kingdom Metazoa; phylum Chordata; class Actinopteri; order Notacanthiformes; family Halosauridae; genus Aldrovandia; species Aldrovandia affinis. The sequence goes on along the minus strand of JAINUG010000137.1, from coordinate 1,483,420 downwards.
TGTGCTCTTGGTTGTTTAAGTGCTCACGTGAAAAAGGTGCACTGAAATTCCCCTGACAGAAAATAACATTTATTGATGGCATCCTTTAGTAACTGCACCATCAGCTTATGTGTAAAGCCATTTCTTCAATTATTTTGCAAACCCTCCACAGCCAGATGGACATATAAGGGCACATTTCCAGTATATTAAGTGCATATAACAGAAACAACAAGATTAACAACAGATTTCAAATGAACCTTCTCAAAATCATTAAAGACCCTATTACGGTATTTATGAAAGTTGAACTTTACTGGAGGATCCAGGAAGTTAACATTGTTGCAGCTCACCCTCATGACATACAGTAATAAATCTATGGCTGCCGTAGGCATGAAAACAACAGTTTGTTTGTAATAAAGATTTAAGTATAAACACACCTTGATACTAAACTCCTGGTAGGGTCTTGTAATATTGTACAGCTTTAAAAAAAAGCTGCTACCATGAGCAATATGCCCACAGAATAAGTTGACAGAAGTAATTTGATAACTTTGTGAGTACCGGCTAACATTACATTACATTACATTATATTATAGCATTTGGCAGACGCTCTTATCCAGAGCGACGTACAACAAAGTGTTAACCGTAGTCAAGAACAGCTGAAAGCCACCCTAGTGGGAAGTACAATTCCTGGGTGCTAGGAGCAACCACATAGTTAAACTAGGACCCTGTAGGTAAATCTGTAGCCACAATTCAGAGGTAGCAGTAAAGCACTCAATGCAGGAAATAATGCCTAAGCCTAATACAATATATAAACAAGTAGACGTGTAAACTAAGCAACTATGTCCCTAAGTTAACAAAAACCGGACTACGGGGAGAGGTGCACCCTGAAGAGATGAGTCTTCAGTCGTCGCTTGAAGGTGGCTAGGGTCTCAGCTAACAAGGTGAGAACGAGAACATTCAAATACAAAAGGCATCCTCATGCAAGATGCAAAATATTATAACGACAATACGATAATAAAGCAATAACTCAAGCAACCCACAGCGAACACAATACATGCAATACTGTATATGAGCTGATATTTCTTCAACGAACTAAAAACAGAACAGCTACAAAAGGAAACGGTTTCCCGGGGGCGACGAAATGACTCTCAGGTGTATTGTTTAAACAGAATTGTTCTCATTATTTGGCACAAGTTGAAGTATGCTTTTTTTTGCTCACGTCGTTACATTCGTTTTACAGTAGAGATAGTAATACACCCATTGTTCCTTTGGGCATTTAGCCCCATATTATATAGACATCTCTTAAGCCAATGGAGCTTGTTTGTTATTACTAACACAGGCATTTGTGCGTTAGCACCAACTATCAACAGTTTTTTTTCCTGACAGTAAGGAGCTGGCCATGGCACAAGACCAACTACTCGGTTTCCTCTGTCATGCTGCTTTGTTTCAAATTTATTGCTCACAATAAACAACAAAAAACCCCACAAAGAAACAAAAATAAAAACAGCTATTCAATGTAGGCCAATTCTGAAAACTGCCTTTTTGGACTCTCCTTCTTGTAACAAGAAAGGTCCATCTAGCAGGTTCAAGCCTAGATGCGATCAAGTTTCAACATTTGAAGATGCTACAGTAGAGAGGTGTGACTGTGGTGGGGAGCTCTCGCCACTTTCGGTGAAAATCCTTTACATTTCTCTGGTAATGTAAAAGTTCTCTGTGGCTCAGTTGGTAGAGCACAGCGTTGGCAACGCTTAGGTTCTGGGTTCAATCCCCACTGGGGCCACAAAAATGTATGCATTCACTACTGTAAGTCGCTTTGGATAAAAGCGTCTGCTAAATGGCATATATTATATTTAACCCTAAATACTTGTCAAATGTACAGTACTAGCACATTGATCTCTATGATACTAGCTCAACAATTATGCCGAAAGAACAAGCCTGACTCTCAAAACGACAACAACACCACTGATTCAGCTGAGCTAACATCCACCGTGATAGCTGAGGAGGCTGAGCCCCGCAAGGAAAACAATATCATGAAAGCTGTCACTGACTGATTTTTCCTTTCAGATTGGGGTTGTCTTGGAGGTTATCACGAGGCATAAACAACTAAAATCCATGGTGGTATTTTTACAATAATATTTTTAATAAGCCCATTTATTATCTTGTGACATATTAAAGGTGCACGGGCACTGGGCAGGTTAGGTCATTTCAGCCTCATTCCCCTCTAATGCCAGTGGAGTCACGGTCTTCATAAATCTGTTGTCACGTCTCGTGTTCATGTTCCCCGTAATTAGGTGTTTGTAGTTTATTCCATGTTTTCCTTGTTGTCCAGTCCATGTTTTTACGTTCGCTTACCTGTTTCCAGTCTCGTCATTGTATTATTGTTTTCACCTGTTTCTCGTTATGTCTGATGTAGTTAAGCTGTTCATTTCCAGATTGTCTCGTCATTGTATTATCATTTTCACTTATTCCTTATGTATCTGATTGCAGTCAGCTGCATTCATGTTAATTCCTGATTGTTTCTTGTTATGTCTAAATGTATATAAGCTGTGCGTTTTCCCATGTTCGTTGCCAGATTGTCTTGTGCTTTGCGTATGCCTACACAACTCTCCAGGGTTTTCTCTTTTTCCGTGTTTTGTTTCGTCGTGTTTTTGTTCGTGCTCCCGTGTTCGTCTGTATCCCAGTCTCGTTCCCGACCCACCTGTTCGTGCTCCTTGTGGTTCCAGTCCCGCTCCTCTCTGTGTTCCCTGGACTGATTTCCCGTTATCGACCTCCGCCTGCCCATTGACCACGTCTTGCCTGCCTCTGACACACCTGAAGCCTGGAACAAACTTTGCCTGTCCCCGACCACTCTTTGGATGCCTGTATTGCCCTGATTGCTCCTGTTTGACTATTGCCTGTTTTTTACGCAATAAAGGACATTATTGCATTTCTGGGTCCGCGCCTGGTTTTCCTACTCCGTTTCTGACATCTGTCCCTTTTCATGCAACCAAGGTAATACCTGACCCATCTAGCAGATATTTCATTGTGTAAGTCACACTGTTCAATCAAAGCATCAACGTGGTTAATGTTTACGGCCCTAATGATGACAACGCCAAGTAAAAAAATGTTTTATTCACTCACTACCTGGTAAACTATTAATGGCCGGTGATTTTAATTCTGTAATTTCTCCCCACTTTGACCATTCAACTGGTACTGACGCATAGGCTCCCGCTCCTATTGGTTGACGGATTAATACATGAGAGGGCACTCAAAAGGGTCAAAAGTTCTAGAACTCTAGAGCGTTGTAACTTGCGTTGGCCTCTGTGATGTGCCAACGCACTACTCTCGTTGAAAACAATGGCAGAATTGCATTTTGGACACATACCCAACTGTCCGTGTGAACACAGCCTTAGAAACAGTAGGTCACATTATAGATGGGGTTTTGAGGCCTCCCGGGTGCTCTAGTGGTTATAACGTTCGACGCTGGCCACTGCGACCGGGGTTTGATTCCACCGGCCGCGCCAGAGTCGGCTCTGGTCGGGAGCGCCACCGGGGGCGGCGATTGGCTGTCCGCCCCAGGGAGGGGGGAGGGAAGCAGACAGGAATTTCGCTGCGCACAGGAGTGGCTATCTCTGACTGACTGCCTGGCAAGTGTCGTCTCGGAGGAGACGATACTTCGTCTTTGTCACTGCCGTTCACAGGGCTACGGCAGCAAACTCACTACACGAGAAGGGGATTGACATGAAAAATAGAGTCTGTAATTGGCTACTAAATTGTGAGAAAATGGGATAAACTCAGAAACTACATTTCTAGATGGTTTTTTTGGTCCCATTTAAAATCTTTCTTTCCAACTGAGCACATGCCAAATAAGCAACACCTCGCCTCATGCGTTGGGAGGCACTTCTCTGGAAGTACAGAAGTACAGGCACACAGCCTTCTCCATGATGTCACCTCCTTGCAATTCCCTCCTATTCAATGCCTTGATAAAAATAGTCTTCCTCCTTTTTTCATCTGGAAGTCAGACATCCTTTGTGGAATTTACAACCCTTAGTTGCAAAAGGAACATCTGAACCCAACTACCAAGAAATGTGTCAGATCTCGATAAACCTCTACTTCAGATGAACAAAAAGCACAAAAATGTAATCTGTCGTCAATGATGCAGAGCGGAGAAAAGTTCTGGGGCTTTCCACAGCAGCTCAAACACTCCATATCCACAATCTAAAGACTGATCAGAAATCAGATGTCATGGTTCCTACCCAGCCCTAAGCTGCAAAGTTGTTTTGAAGCAATAAAATATGACTTGAATGATGTCACGCTCACTAAAATGAGTGTGATTGATCCAACTAAACTAAAAAGAGACAGCATTACGATTACTGGTTGATACCATAAATACCATTTTTATTGCTGTGAAATCGCCCATTGGCCATTAGGCAGTCTCTTAATCTGCACCAGGGGCGCCCAAACCGTGGCCCGCATCTGCACGGACCCTGTAGTAATCTCTGACATCTCGGCTTTCCACATAAGTAGGCTATACTTTCATCATTTGGGAAAATGTAATTGTCCTCCAGTTCCAGTTCCAAACCTCTGACTGTTTGGCAGAATTGTAAACAGAAAGACATCTCCCTCTGAAGTCCATGCTTTAAAATCAGTAGCTTTGATTCTTTACAAGCTGCCTCCAAAGGGGAAAAACAAAGATACGACATTCAAGGAACACAAACGTCCAGTTATAATTGAAAACAAAAGCATATGTTGGATCAAAATTGGTTTATGTTGTGTATTGCAAGAACAGCTGTCCAAAATACAATGGGTATACAAAGTATTCAAGTAGTATTGCAAGAAATCCCAATTAAATCCATTTTGATTTCATGAAGTAAGAAATTGAAATGTGAAAAATGCAGAGGGGGGTGAATACATTTTATATCCACTGTAACTGTAGTTGAAAAACCACAGAAGCTCCATGTGGAGAAAGGTCAGTCGTGTTGTTATTTTACGCACTTACCTTTATTTACATGAGCAACGAGCAAGATTTAATCTCAGATTTCCTGGATTAAATGAAAACTTGTCCATTCGTGTTTTACACGTAATGAAATTGCACGCAACCCCCAAGATAAGAAGATGACATAATGCTGCCAATTTCCTTGTGAGTTTAGCCAGGACACCTTCGCATGGTATATTCATGATAGTAAATGCAAACCAAAGGAAACCTTATATCGTTGTAAAGGATAAACCAGTGGCTAGAACCCTAGACAAATTTCAGCATATATGGAGGAAAGTAGTATCAACTATGCCCCTGGATCATGCCACATGATCATGTTACTGGTGCTGCTGGTTGCCATTCATGGGGAGCTGTTTGGCCAATACTTATCGGAGAATGACAGGTACGTGGGCTTATTTTGCAGCAAAGATTTATCATCACGAGGATATAGAAACTTCGAAACTATGTGAAACATACTCACATATCTCGTAGACCCAGAAGAATGACATCTAATCGTGATATTTAAAGGAGAACGTACTACGTGACGTAGACGGCCTGCTGGCGAGCCAGTGACAGCTAAGGGGTTAAAACAGCTCTGTTGATGAACTGGTATGCTATGTGGTGGATAATGCTTTTTAGGCTAAATTGGAAGAGACATCCTGTACATTCTCTCCTCAAATGTGGACTCGGGACTCGAGCCAGGACTAATTGTAGCTCTATCTTGCTTCATTATTTAAAAAAAACATGTGACCAGTGCAATAGCAATTGTTTCAAATGGTGGATTTCATCAGTGCTGAGTGATCATTTTTTGTACAAACATTAAAACACAGAAGTTTCCTCAGAACATGGACTTTTGGGATGTTAATGATTAATCGATGATCGATTCATCGCTGTTAAGAATTTGATCGATCGAGCGTATCAAATTAACGATTATGTATCAGAGCAGTTATCCAATAGCATGAACTCCAGTGAGTGTAATAATATTGCTTTGAAACAGCAGTTAAAACCTTGTGGATTTTATTAAATATATCCAGGAATATTTAACAAATGAAACAATTTACAACGACAAAACATTTTTGTTATATTTTGTATAGCTTAACGTTACCACAGCAGACAATAGCGTGGTCTCTTGAATTCGCTAAGAACGCCTAACATTATTTATTTCCGTTTTTGGTGAAATCATGCCAAGTTGCCAAGCCTCCGCTGTTGGACAGCCCTTTTCATTTCAAAAGGAATATTGTTTTCGTTGTTAGGCCTACCGAATGGTGTTTCATTTCCTTCAAAATTATTATTGTTTTATGCTGTTAAAATAGCCCCCAAAAACGCTTCAAGCATTTCCTTTATCTTGGCATTTATCAGTATCTTATATTATATATTTTTTTATACTCTCATATTATTTTCCTATTTCTTAGATTTCTAAGGAAGAAGGCTGACAGTACCAGAAGGGACACCACACACCCCGGCCACTCCCTGTTTGAACCGCTGGCGTCCGGCGAACGGTGCAGGTAATAAAATCCCGCACCAACAGGCTGAGGAACAGCTTCTTTCCCAGAGCTGTAGCCTCCATCACACCCCTCCCTGCCCTGCCACGAAAACAAACAACAAGAACTGTGAGCGCACACACTCACACACATCAGGGACTGGGACACACTCACACACACACACACAACATGGCCGGTGACACAAAAGTGCACTGCTTTGTTCATTTACTGCAATGTATCTATTGTATCGCTCTTATTTATACTTGCACTGATTTGTACTTCATTTGCACTGTTTTTACTCTACTTTTAATTTTTACTTTATTTTTTAGTTCTTAATTTATTCTTTATTTTTTACTTTATTTTTATATTGAGAGAAGCCACACAAAATTTCATTGTACTTGTATTTCATTGTACATTTTCATTTATTTCATTAAAATACATTATTACACTATGTCTAAAACATTAAACAAAACAAAGGTGCAGTTCTTCTTGGAAGCAAAAGCATTGTTCAAGACAGCGTTTTCAATGGGGTCAAGCAAACAATGTTTCTTCAGCTTGCAGTTTCAGAAAGCGGCTTTATATTAGAATATAAAAAATGTATAGCCCATATAGAGGTCCAGTCAACAAAATGGGTGTTCAAAACAGAAGACGAAGTACAAAGCTGAGTAGATAACATCAACTCCACAAAGTTATCCCTCCTGTGTCTTCTCCAACAATCACCTCAGACTTGGACTTGCACTCACGATCAAAATAAAAAACACACACGAAAAGGTGTGTGTGTGTGTGTGTGTGTGTGTGGGATGTGTGTGTGTGTGTGTGTGTGTGTGTGTGTGTGTGAGACCTGTTACACCTCTAACCCAAGCTACTGTCACACAAGCTACTGTCACCTACAAGGTACTGACACCTTTCAAGCTGATAGAATATCAGCAGTTTGCTACTGTAGATGGAGTAGTGCTTCTGAAATAGGTTCTTCATTGTTAACATCATAAATAGCCAAGCATATTTTAATGTTTGTTCATACATACTTTTACTAAATATGCATATATTGTTGTTTATTTTATTATTCTGGCTGACATGAAAAACAGCTGAAGAGCCCTGATGTAGGCCAATCTATTGTTTTGAAAACATATCAAGTACCCTATAACATTAATTTATTATATGACTTATCTATGAAGTGGATGATGAACTTCTCTCACACGTACACACACACACACACACACACATATACTGTGTATATATATATATATATGTCCAACTGCTTCAGTTCTTGAAAGGAACCGCTTCTTTGCTTTTTTTGCCCTGGGCCAAGCGGTTTCTCAATTTTGCTCATTAAAGCTTTTTTAGACACACTTCCACTTGGTTAAGCTGATGGGAAACAGCCATAGGGAAAGCACTGAGAAATCAACAGTAGCCGATACTCAGGGATATTTAGTGAAGGTCCTCATTTATATAATCACTTCTAGTAATATATCCAGCTCACCTGAGACCAAGACTGCATGCAAATCATTTGTATCTGTAATGTGCAGCTTCTAAAGCTTCTCATAGTAAATTCCCCCCTGATTACAATGGCCTTGGAAGGTTATTAAAGAGTTATTCTGCATGTGTGCAGCTGAGCATATTGAAATGAAACATAATCTAGCAGTATATCCAGGAATTCTGTTCCATATATACAGCTTGGTGCAAAGTGAAAACAATATTAGTTAGTTAGCTGGCTTTATGTATAGTTGCGTTGCTAGCAAAAGACTCAATCTAATCTTTAAATTCTATGTAATGAACAGAAACAATGTGTCTAACAAGGCCAGCTAACCTCTGAATACTCACATTGTGTTGCATTAGGATGCCCCCTACTCCCAGAAATTCTTTGCTCAACATGGAGCATCCCAACCAGCTGGAAGTCCCTCTTATGATGGACAGCGGAAGTGGCCTTGATTGGCAGCTAGAGATCTGTCATGGAAATGAAAGTGAAACGTAAGTCAGGGGGCTGTCATGTGTCCATTGACCCAGCACAGCGGTGTGGAATCCTGGTCAGAGAACAGACATTTAAAATAGCTCAACAAAGACCCTGGTGTGCAAACAGACCTGACAACATGGTAAGCTATGCAAGTACCCTGGATGAGCAAATAAGGAATCTTGTTGAACAAGTGTATAAGGTACTGGCCAAAACATCAGTGCAGAATCAAGCTACACACAGCAGTTTTTTACATTTAAGACTTAATTTAGGGCTTTTTCACTTTGAGCAGACTTTTGAGTGGCAATCTGATTCATTATGATTCAAAGCAACTGCACACAATAGCAGTGCACACATGCAATTGCTTTAAAAATATGAAAACAACTTATCCAAAGATACAAATACAGCTTTATGTTAAACATATGTCCCCCAGCAGCCAACCAGCGGCCGTCCCCCTGAATGATAGTTGAGGGGGGCAGTTGGCCAGGATAAAGGAAGCATGGGCAGACCCACAATAATGGGCGAAGACGACTGTCACCTTGCATTTTTCATTGCATTACATTACATTACATTACAGGCATTTGGCAGACACTCTTATCCAGAGCGACGTACAACAAAGTGTTAACCGTAGTCAAGAACAGTTTAGCTGAAAGCCACCCACTTGGATGTTGATAGAAGGCACTTACTCTATTACGATTCTCATAAATGGCAGTATTGAGTGATGGTGCATGCAGCTGTGTGAGAGCACGGTCACTGGCACCAAGGAATAAAGGGGGTCAATACTCCAGCTTGTTTTTCCAAGATCTTGGCTGGGTGAGGAAAGTCACCGTATCCAGGAGCTCTCCTGACCAAGCCTGGTGTGACATGGTGTGGGGTAGGGCCGACGGGTAATTGGGACGTGTCAGTAAGTGACCACACGGTGTCCACGAGGTGAACGAGTGAAAGGTAGAGGTCACCCTCACAGCAGGAGACACGGTAAAGAGTAACAGCGAATGGGTTTTTGAGACAGGCGGAAACCATGTAAAAGATCTCCAAAACCATTTGTCAAAAAGCTGGCTCCTGCAATTACAATTACTGCCAAACCCAATTACACTGGTGTGTCTCTCCCATAAAAGGGCCTTGGGACGGGGCCATTACAAGCTTGTGTTAAAGCCAGAGTTATGGGTTCAAATGCTTGGCATAATGAATTTTCCAAATTTTTGTTTTGTTTGGACAGTACTATTTTTATACTGGTTTATACTATCAGCAGATGTTTTACTAACCAACTCCACCTTGACCACACCACTACCTCTCCAACATCTGTTATTTATGAAGATGAGCATGATGGAATAATAAGCCATAAAACCTGTATACATATTCCAAGATTTAGGTAGAAATGTTTTTCCTCAATCTTCCCTCCTTCTTCTCTTTCATCGTGGAGAAGAAATGGCAAATGATCTCTTCATAAGTCCTACCACACATCAGTTCACTAGCCATTAAGGGTCTCTAGAACTCTGCCCCCCTCCCAATACTGGTCCTTTCAGTGGACCAACATAACTTGGAACATTTGTGAAGTTGACAAATGGTTACCAATGTTTCCCCATCCCTCACTGTCAGTGTTTGGATCTTTCTAACAGTTATCAAACGTTTGCACGCGATGGTTAATCTGTCAGAAACAACAGTGCTGTCTACGATGCTGCTGTAGTCGACGGCTACATTTTCATACATTTTATAGCCATAGACTCTATACCAAATGAATGATGCATTATTATAACGCCTGACTGATAATTACCGTAGTTGTTTTTGACAATATTTAACAGCAGAGCTGACTAGAAGGTATTTATTTTCTGCAAACTTGGTAGCTGGGTATTTAAGGGGCTAATGGCGCAGGAGGGCATCCAGGGAATGAAGTGGCGGGGGTGGTTATTGAGGGTTAACTACGTGGCGTCTTATCATCGTAATAACGTGTGCATAGCAACAACCAGCTGCAGACAATTCATCCCTCATAACCATGAGGGTTCAGTCCATCACTCGACACTTTTGCAAGGTTCTGGCAGGTTGCTTTGAGACCCTGAACAGCTTTGCACGCCAGTTCTAAACAATGCCAAGACTGTAGGGAGTTTCTGCGCACAATTGAAAACAATGTTATACAAGTCCATTGATAAAACATTCTTCCAGTAGCCACATCTGTTATATTCTCAAAACAGGAATTACTACTTAATAAATAATAACTATTACTTAAATATTATTGTTTTCCTGATGGGAGGTGTTCAAATCCACTGCCTTCACTGTAGTTAGCCAACTCCCCTTGTCTGATACCGTAGCATATAGTTTCACAGTACCAGATAACATTTTCTCCACAGCATTAGCATCTGTAATAACTTACAAAGATAAGACAAAGCAAGACACGGAGAGGTTAACAAGCATAAAAAGAGATTAAAACAGAAATGACAGTAATAAAACAACAATAATATTGTTGTATATTGTCTTAAAAAGTGTGTTTTAAAAAAGAAAAAGTAAGACTTTGCTATTCTGATACTTTCATTCAAGGCATTCAAGCTTGGGAGCCTGCACTGAGAAGGTCAGATCACCTTTAGTGACCCTTGTTTGATGACGTAAGTACTCGATTTGTTTTATAGGGCATCAACAATTCCACTATGTAATCAGGGGCAAAAAAACTAAATTCAAAGCACCATGTAGTGCAGGGGTGTCCAAACTACGCCCATTTTTAATTGGCATTCCAATATAAGGAATATGGCCCGCATGAAACTTTTGACTGAGTTGTAATTCTTAGTTTCACCACTAAGCCACCCGTCATTGAAAACTCCGCGAAATAAACTGGTCTCAGCTCCCCGTCTAAAAATTATTTTCGCCACCCCCAATACTGGCCCAGCCTTTCGTATATTTTTCTGTATTTGGCCCTCAGTGGAAAAAGTTTGGACACCCCTGATGTAGTGCTTTGAATTTGAAAGTGATCAACTAAATCATATATACTATTCTAAAAGCCACTGGCAGGCTTGTTTGTGCATGCTTTGGACTCTTTTACAGTTTGTCTAGAAACCTTTTCAACACAAAGTGTGTCCAATCTCAACGATCAGGAAGCAACTTTGAGTGGCAGTGACATTTCAAGAAGACTCTTCTCACCCCTCCTACACCCCCAAAAAAAAAAACCGTCAAGATGCCTGCACGTCTTCTCAAACCAGGGTATATAAAGCTAGCTAGCTTTCCACCAACTTTGAGAATGGTTATTTCACCAGGTGATTAAGTTTTGAGGTATGTAGTATACACTCCCATCTCTTTGATGAAGTGCCTTTGTTTGAAGTCACTGATCCAAAACTGAGATGCAATAGCATGTCTACCGAAATCATATGGGAACATTTATCTATCAAGTGATTTGCTCTTCAAAAACCCTTAGTCTTTCGTCATATGTATTTTAATCAGTAATTATTTTTCAGTGTACTTTCGGGTTAAATAAATACATTTTTTTAAATGACAGTGGAGCTCTGTTCAGGCCTTGCAGTTCACATGGTTTGTAGTTTGTAGCACGTTTGTTTCTGAGTTTGTAGTTTGGATAGCTGCTGCAAAAGCATTCCTTCTCTGTATTTCTGAGTTTTGGACCAAAACCTAGGACTTGTGCAAAAGCTTGCTGTTGTAAAAATGCATGAATTATTCCTAATGTAACTATAGGTTGCAGACATTCTTTCTATAGGCTTTCAAGGTGAATGATTGAGCTAGACCATCAAAAAAGGTTTTTGAGAAATATTTCTAGAGCAAGAAGCACCTGTCATATTGAGTGTACCAGGGTGTGGCCTAAAGCCCCAATCAGTAAACATTTATACTTAATGGCAGGCATGCCAAATTTGAGATAAATGAGCACACACTGTAACAACCAATCAGAGCGGATCATTTCAGTGTTGCCAACAATGAGGGGGCTAAATTAACCGAGGGCAACAGGAAGTATTTCAGACATTTCCACATTGTGAGCAATACACCATGCTGAAGTCCAAATGAGCAATTTCTGTAAAAAGTTGTACAATCATTTTGTCTTTGCACAGCATTGGCTGTGAATGGTTGGCTCCAGACCTGCAGACAGGCTGCAATGCAAGACGCTCGGGCAGATGCCTGATAAGTGATTAGACATGCTATTAGACACTGGGAATAATAAACGCAGCAGACCTGAGGCCAATAAAGCAATGCTGCAAAACGTTACATAACAAGCACGCTTTATGATCATACAGGGCGTGGTTGAGGATAAGGCTATGAGGAATGATAAATGGGACGTAAAACACAGCTTTCTTGTTCGGTGCCAAGAAGAGAAAAAAGGCTGTGAGTTACAAGAGTAAATAACATGATTTGGCAGCCAATCCCAGCTGTGCAGCTAAAAACACATTTACAATTAAACATAAGGTATTCAATTCACAATTGACAAGCAAATCGGCAAAGCAAATAAATGATAATAGTCCTGTCTACACTTTACCCACAGCATATTATCAAACATGCACGCCTCTAGCTCACTTTGACAAATGAAAAAATAGGTGGGTGACTGGTGCCTTGGGAGCACTGTTGGAAAAGCAGATTATGGGCAGTTTTGTGTATCGAAATTGCTCACATTGTCCTAGTGCCACTTACCTGCTGCTCCCCGAGGTTTAAGACTGTAACAGGGCAATTAAATCAATTTATGGTAAGTATGGCAATCGTTCTCCTGTTTGAGTGCAGCCACTCTCTCTCACATTGCACGCCCACAGTGGTGTGTCATTAGTGCCCTGGTTACTTTTGCTTTTCCGTTTGAAAGTGATTCATAACATTAACAGATTTTTGTATTTTTTTTTTGTATTCATGGTTATACATATGGCTATACATATTGCACACATAAGTGAAATATGTCCTCATAAAAATGTTTTACATGTAAGTGCATGAGTGCATGCATGGAGGTGTAGGCAGAAAACACCACAGACGCATAAGGAATACATAAATGTGTTTTACTGTTTCAGAAACAAACGTTTATTGGTGTGTAAGTAAGCTGTGTGAACCGGACACAAGTCAAACCGCTGTGACACACATAGCACGGGAAATTCTGTGTGACCAAAGAGACCGCCCACACCCGACCCACGATTCAATGTACGGATTTGTGCAACATAATGTAGGCTATGGATAATTACTTCCATGCCTTTTAAATAATTTATACTTTTTTTCAATTAGCCTACCTCCTTCACAGCCTAGCTCACTTTACCTTGAGAAACACCTGTTTCTGGAGGTCCCACACTTTCTTTAAAATAGTGGCAAGGTCAACACACACATGCACACGTATTAAAGCAGTAGATATGAAGAAATTTATTTGACCTTCTCTCTGAATATAAACCCTGCACTATGCAGGCTAATGAACCACACAAAGGCCCATATGCAACCTAACAACAATATATTTATTTCCTTTGTATTATGATTTTAAGCAACTGTTGCTTCATTTCTTATATACATGTTGAGGTAACTGCCAAAATAAAGGAAACGCTTAAGTAACTGAAGGGTTCTGGTGGCTCTTCAAAGCCAGTCAAAGCCATTCTGAGTGATCACCTGCATCCTGTGGTGAAGTATTTCTATCCTGATGTAAGTGGTCTCTTCCAGGATGATGATGCCCCCATCCACAGGGCAAAAGGTGGTCACTGAATGGTTTGATGAGCATGAAAACAATGCAAATCATATGCCATGGCTGTGTCAGTCACATTACATTACATTACATTACAGGCATTTATCAGACGCTCTTATCCAGGGCGACTTACAGTTTACATTTCTTTACATACAATCCATTTATACAGCTGGATATTTTACTGAAGCAATTCAGGTTAAGTACCTTGCTCAAGGGTACAACGGCAGTGTCCCACCTGGGGATTGAACCTGCAACCTTAACGTTACAAGCCCAGTTCCCTAACCATTATACCACACTGCCTGCCATCACCAGATCACCAGTCACCAGATCTCAACCAAATTGAACACTTACAGGAGATTCTGGATTCTCAGCGACCGAGACAGTGTTTTCCACGCCCATTAACAAAACACCAAATTATGGAAATTCTTGTGGAAGAATGGTGTTGCATCCCTCCAACAAAGCTCCTGTTCTGGCAGCCTGCGGTGGCCCAACACCCTATTAAGATATTTTATGGTGTTGCTTCCTTTATTTTGGCAGTTACCAGTATATACATGAATAGAATGTATTTCACGTGGTCACTAAAAAGTACTTAGATGCAAAAAAATAAAAATAAAAATAAAGTTTCTTAACAGTTGGATAAATTTGTAGCACAGTTAAGGACAAAGTGCATTGTGCTCAAAATGAACAGAGTGCAGAAAGCCTCAGAAAAGCAGCCACACACACACACCGCTCTTTTCAATACGGAAGAGAGCTTGACTCTTTATGAGATAGAACCTCTGAGATTTGAAGTAGGTCATCAAGTCAAAAAAGAAAAGGGACAAAGAAGCAGGGAAAAGTGCAATCTCAAGGCACGTCAAACAAAGCTAATGGATTGAGTTGCAGGGACAGGCACTGCACTTTCAGGCAATTAGGGGCAAGACAACAGATTTCTAGGGCACAATTGTGAGTAATTCTGGGTGTGGGCTGATACATAACTATCACCACTACACAAATGTCAATTTGAAGTACTCTATCACTCATTATTTGTGGGTAGGATTTTTTTCAGATTTTTCTCATGCACTTACAGGATTTTTCCCCAGAGGAGAGATCAGTCCATTTCAAGGTCATAAAAGGCACTTTGGATTGTTCAAAGAGAAAATAAAACCCAGGGTGAACCCGGGGGGCCAAATACAGCACAACTATTATTCAGATGAAGGAAAATTAAGGCTGCAGGTACATCTACAGTAGGTATAAAAAGTATTCAAATTTGATGCTAATTATAATACGGAGAATCAAAAAAAAAAAGTTACATAGATAACAGTGAAGTGTGTAGAATGTCCTCAATTTCATCTCAAAATCAAGCCCCTGAGTTCTTGCGTTCAAGACTTACAATAATCAGTATAGTATAAATCCAAAACCTTTTCAATGGTAGATCTGACATAATCCAAAACTGGTAAAGCCACAAAAAAGCATATTTTGCTGGATAAGTGACAAAGTGAAAGATTTATTTCAAAAATTTGTCTGTCAAAAATGTCTTTGTCTTTCTCAAGCTTTTAACCCCCCTTGAGAATATTCTGTTCCCATAGATAATTCAGTCATTTCCAGGTCTCTCTTATCTTTTACGTAATGCTTACTGGAGTGTTTGCGGGGTTAAAATCAGTGAACATTTTCAGAAATGGTTATTATTATGAAACTGCATGAGTGTATAAAGAAAAATATGCACTGACATTGCCCTTTCAAAATGCCCAAACATTTTGAGATACATCATTTCTTTTTTAAATATAAGATAATTACTTACATTTGTGAACAATAGTAACGGTAGGCCCACTAAGAAATAATAATAAAAAGAGGGGTGTAAAACGTGGAGATGCTCTGATATCACAGAGTGAAACACAAAGAGATGGGAGAACAAGTATGTTCTCTCACCCACCTCCAATGGTCAAAATATGCTGCCGAGCTCTGGGCCTCCTGCGTGGTCTAGTGGTTTCAACGTCTGATGCTGGCCACGGCATTCCAGGGTTTGATTCCCCATCGTGCCAGAGTCGGCTCTGGTCGGGAGCGCCACCGGGGCGGCAATTGGCTGTCCGCCCCAGGGAGGGGGGAGGGAAGCCGACACAGTTCGCTGTGCACAGGAGTGGTTCTGGTGTACCGGAATTACAGTCGACAGCACGACGAGTGCCGTCTCGGAGGAGGCAGCGCTTCGCCTTTGTCACTGCCGGTCACAGGACTACGGCTGCAAACTATGAGGGAGGGGATTGAACTAAGCAAAGCGGGAGTAATTGGCTACAAAATTGGGAGAAAAACGGGCTAAAATAGAATAAAATAAAATAATGTAAAAATATATATATATATATATGCTGCCGAGCTCAGGTAAACTGCGTAAGCTCTATAGTAGTGTGCCACCCAACCTTTTCAAAAAATGAAACATAGCTTTGACCATTCAAAACATTTACTCTGTCAGGCATCAGTCTCGAAGTGGGAGGAATTTTTAAACGTATTTTATTAAGAACATCACTGACGTTAGAGCTGGTATTGTAGGAACCACTGGAAGCCTACATGATTTGCCATTTAACAGGCCTGCAATTAACACAATGAGCTTTGCCACAATTAGAGATGCTGAGCTCAGAAAAATTACATCCGCCACATGCCCTCTTGACCCAGTTCCTACTGGATTTATTTAAAAAGTCAATGATAGGGCGGCGGATGGTGTAGCGGTCTAACGCACCACACTTTGGTGTGGTGTGCACTGCCTGTCAGGGACGCGGTTCGAAACCTGCGTCTCTACCAGACCGGCCCTGGTCGTCAGCCCCGATCGGAGGCGGCATTTGGCTGTCTGCCTCCAGGGGAGGGGGAGGGTGAGCCGGCACGAGTCCATCGAGGAGCAGGAAAAAGGCGTCCGTGGAAGAATTTCCGTCTCGGAAGAGGCGGGAACAATCGGCCCGGAAAGAGTGTCTTGACCCGGAGGATGGGCGGCGGACTCGTGGGGGAGGGGAATTGAAATAAATAGAGGGTATAATTGGCAACCAAATTGGGAGGAAAAACGGGGAAAAAATTAGAAATAAATGTATTAAGAAAAAAAGTAAATGATCGCTTTCTACACGTGTTCTGGAAATAGTAAACACTTAAGACTGTGGTTGTGAAACACCTACTAAAGATATAAAATTTAGACAATACCATCCTTAACAATTACAGACCCATATCAAACCTACCTTTTAAGATTTTACAGAAAGTAGTCTTTAAACAACTTAATGACTTTCTCAATTAAAACAGTATATTCGAGAAATTTCAGGAAGGTTTTAAATCCAATCATAGTACAGACAGCTCTAGCATAAATAGTCAATGATCTTACACTCAGTGTTGATGCCAACAAGAAGTCAATTCGTATTAGGGGTCCAGGCAGTGAAGCTATTGTTTTTGCTTCGATTATTATTATTTTTATTATTATTTTTCTGCCCTAAAAGTGTGCCCTTGAATTTTGTCAAAAACATTTTTTACTTCTTCTCTTACAAAGTTGATCCAATCCTCACTAAATTTCAGTCAAAGTATGACTGGAGTAACCTGGAAAAAGGATAAGATTTGTTTTGTTTTTTATCCCATTTTCTCCCAATTTGGTAGCCAATTAGAAACGCTATTTTTTTATGTCAATCGCCCCTTAGTAATGTGAGTTCGCTGCCGTAGTCCTGCGACCGGTAGTGACGAAGGCGAAGTAACGCCTCTTCCGAGACGGCACTCACCAAGCCGTCGACTGTAACCCGGTACTACAGGGCCACTCTTATGCGCAGCGAACGTCATGTCGGCTTCCCTCCCCCTTCCTGGGGCGGACAGCCAATCGCCACCCCTGGTGGCGCTCCCGGCCAGAGCCGACTCTGGCGAGACGGGGAATTGAACCCCGGTCTACGTGGCACAGTGTCGGACGTTGAAACCACTGGACCACGCGGGAGGCCCGATAGTACTTATTTTATGCTTCAAAGCATTTGGCAATTATGCGCTAATGACATTGACGGTGACGGTGAAGACACATAAACAGGATGTGAGGCATATCTCAGGGTCTGTTTGACCTGTGATCATCAGAGTATCATTGCAATGAGCAATGAACAATACACTTGCAGGTTGCAGGTTCAATTCCCAGGTGGGGCACTGCTGTTGTACCCTTGAGCTAAAGGTACTTAACCTGAATTGCTTCAGTAAAATATCCAGCTGTATAAATGGATTGTATGTAAAGAAATGTAAACTGTGTAAGTCGCTCTGGATAAGAGCATCTGCCAAATGCCTAAAATGTAAATGTAAATGTACACTGACTTACTTTCTTGCTAATGCCTTCCTCAGCTTCATCCAATAAGCAATGACTAGCACATTTTGCTTGGGCCCTGTTCATTTCTGCTTACGACTATATTTTTTTAACTTTTTTTTTGGTGCACTCTGTAAAGCACTTTGAGCTGCATTTCTGTATGAAATGTGCTATGTAAATAAAGTTTATTATATTATAATGGCACAACATGCCATTGACTTCATGTGTTTCAAAGCATATTAGAGCTGGGGGTAGATGCATCAAATCATCAGCAAAATCTTCAGTGTTCCATAGCAGTGCCCCGTTCAGATGGTCACTGCTGTAGAGGTAAACAGGTAAAAGAGATTGCCAGGATGAGGACCCATGAAAAATGGTTGGTTACGTGGCACTTTGCATCCTAACCTACCTGTACATTCATAGAATAGGTCTCCCTTATGCCCCTTCCAGACCAACTGCACATACGCACAAAAAGCCATTCAAAAGCATTTTCTATCACACAGAAAGAAACATCCACAGATAACTTTCTATTTAAGTGATATTTGACTCTTCCAACCAGTTATGTGTGAGCACATGGTTGAGCTAGCTAATCTCAGGATAAGTCAAAGATAAGTACTATATTTTTTAAGTTAGCTTTCAGACTTAAAAAAAAAAAATTATACATTTATTTCAGATTTTTCCCCGTTTTTCTCCCAATTTGGTTGCCAATTAAACCCTCTATTTACTTCAATTCCCCACCCTCACGGGTCCGTCGCCCGTCCTCCGGGATCGAGACACACATTCCTGGTTGAGTGTTCCCGCCTCTTTCGAGACAGGAAGTCTTCCACGGACTCCTTAACCTTCTCCTCGACGAACTCGTGCCGGCTCTCAGCCAAATGCCGCCTCCGATCGGGGCTGACGACCAGGGCCGGTCTGGTAGAGACGCGGGTTTCGATCCGCGTCCCTGACGGGCAGCGCACACCACTCCGAAGCGTGGTGCGTTAGACCGCTGCGCCATCCGCCAGGCCGCTTTCAGACTTTTCTATCGGCAGACTGTCCGCCATCTTGTTAATATACTCTGTGCTTCTCCATTCGGCAGTGTTCAGTCAGTCATCAAGCGCGTCTATGATATGTAATAATTTTAACTTTGGCACTTCTGCGTGTTTCTCTCCGGCTGCAATTGTGCCATTGCGCATTCAGCGTGTAAGATCCATTCCATTCCAGTTCATATCACTGGCACTGTTGATAATGGTGTAACAAAGGATTCCAGACAATAACAGACAGTAAGGATTCCATCCTTGCCTGGAAACCTGTTGTTGCTTGCTAGTTTGTTCTTGCCCAGTTGGTATTCGAGGAAAGAGGAAACCTTAAGCAGGAGCTTTTCTGACTGACCCTAGTCACATAGTGCGAGTTAGATGTAAGACAGGACCTATTTGGACATGCCTGTAGGTGACCCCTACATGATGTCTTGGAATGTGCCAGTGGTGAAAAACAGATGGAACACATTCACTTTCACAGCAGCAGGTAAGACAGAAGGACACCCCAAATGGGTTTCAAGCCACGAGCCATGACACTGAAGCCACACGTCAAAGGAGGTGCAGCTTGCCCAGCACCTGCACTTAGGCTCATTTCAGAAAAGAGCACATTCCAGGTCATTGTTAAAGGATTTAAAGTTTTTGAAGATTTAGAGCTAAGCCGTCATCCTGTAAAAAAAAGCACACGGGATCCATTTCAAGTTAGGCTAACCTGAAATGGAATTGATATCTCCACATAGTTGTGGTCTTGATCTTCTCTGAGGTAGGGACATTGTTTTTCTACATACACACACTATGCTTGGGTATTGTGATTGCAGAACAACACCGATGCAACCGACTGACTGATCTCAGGAGGCTGGGAAATTAAATTCACTGATGACACGACAAATGTTTTAATATGAATCTCTTCAACGGTGTCCATGTGCTCTGTTTCCAACTGCATGTCTACGGCTAACCCTACACATACGTTGTTGCAAATAATTCATTAAACCCAAATGGTATTTAGCATGTATGTGCAAAAGCAAAGTGTCACCCCCCCAAGTTTGCCTCAATACAAACATGTCATAGCAGAACAGAAAGATTGACACAAAATGACTGACAGTGACAGATCACTTGCAACCGGTCTGCGGTCTGTCAATCTCACAGATTAAAATGTATGTCAGCGGAAACCATAAAAAAAACATTTCAACACTGTTTTGCATGCTTAAATAAACGTAAACTAAACGTAACATTAGTGGTTTCTTGGCTTGACAAGTAAGTTTACTTGTGTTGCTGCTGAAGCATTTTTCTAAAGCATGGAACAAGGTCCTGGAATAGGTCATGTCCAACATACAAATATAAGAAACAAGAGTGCGTAACAACTGCACACACGAAATAGCTTATCAAATCGTTAAGGTACGTGTATCACATCATTCATTATAATGTTACAATCCGTAATATTCCAGAACTGGAATCTGATATCCCTGTTCTATTCTATCATATAAATTAAAATTAAGATTGTGTCACATATAACTTTAGATGTATTAAGATGCCAGCTGTGTTTCCGTTTCTCTTGTCAATTACATATGATTTTTCAATTTGCTGAGGGTGCAATGTGCCGCCAATACGATCTCCTCTCTAACGTTAGTTACTTATATTCTGGCGTAAATTCAAACAATACTTGAATTCAGACATGCGAATTAATGTGCCCCTTCTCATGTTCAATAAACTATTTTCAAATTACACTTGTTTTTTTGTTGGCTAATTTACATAATGTACATGCATGAGATATTCTGATGTTACATTTTGTTGCGAGTGCTCAATAATAATTTAAATAATTTCACATTCCCATTCCTACTAGATTAAAGCATCTGCCAAATTAGTAATACAAACATTCTTTGTGTACTTATTAAATAGTAAAAGTATTACTATATAAATTACAAAGTAAATATGTGTATTTAATTAATATTATAACTAATTACAGGCAGTCCCCGGATTGCGAACGTCCGGCTTACGGACAACTCGTACTTACGAACGGACTGTCATAAGGCCTATTGTGTTTGAAAAAAAAGGGAGAATAATGGAGCATGTGAAAGGCCATGCCCCGATGAATGCCACGATTATTACCAAGTCACGCAGTGGCTGGTCCGGTGTGGTGTGCGCTGCCTGTCAGGGTCGTGGTTCGAATCCCGCGTCTCTACCAGACCAGCCCTGGTCATCAGCCCTGATCGGAGGCGGTGTTTGGCTGTCCGCCTCCGGGGGAGGGGGGAGGGTGAGCCGGCACGAGTCCGTCGAGGAGCAGGAAAAAGGCGTCCGTGGCAGAATTCCGTCTCAGAAGAGGCGGATAAATTCGGCCCGGAGGACGGGCCGGGATAATGTCTCACCCCGGAGGACGGGCAGAGGACTCGTGGGGGAGGGGGAATTGAGATAAATAGAGGGTATAATTGGCAACCAAATTTGAAATAAATGTATTAAAAAAAGAAAGAAAAGGGACTAACTGAAAAGGAGAGGTACTACTTCCCTTACTAGAACAGGCAAGAAGGGGGGGAGGAAGGAGCAAGGCCCAGGAGCATGCTCACCCGCAGGAGTCGACACGGTCTGAGCCACCCAAGCACTATAGGGAGTGTGATTATCTTCATGCACAGCAACATGGGTTGATTATTACTGTATTATTATTATTAATATTACAGTATTGTTATTACTGAAGTAGTATTATGTACTGAATGTTATGTTTAAGATGTTTTATTGTATTTAGAGGTTTTTATGCACAGAAAGGTAAAATAAATACTATACTAAGACAGACATTTGACTAAGTGACGATTAATAAGAACTGTATGTACCTGTTCCGACTTACATACAAATTCAACTTAAAGACAGACGTAAGAACAGATCTCGTCCGTAACCCGGGGACTGCCTGTATGAGGTAAATATTTGTGCATTTGGAGAGGTTGACTCATTCAGCAGCGTGCTTGTCAGACGGCTCCCCTACAGTCTGAAAACCTGCCTGGGGCTCCTGCCCATTAACACCAAAGGAGTGTTAAGTGCACACGTCTTAGTGAATCTCCAGCCTACAGCTCTACTAACACACACAAAGTACTACTTTTTGGGGGGGGGGGGTTTGGGCATCATTTAAACAGGACTTAAAGCATTTGCCAAGTGGAGACACTGAAATGAAAATGGATGACTTGGTCCCCACTTCCTGGATACGTAAGGACAAGTTAATTCTCTGTTGGACAGGTAAACGAGAACACATGCACCATGCACACACATAACACACACCCAGTGACCAGATGAAGTGTTTACTTCATCAAACCAAATACCTTTCTTGGATTTAAACGTCAACGTCAAAAGACAGATAGCTTCTTGACAAACCTTTTCCTGAAATACATTCTTGTAATTACATTCTTGCTTACATTCCCATCTGATGTGCCTTAGATAAGCGCTACGAGGCATCAAAAAACATTTCTGTGGCATGTTAGAAGTTAACCTCAGGCAACCTGGAGTTGTTCTAAATATTCTTTCATTTCATTGAATCTTTCTTTTCATACTGGCAGCTAACTTCAGGAAGTGTTGCTTCCACTATGGATTAAGATGAATGTTCTCCAAACAGTGTGCTTCAGCACTTACATGAAGGAAACTGGGCACAAGTGTTTTTGCCTGCTGCACACCATTCATATGAGCAACTTCTCTTCCAATGCAATAAAATTAACACACAATTTTCCTGAGGTGTCAAGAGCAGGCAAAATGACCTTTACAAAATACAGGAGAACCCTGTATATCTCTGTACATCAGATTATCCAACAACATTTGGATGTCCTCCCTACTATAGAATAACATATTATACATAGAATAATATGTTCTCCCTACCATATAATAACAGCTCAAATGACAATGCATGCACAATGACAAAATGTGCTTCTTAAGAAATAATGACATAAGGTAAGACTACGGACATAAGGTAATTGTCTATCAGTAAATTGACAATTATCGATCAATTCACTGTTATCGATAAGTAAAATGACATATCAAAATGTAGGTGTCATAATTCCTTTAAAAAATAAACAATTAAACAGTCTGCAAGCAAATCACTGTAAGTATATC
The DNA here is from genome assembly GCA_029706075.1 of Aldrovandia affinis. Taxonomy (NCBI): domain Eukaryota; kingdom Metazoa; phylum Chordata; class Actinopteri; order Notacanthiformes; family Halosauridae; genus Aldrovandia; species Aldrovandia affinis. The sequence goes on along the minus strand of JAINUG010000137.1, from coordinate 1,460,084 downwards.
ATGAACATACAGGTAACTGCCAAAGTAATGGAAACATTTGAGTAAATTAAGGGTTCTGGCAGCTCTGTTATGGTGTGGGGTGCATTTTCCTGGCATGGTTTAGGGCCACACAAACCCTTAGAGGGCAAGGTAAATGCTCGTAAATATAAAGCCATTCTGAGAGATCACCTTCATCCTTGGTGAAGAATTTCTATCCAACGTTGTAACAACGTTTGATTTTTTCAGACACTTCACGTGCAGCTGAAGGGGCGCTCAAATAACCAGTCAGCGGGGGTCGCTGGTGTGTGTGACAAGACACGGAAAACAGGACTGAACCCTTCCCTCCCTGGGTGAGGCTACTGCCAATTATGCAAAGCCCCGCGGCCTGCTGGCTACAGTGTGCACTGGCACAGTCTCGATTCAATACCAGACATTGGGACCAATCCACACACTAAAGCAGTGCCAGCCAGCAGCCCCCCAATTATCTCACTTAAGCTATCTGACATACCTGCGGTCTGGGTTGGATATGCAGGATTTATTTTAAGTATCTTACTATGACAATTTAGCTTTTCGATATGGTAGACTGGTTCCACTCACAACTTTACCTAGACCAGAGCTTTAAAGCTATATCAATGCAAGGCATTGAAACATACCTAGTGGGAGCCTCCGATAGCGTAGCGGTCTAACGCACCCGCATTCGCTGGTCCTTTAGGAGTGCGAGCTGCCTATCACGGTCGCGGTTCAAAACCCGACTGTACCAGACTAGCGCTGGTGGGGCGGCGTTTGGCTGTTTGCCAAAGGGGGAGGGGGGGAGAGAGTTGGCACGAGCTCGCCGAGGAGCGGTAGGGCGACCTCATGAACAGGATTGGGCGAGTTCCGTCTCGGAGGCGAACGTTAACCCAACTCGGTGAGTTTGTGGGGGAGGGTAAATCTAAAAGAAATAGAAGGTAGAATCAGCTACCAAAATGGGAGAAAAGCGTGGGAAAAAAATCTGAAACAAAACATAAAAATAAATTTTAAAAACATAAAACATTCCATAAGCAACATTACACAGTATCTCAGGTCACAACAGACATAAAGTCAAAAAGTGAAGTACTGGAGTACGGAGTCCAGCAGTACCCCCCTCCCACACAGAAAGGCAGATGTTGAGTGGTCAACATGTGTGACCCCAAAGCAAATGTGGGAACTGAACTCCCTGAACGCCATCTGTAAATTCCCACAATTGAAGCAACCAAGCCATCACACTGATGTTTACGAGAGTGCGCAAGCAGTCAAGTTGCTAAATATACGTTTACACTCAACACACTCGGGAGAACAGGTCAATTTTCTTGTTACTGTACACTATTGTAAGTTCATCTATTTCAAGAAAAGTATGGCATTCAGCCATACAATGTATTTTGGGAGTTCTTTGTATGTTTTGTATGCTTCTTCAAATCTTCATTAACTGCAGAGCTATTACAATTCCATCAATGAAGAATCAATAAATAGTGTCTAAAAATCACAATTCTCATTAAACTTTACAAGACACTATTGCTTCAATCAAGAAGCAACCCCAATTTATTTAATTAATCTTAAACGACTGCATGGTGGGACAACTTGCAAATTACATTTAACATTTTTTCAAAAATGACCACCAAGGTTTTGTTTTCTCCACTGTAAACATCAGCACCATTGACTTGACTCCCATTTACAGGTTCTCAGACAAGAAGTCACATGGTGGCACATGACGTCACCAATTAATAACTAGTTCAATATTTTCTGTTTATAAATGTAATCATATATTTTATCAGGTATTTGAAAAAACATTAACATCTGATCTTATTAAGCCTCGTGAACAAACTCATATTTCATTCCACTTCACTGTAATCTTCCATTAATAACCAAGTAAAAACTATCTCAATTGGTAATACTACCAATTAATTCAAAATATAATCAATCTTATGTTCAGTGGTTTTTTAAATTCAAACTGGCCTCTCATCTAGCCCAGACATAACCTGGCAAGCAGTTCCACAAATTGACACATTTTACATTGACACCGTCAAAAATGCTTCATATCAGTGTGTAAAAATGTAAAGTAGGCAACACGATTAAGGAGCATAACATATTATATAAAACTGATACAGCTAAAATGATTTTAACAAAACAGTCAAGACCTGGATAAAAAGGCTGTAAGCTCTAATTGCATGTACTAATATGGATTATGATATTTGTGCATGTATATATTATTTTTATTGTCAATGGTGGTTTCCATACCCTGATGTTGCCACACATCTTTTCTTCTATGTGATCACCTAGTTTGGTTTAAGTTCTGACACCATCAGTACTCATAATCAGTACTACTAAATGTAAATGTGAATGTACAACAATGTATGGATCAGCCCTGAAAGTAACTTGCATTTCAGGAAAGTTAGCACAATACCAAAAATCTCACCGGTCACAAATTATTTGTCGTCGGAAAACTGTGATTTGGGAGCAGTCTCTCGGTGTTGCAGTCTCCGTGCAGTGCTAAAGTCTCTGGCCTGTTGATCTATTCCTTCGGGGGTCATGTTTCAACCATGACATTAATAGAACTGAAAGCCTTTACTTACTTACACTCAAGGGCAAAGAAATTAGAACACATATCCAAGTGGCAAAATCACATGTACTATGCCATGCTGGTAAATAAACATCTGCTTCTACTCAAACTTAAGAACCTTAATAGTACTGGCTCCTGGGTAATTGGTTTGCCATCTTCTCACGGCAGATTTCATGACGGGGAACATCTGCTTGTAAATGTTTACATGTTACAACAGGGTGTGGGTATCACAGTATATCACACTGAGATCAAAAGACAGACAGGAATTGGGGAAATAAATAAATGATTCTCACAGGGCTGCCCTGCTCAGGACCATGGTGTCACTCGTCAACCATCGAAATCTTTCAGTTTAGAGGACATGCACACTGAAAAACAGTTTTAAGTGGAGGAAGCTCAATTTCCTTGCACATGTTTACGCTTCATCTCATGTCATCACAAAACATTCTTCTCTAACACACGAGTGATGAACGGGCACTTGATTTAAAACTTATTTGGACAAATCAAGTTTTATTTATTTTATATTAATAAATTATATTATATTTGTATAGCCATTGAAGCATGTACAGGTTGCTTCCCTTAATCAACAAGGTAATTAAACTCTTATTTGAAAAAGTATAAGATATTTCTAATAATTTGGATGAAATGAAGTGTGTAATGTAAGAACAAGAGCTAAAGAATATCAAATAACAAGAACAGGTCATTCAGCCCATCTAGGCTCATCATTTACCTACAGTCTCGAAACTATCCAGCGTAGCATCAAGCCTAGACTTGAAAAGACTCTGAATTTACTATGTGACCTGGCAAGCTATTCCACACGTTTATAACTTCCTGTTATCAGTACGGAATTTATCTTCAACTAATTCCCACCCAAAGAAATAATCATAAATAATAATAATTTCCACCTGTGTCCTCCGGCTAACTGGACTCTATTTAAGATTGAATAGCTTAAGATCTTGAGTCTTTCCTTGTAACTTGCACCTTCCATACCAGCAACGAGTTTAGTTGCTCTTCTTTGTTGTCCAGAGCTCCTATATCATTCTTAAAGTATGGTTCCCAGAACTACACACAACTCTAAATTATGTCTGACAAAGGCATTATATAATATCAATATAACCTCCTTTGATCTATACTCATCCCAGCATCGTACAATGCTTAGATCCTGATAGACTTTGACCAACTACTACTCCCAAGTCTTTTTCAAATTTAACACATTCTAATTTTGGTCCGCCCATAAAATACTTCTGTCTTAAATGTTTATTTCCCACATGCATAACTTTACATTTAGCTATATCTGCCAGGTTTCAGCCCACTTCTGGATTTTGTTTAAATCATCTTGGATTACCTTAGCAGATTCCTAACTGTTTGCTAAATCAAAGTTTTGTATCATCTGCAAATTTAACTATTTTGCTACTAACATCCCAATCAAGGGCATTTATGTAAATAAGGCAAAACAGAGGTCCCAACACTGAACTTTGCAGGACTTCACTGCTCACAGAACCTTGATCAGATATGACCCCTCCTTGAGTTACTCTGTATTCTACTTTGCAGCCAATTTCAAACCCACTCTGAATTAACTCCTCTCCTATAATTCCAAATGAATTCATTTTGAAAATGAGCCTCTTGTGTGTTACTTTGTCAATATAATATTAAAATTATATAAGCCTGGTTCAATTCAGAACACTCTGTAGCTTCCAGGTTCAGGAGGTTTATTAGGCTCCCATAAAAAAGATGTTCGCTATCCAACAAAAGATACTATTAGTTTCAATGATTTATTCCAACTTGTCCCTAATAACACATTGCAGTATTTTACATGAGATGCAAGTTAAACTGACAGGCCTACAGCTCCCTGGATCAATACAGTCCCCCTTCTTATATATTGGAAGTACACTACTTTGCTTCCACCTATCTACTATATTTAAAGTGTTAAGGGGTTGCATTCATATATCTGTCAGTGGTTTATAAATAATATTCCCAAGCTCCTTGAGTACTGTTGGATATATGCCATCTGGGCCTGCTGCCTTATTCGTCTTGAGTTTTTGTAATTTTTCTAGTACTTCTCCATCCCTTAGCCCATGTCATCTAATACATTCTGTACACTGGATGAACTTGTAGGCATATCTGTAACCTCTTCTCTGGTAAAGCTCTCAACAAAGTAACTATTCAGGGTATCAGCAACATCCTTATTATTATAAAGCAAAGCTTCTTCCTTATTCTTAATGCACTTAACCTCTTCCTTAACTTTCATTTTCTACTGCAATATTGAAATAAATGTTTTGGATTACATTTTGCATCTTTTTAGCTGCCCTTATTTAATTTATTTTAGCTTTAGCCCGCATATTACAGTAATCTACCTTCACTCCGAATTGTATTGATTTTGTACTCTGCACAGTCTCTTCTTTTGTCTTAAAATCTCTCGTAAGGATGTATTCATCCACTGTGGAGTAGGGTTGGGCAGTGTCCAGATTTTCATACCGTCCTTTTACCATACCAATGCAATGATGCCCGCTATTTGTTGCCTATTAACTTCATGAATCCAGAAATAATACAAGGAGGTTGATGCTTAACACTGTTTTACATAAAGTAGTAAATAAAACACACATGCTCAATCTCCTCCTCAATAAAATTCACAGATTAGAATTGCTTGTGTTTGTTAGTAAAACTATTTTAAATAGATTTAAAAAATGTTAATGTTCACTAAGTAGCATGACACCATTATTATTATTAATAATAATAATCTAATCTCTATCAATGGTATGAATGATTTTGGAGGGTTTTTTAGCTTATGGTTACTCCTATGATTGCCCTTTGATTGGTTATTTGTCCTTATGGTGATATTATGCCTTGTCAATCTGCATATAACAACTCTTCATACACTTCTATCAGTTTGGTTGTATTGTTGTCTAGGGACAGTTTTTTTCATATCTTAATCCGTAATCTCTGATGCATTCTATTCTCCGTGCTATTCTGCCCCTGGTTTAGTTTTTTTCAGCACTTATATGCTTTATACATATTTTTCCCTATTGTGCATCTGTGAGATTATAAAGAATGATTATTTTCTGTAAACCCTATGGCAATAGACTGGAGTTAGGAACAATTTGCCAGCTTCATACAGTTAACAAGTCTGACTGTTTCTTTCAGTTAATCATGCTTCAGTGATAGGTGTTGGTGTTGATATCATCGGTACTGGAGCACCATTTGATGCAAGGCTTTTAATTGTTGGGCAGGAAGTGCACAACGCCAGCTGAGATTCATTATGGGATGTAAAGGCCTGGAGCCCAAGCTCAATGAGAAGACAAAAGCAGTAAGAATTTTAAAGGCCTATTGGGAGCCTTGCCTGGCACTTTGGTGCCCCGGGGCCTGTAGGAAGGCAAGAAACACTATTCTCCATAAACACCACAAATATCCAATAACATTCCAATAACATTCCAATGACGTGCAACAAGTGTGGGGGTGTGACCTCGCTGTCAACCAAGCCAAGGTAAAGTTGAGGTGGGGGAGAAGGCAGGGAGAAGGACTTTCACTTTGGAAGGAGTACAGTATATACTGAGCTCATATGGAAAGCTACCCATTATGAGAAACTTCCAGAGAAACACCCAGTTCAGACAGTAGTTTCCCCTTTAACAGCTTGTTGTTTAGCTGAAAGGGATTCAAGAGCAGGAGAGGATGTTTAGGTATCTTGATGTCACAAATGCCTGAAAAAGAACATCTCTTAAGTGGATCAAAATTGAGCAAGTGAGCAAGTGAGCAAATGCATGTGACAACTTGTGGTGTTTTTTTGGCACATCCTAGTGGATATGCTTATATCATATTTCATTAATGTGGATATAACACAACTTAACTAAAAAGTAAATATTGCAGCTATTTAAAATTCTATTGAAATTTGGCTACTGTGAAGATGGACTTGTGGGGGAAATAATAAAAAAAAAAATTTTTTTAATTAAGAGACCACTCCAAATTTTTCTTAAATCGGCATCTCTACATGTATGGCAGGCATTCCATTCCAGTGTCTGTTGAATTCCAACACAAGCACACCTCATTCTACTTAATGAAGTACTGATTAGGTGATCACCTGAACCTTCATCAATGAGAAGCAAAGAAGAGCCCGGCTGAGGTTTGCAAAAGACCACAAGGATTGGACCGTAGAGGACTGGAGTAAGGTCATCTTCTCTGATGAGTCCAATTTTCAGCTTTGCCCGACACCTGGTCGTCTAATGGTTAGACGAAGACCTGGAGAGGCCTACAAGCCACAGTGTCTCGCACCCACAGTGAAATTTGGTGGAGGATCGGTGATGATCTGGGGGTGCTTCACCAAGGCTGGAATCGGGCAGATTTATCTTTGTGAAGGACTCATGAATCAAGCCACGTACAAGGTTATCCTGGAAGAAAACTTGCTTCCTTCTGCTCTGACAATGTTCCCAAACACTGGTTTTTCCAGCAGGACAATGCTCCATGCCACACAGCCAGGTCAATCAAGGTGTGGATGGAGGACCACCAGATCAAGACCCTGTCATGGCCAGCCCAATCTCCAGACCTGAACCCCATTGAAAACCTCTGGAATGTGATCAAGAGGAAGATGGATGGTCACAAGCCATCAAACAAAGCTGAGCTGCTTGAATTTTTGCGCCAGGAATGGCATAAAGTCACCCAACAGCAATGTGAAAGACTGGTGGAGAGCATGCCAAGACGCTGTGATTGCATTAAAGCTGTGATTGCAAATCAGGGTTATTCCACCAAATATTGATTTCTGAACTCTTCCTAAGTTAAAACATTAGTATTGTGTTGTTTAAAAATGAATATGAACTTGTTTTCTTTGCATTATTAAAGGTCTGAAAACATTTTTGTTATTTTGACCATTTGTCATTTTCTGCAAATAAATGCTCTAAATGACAATATTTTTATTTGGAATGCTGGAGAAATGTTGTCAGTGGTTTATAGAATAAAACAAAAATGTTCATTTTTACTCAAACACATACCTATAAATAGTAAAACCAGAGAAACTGATCATTTTGCAGTGGTCTCTTAATGTTTTCCAGAGCTGTATATATTTTAATGTTCGAATCAGATGATTGATATACTTCAACCTTGGTGAACCGGAAAACCATATATTGAATTAGGAAATGTGACCAGCATTTTGATATCATTTGCTTCAAATCTCAAACCCACTGCTTTCCCAATTGCATTGATCAATTACTTGGCTCGGGAAATGTGCCTTACGTCCTCACCAAATGAATACTATCTGCCTGACAGTTCTTCTAAAATAAAAATGATAGCAAAAACAACTTTAATCAGCGCTTATCTTGCAGGTGCGCAAGGTGCGGCACACATTTCAAAACAGAGTGAGAAGATACATTTAAAAAGGCGCAAAGAGAGAGAAAAGAACAGTAAATCATGTCTGTCTAAAAACTGGGCTCGGTCTGTGTCGTAATCTAATTAAAAGACTATTGTGGGATTGGTTCCAGTTCCTCTTACTACATAAGATATTAATGTTTACCCAAAAATGTAATGTTCATATTTTCACATCAACTCATGTTATAGCATGTTTTTTTTTTTTTAAACGTGAAACCATAGTGTAAAATAGGACTTCATTAATGTCGATTGTGCCTCTGTCCATTAAAAAATGGCAAAGAGGCTTTGTCTCCATAATAATTGCATTAATACGATTTTTGTTCGTTTACTCAGCGAGAGCGCCGCCTTTCAATTTGTATTACACGCCGGTCTCTTGGTTTCTCTCAGACCGCTCCTACGTAAACATGCGCCTTCAGCCCAAGCATTAATCATTCCCAGTGTGTGTGTGTGCGTCTCTCAGTTGTGTTAGTATAGAGTGGCACTGTGGCTGGGGTGGCCACCATGCCAGGTGGTGAGTGGATAGAAACAAACAACAAAGAAGGGTTCCAACGGACAGACTCCAACAGGCCGTTTCATTTTCCCTTGTCAGGGCAGTCAAAACCAAAATGAAACAGGAAAACCCCAAAACAAAGTCAAACTTAAAACAAAAAAGAACAAAAATCGAGTCCCAAGTCCACCATGTCCTAAAGTAAAGTCCTCCTCCAGGTATGGCAGGCTGTGCTTTTACAGAAGTAGACAATAGACAACAACTGAGCGGATTACTGACCAACCTCAGGTGTGCATGCCTGTGTATGGGGCCGCCACTGTCCAAGGTCCTGTAGGCTCCCAGCTTTGGAAGTAAACAGCACCTGGCAGCAGCCGAAGAGGAGAAGGAGCCCTCCACTCCTCCTTCCATCCCTCCTGGCATCGCAGGAACTTATTTTTTTCCACAGTTCACAAGGAACAAAATATTAGACACCTTTGAGGCTGAGACTCAAAAAGTAATGAAAATGACCAATAATCTATTCATTTTCACAATCATAACTCTGCCCTTGACGTGTGGCAATCTGTCACAGTTCAGATTGAATAAGACATCACTCTGCACTGTACAGCAAAGCTTGGCAATCCCTAAACACATCACCAACCAAAACTTGTTTTGTACAACGTAGCTAGTTGTTGGGAGAATCCAAATCAGTTTCAAGGTCATTGTCGTTTGTATATTCTCTATAATGATTTGGGAGTCTTTGCAGTATTCACTAATACTAACTAGTTGGTTAGCCAGCAAACTTGCTAGTAGCTAGCTAAGTGAAATAGTGTTAACTAGCTATTTTGGATTTAATTTAATTTTAATTTAATAAAAGAGGGAGGAGGTTGTTGGCACTGGTAGCCATCACTATCCAATTAGGAGTCAACTTGGGGTTGTTGTAGCATTCATTTCATATTGTAAAATATCGTATTCTGTATCAGCTAGTTTGCCACGTGTTACAGTGCTAGCTAACTAGGTATCATCATTTTGTTTTGTTTTCTACTCAGTTTTATTTCAGTTTGTAAAATGGCTTAAGTAACATGACTAGCTCTTATATATTGTACATATTTCCCTACTTTCATATAAATGGATGAATCAAAGGGAGGGTAGCGGTGTCAAGGTTGCTATTTAACTCTGTCTATTTCAGTTTGAGACCTAGTTAACAATTAATGAGCACTCATATTTTTATTTTTATTTTTTAATTTTTAATTTTATTAGTTTATTTGTCAGGGACAATGCACATTAATAGACACTGAATGTTAAAAACAATACATTGTAAATGAGCAGAATTTGCCAAGAGGCTACTTTTCATCTGGAGTCCCTGGCCGGATGTTAAAAAGGCAACCTGAAATGTCAAATATTAAGAATGCAATAAAAACAAGTTTGACAGACCAAGGCACATGGAACACATTTAACATACTGTTAAAATACTTACACATGCACTATACAAGAAAGAAACATACTCATGACACTGACATATTATACAGTGAAAGGACATGACAGGACAAACAATTGGGACAGAACAGTTATTTGTAATGTTTCAAATTTTTCAGGTTCAAAGGTATATTTTGAGATCCCTGACTGTGTGGGTAATTCCATGCTTTAACTGAAAATGCTGATTTGTTTCAATGCAGTCTCCTCGGGTGGAGGCTCTGGTTGTAGTTTATATGTAAGAAGCGGAGGGGGTGCAGTATTATGTAGGATTTTGTATTGTACATTGCAATTATTTGTAATGTTTCAATTTGTTCAATATATTTTTGACAATCCAATTATTTGTTTCTATCGGCAGTTTATAGTAAGACGACAGCGCTCAGAGCAGAGCGCAAACATTCAACAATTGGGGAGTTCCAGAGAGGTCCATCATTGCATAGTCACGGTAGTAAGCATTTTGAATATTTTATGTGATTGCATTAATTGTGGCATATCTTGTTAAATTGCATTGCATTGACACAAAGATGAGCAAATAACTAATCAGGTTTTTAACAAAGCAGGCCACATCATTCCCTGCCACCCAAAGTACCAGTTGTTAGTTTGGGAAGTCCACATGTTCTGATATTTGCTAACTGGATGGCTTGCTAGCTATATTGCTAATTCAATTAGTTTTCTCATTTCAAAATCCATCAAATTAAATCAGGGTTTTTAATGCTGCTGGTATTTGGAAGCATGAACGTAGGTGAAAGTAGGCACAGCACAGTTTCAATCAATGCCCACAACAGCTCACCGATAAACGTGATAAGAACTGAGGAAAGGTTCACATTTGGAAATAATATAGCCCTCAAGTAGTGGAGATGCAAATATGAGACACTTCATGTGTCATCCTTATGCCATACTTTCACAACTCCACGGTAATCTAAGCACCTGGGGGCGTTTTATATGACAAGGTGGCTTTGGGAGGTGTGGAGAGATCTCGTATCTCCCAAGAGCAAACAAATAAAAGGAAATATGTGAGAAGATTAGTTTCTTCAGATGAGTTCAACGGCTTATTAAAATGCTCCCTTCAACTTTGTGAACAAAGCCAACAGGCACGAAACTCAGATGATATCATGTTACTTTTCTTGTCAACTGCTAAAACACAGGGCACAGCACAACCGGTTAATGTGTCAAAACCGGTTGATCTCATTTCAAAAGACCACGGGCTTACTTTCACACTTGTAATTACAAACAGCAACAATAAAAACACTGGCAGATTTCTATGAAATTCATTGGAGCTGTGAAAAATACACACACACACACACACACACACACACACACACACACACACACACACACACACAGGGGTTATAGTTTGTGATAATTAATTTGGTTCATTTTACACATAAACCTGGGGATGTTTTTTCAAACCAACAACCAACCAACAACCAACCATCAACCACTTATATTTGGAATGCAAATGGATAAAAGTCCTCTCTTCATATGCAAAACAGAGGTTTGGGAAAGTAATGCGAGGGGGCACATCTGTAATTACTACCATTACTGCCATTTTTTCACACGAATGAGGATAGATAATGTTATTATATAATTCCCTCCCCTTTGAACTACATGACATTGTGTTATTGCCAGAATCTACTGGTGAAACTTCTCAAATCATTTCTGGAGTCACTTTTAAAACAATTGGGACACTTTGTGACAAAAATGTAATCATGAATCGTGAATCACGCATGATTAAAAAAGAGGAAGGCGTAGAATTGATAAAGAAAGGTCTGACGACATGCTGTGTAGGAAAAGTAAACAATAACTGAGTGCTAAATCCAGTTGTCAAATAAACAGTCTGCTCTCATGGATAAAAGACAATCACATTACGTCCCCTGTGATCAAATGTCAATAAAATGATTAAACAGTGGCTACCCACTGTTTCTGGTGGGGAAAACCCTGGAGCGCTAAAGGGCGCATAGAGGGGAAAAAAACAAACAGAAAACCCCCCACAGGGACTTTCGATGGACTTATATACAGAGAAGTGATTGTTTTTTCCCCTCTTCCAAGTGAGCTCAGACGTGAGCACAAAAATCTAAATTCAAAATTGGACAACAAATCATCAAGCTTTTACCCCCTTTGTCTCCCAATTTGGAATATAGATAAGAATATAAAATGGTTTGACTTGGCGGGGGCATGAAACAGCTTTGACACTAGGGACGTACGTACGCCACAAGCAACAGAAGAAGTCACCTTTAAACTAAGAGATGACATCAGCCAGAGGGAAATTTTTACATTCGAGAGGAAGTGTGGCGACGTGCAACTGACGAGCCATTTAGCAAGCAAGCAGCTGTACAAGCTTATACACAATTTCCTTTTATTGTCTGCGATGGTCATTACATTCACACAGACTATTAATGCAGCATGATTCATGCAAATATAAAATGACAGATTAAATGTGGAATATGACACATACCAAATTATTCACAAAAGATGGACCAGAATTTTCATACAATGGGTTCAGATTAGAATAAAATATTATTTTATATTTATATAAATGTACAATTTCTATTCCAAGCTTCTGCCTGAATATAATTTTTAAGCCACATGCTAGAGGTCCCCCCCCCATTTAGTTGTGGTACTTTACTAAATGAAATCTAATCATTTCATTTCATTTCATTTCATTCTGCAAACATGGGCCATTGTCTGGAATGACATCACAGATCGTTTCAAAACCATATCCAACTTATGAATAGTGGTATATAAAAATGGAGTTCAGTGATAAAGAACAAGGTTAATTGCTTATTAATACAGTCTAATCTCTCTAATGGACTACATGAGGCAACAACCCACTTCTCTTTGACTTGTAATCTGAACTGGCTAAAAAATCTTCTGGCCACTGTCCACTGTGTACACTGTCTGACTTACTGCCACTTTCTGCAGATGAGGATTTCCGCTCATTCTTCCATTCTTCTCACACTGAACTACTCACAGGGAGGGAATGTCTCAGACCCTTCCCCTCACACACCCACCCGTTCACTGAGATCAGGTCGCACCCTGCCGGCCCAGACAATGCTCAGGTGTTGGTGGAACTGATCTTAATCTCATGCCCTCACAATAAATATATAACGTACAAAACAAGTGAGGTTTAAAGTGGTGTGTCTTTACAGTGCAGGTATTACAGGTATGGTACGCAGCCGCCAACAACGATGTCTATCGCTGTATTACTGCACTGATCTCTTGCGCTAACTATGATTGTTCTTACCATGTATTAATGCACATCTTGTAAGCCGCTCTGGATAAGAGCATCTGCTAAATGCTTAAAGTGTCAAATGTAAATGCAGTACGGCATTATGTTTCAGGAACCGTTGCAAATATAATAGATGCATTTTCGACACTTTGTATGGAAGAAAATGAGTGCCAAATAAAACGGTTGAATTCAACGTGTTGGCATCTTTTTGACCCTAATTTTCTTCCATACACTTGTCTAACTACAAGTCTTAAATAACAGAAACAAGTTTCAACACGTCAGTTTCACACAAGTATTGTGTTAGATAAGATTACTGTTAGAAATTATTTCCTGAAACTTTAGGGAAACACTGATGTGTTTTCAGGTATGATGATATGACGTTGGAAAGGTTTACACTGAATTTCTGTGGGAACATTGGTCTGGGAATTTTGCCCAGCGAGAAAAGCATACAAAAAGTTTTTCTGTTTTTTTACAGGTTATATTTTACAAGACATCACGATTTAGGTAAATTGGTAATGGTACAATAGAGTGCTGATGATATAGTCAACATTTTACTGAATAGATATTGATAATTCAGTTTAGTATGTAATGCTTGTATGTAATCCATACTTCCAACTATTTGCATATATTCAAGGAGTGCTGGCATAATTTCAATTGCTGTTTTGACTCTGGTGTTATTTATAGAAACATTTAAATATGTTAATTAAAATGTATACATAAATCTAAAGTCATTACTCTGCATTAACCAATATGGCTATTTCAGGCAATTTTCCAAAAACTCCGTACACATTTTGAATTTAAGATTGCAATGATGTAGAAAACGTATTTTCTTCTGAAAAATCACACAAATTTCCAGAAATGTTCCAGTTCCGCTTTAAAGCAGTCACTTCCCTAAAGCGCATCATAGGAGTGCTTTTATGACTACAACATTGTTGTTTTAGTTATTTGTTTCATTTTTATTTTATTTGTATTTTATTATGATGATCAGGGCCTGTTAGTGGTAGTTTTGTGATAACTGCACCGTGATTTTACTTTGCCCCTCAAAAAAAACAACTTAAAAAAAAAAAAAATTGGTTTGTGTCTATTACTATTTAATATTGTTTTTCAGATGCAATTACTTTCGCTGGCTACTATGCTGGCTTTAATGCAGCACTTTCCCCCCCCATAAGCTGTAAGTACAACCATAAATCCACATGAAAAACACAAAACACATCTGTGAGCACGCCAAATAAGTGCAGCATCTAGTTCTTATGTATGCAAATAAATTAAAGACTTTGTAATGTGGTTTTCAGCTTGTGGTTACAATATAATATATGCCATTTAGCAGACGCTTTTATCCAAAGCGACTTACACTAATGAATGCATACATTTTTCAGTATACGTGGTCGTCGCCATTCTTTCCCTACTGAGCCACACAGAACAACAGAATGTCCTGGCATCTCCAATATCCATATGATTAATAAACAAAGTTAAAGAGCACTTTGGGTGTTTTCATTTTCATTTTCTTAAGTTTCACATTAAAATACCAAAAAGAACATGAAAGTACGGTGTTCTGGGTGGTCCGTAATCTAATCCTGACCACGCCAGTGCCAACTGTGGCCAATTGCCAGGCAGGGTGGTGCACAACTGGCTGTGCCATTGTACCAATGTGGGATGATTTCAGTCAGCACAATGGTCCCTATCTTATTGTGCAAGAGTGACACTTCTGGTCGATTGGGGGCCTGCAGTTTGTCTGCACCAACAGAGCAGGGAGTGTATTGGAAGTGCAATGACTGCACAACTCAGCTGGTGGACAGCAGAGTGAAAATAAGTGTCTGGCTGGCAGAACATATTTCAGAGGAGAGCTTGCATACAAATATTAAGCCGTTAACTGTGAAATACCCACATAGAGGGGGGAAAAAAAAACATACAGCACTATAATGGATTAGTAAAGACCAAGCCACCAAATTGTTCCATTTAAAAAATTTAAAAATTTAAAAGTTATTCGGCTGCATCCCAAACATACTGTTTTCATGACATCACTAAGTGGGCCAGTAGAAGGTGAAATGGGGGTTGCCTCCTCTTTCCCAAATAAACGGTGCAGAACTGGCCATTTATTCATTACAATATTGGCAATTTATTTCATTACGAACACACGAGCAATTATTCACAAGCTCTATGTAGTCAACAACAGTTTAAGTTAAGCTACAGCGTTGTTCATATACCGCGCACTCCCGTTATAAATATTTTTTTCTAGCTATAGTAAATTAGCTTGCAAACTAATCCATTAGTTCCCATGTTGCTGGCAATCTAGCTAGAGACTTTACTCCATCCATCCATCCATTATCTAAGCCGCTTATTCCTGGTCAGGGTCGCGGGGGGGCTGGAGCCTATCCCAGCATGCGTTCTGGGCGAGAGGCAGGAATACACCCTGGACAGGTCGCCAATCCATCGCAGGGCACACACACCATTCACTCACACACTCATACCTACGGGCAATTTAGACTCTCCAATTAGGCTAACGTGCATGTCTTTGGACTGTGGGAGGAAACCGGAGTACCCGGAGGAAACCCACGCGGACACAAGGAGAACATGCAAACTCCGCACAGAAAGGCCCCAGGCCTGGATTCGAACCCGAGACCTTCTTGCTGTGAGGCGACAGCGCTATCCACTGCACCACCGTGCCGCTCGAGACTTTACTCATTATCTCAAATGTTTCTAGCTACCCAGGATTAACTTGGCAGACAGACGCAAAGCTTGTTTTTACTGCTGGTCGACAGTTAGTTGCTCACTGACATTAGTTAGCTATGAGGTAATTTGGAGTGTATGCAGGTTACTAGCCAATGGACATGGCTAACTTTGTCAGGTGTAAATGAGTGCAGTGCATAAATATAGTAGTGCCGTGAGTGGGGTGGGGCCTTGAATAGCAGTTTGACTGGCGCTTTGTTTACCTATCTTCAAAAAACAACCGCCCCGACTCTGGCCAGGAACACCAATCGGGCTATTTGGCTCTCTGCCCCAGGGAATTGGCTACTAAATTGAGAGAAAAACGGGGGGAAAAATCGGAAACAAAAAATAATTTAAAAAAAATGTGAGTGGGGGTGAGATTGGGTGTGTTATAAGCGTCAGATGTAAGGTACTTGGAGATTAGATAGCCAGCTAAAGGTTGGTTTTCTGATTTGAGCAACAAGTGTTGCACGAAACGTGTCGCAGGACGTTTCTGATTTTGAGCATTTATACTGCATTGCAGCTAGTCTGTGTCCAGATTGCTTGCAATCTCCCCCCATGAGTTGGCCGTTTTTATGGCGTCTTAATAATCACTCCTTGAGCAGTTATAAACATGAGGATACCTCAATGGCTCCGCTAATAATTCCTGAAAGCCGTCCATTGCAATAACATCAAAACATAAACAAAGTCAGATGGAAGTACTGTATTTCTGTGGCAATTGACCTTACCTAGTTATTCAAAGCAATCAGGTTACGCGACGGCATAAAGCACTTGTCGCATAAAGCATATTTTGGCCTTAAGCGTTACTGTTAAGTTACTGACAACAGTCACAACAGGCTAGCTAGCGAATGTCACATATAATATTTCTTCTTTATTACGTATTTTTTCGCGGCTTCTCCTGACCCTTGTGATTAGCATAACTTACGTTAGCGTACGTTAGCATAACTAACCTGCGTTTCTCAATGTATTTCATTGTCTGTCTTTCCAGGTGTCAACTTTAAACTTTTAGTTTTTTACTCATTGGTATTTTCCCATGCTGGTGGCAGTTAGCAAGCTATAACCTAACGTATGGCTGTGAACATGAGACATAACATAGGCTACTTCACCGTGGTTGTTAATTTCAGTAAATTTAGTTAACGTTAGCTTAGCTAAACTTTTAACTTTAATTAGGCTACATGGCTTCGAAATTGGCCATACATTCTGTTATGACTATTTACGTTCACTACTTGTTAGGTAATATAATACAAAGACATGCACTCACCTTTTCTTGTGAATTTGAAACGCCCTGTGGATATCTTTTCTAACAATAAAACCAGGAATAAGCGGCAATAATGGATGGAACTTTAACCACTATGACGAATTTGATTCTAACTGACAATCGCTGCTACAGTTTGTTGGCACGGCGGTTAAACTGACGAGCAGGTTCGCCTCGCGCCGCCCTTTGAGCTGTAGCCAGCGGCATAGGCTGTGGAACACATTTGCGGTAGGTCGAGCCAAACATCGTCCAACTTCGACCCTTCAAAAAAAGGTGTGCTATATAAGATTACTGTGCAAATATAAATAACATACAAAGTGACAAAGTCAGTTGCATCACAAGTTTCTGCGAATGTAACTTGCTCGGTCAGAACCCATTAAACGCAAAGGTCTGGCTTCGCTTTACAGAGGCTCATAAAAACAACGCGACATGCAATAATTGAATTTTTTTTCGAAAAATATTAAAATAGGGAAGGATGGGAATACTAGCAATATGATGAAGCACCTTATTGTACATGGAACGAACACGAGGTGAGAACTGCACCGTATTTGACTGCAAAAGAAAAACAAACATCGTCCTCCTCCCCCGGTGATCAAAGCTTAAAGACTATGTATCAATAAAAACCTCTCTGCAAAACTATTAGCACATTTTCACTCCAACTGCATTCTCAAATTGCCCTTTTGAAAAACACGAAACACAATTCTCCTCATTAAGCACAATCCCCATAAATAAAATCTCTTGCGTTCACATGCCAATCAAAACACTGAACAATTTATCAACTGACCACAGCTACAAACACTACTTTCCTAAAAATAAGGGTGGTGCTATCGAGGAGGGAGAAGGAAAACCAGAGAGGGTAATTCTAACATGTGGATCGTGTATTTGTGGGTCACTAAGCCAAGAAAACCAGATGTGAGGCAGTAAAAGAAAATCGGTGTCTTGGGGTACAAGGCTTGGTCTTTGACATACACACTACCTGGCTGATTTTCCCATAGAGGGGCAGTAAATGTGGCATAATTCAAATAAAAGCAGGAAGAAAACATTTAAACACGTATAAAAATGAGTAGTAAAAATAACCCAACTTATTGAATTACTGTGGGAATGTTGTCCCTGACTTCTCGTGCTTATCTGACCCCATACTGCAAGGGCCCAGATTAGCAGTCGTCCTGTCGTCTCAGACGACTAAAAATTAAGAAGGACCACCTTCGATTTCCAAGTGATCGTCCTGCTGATGACTGAATTTAGGATTAAAAAAGAATTATTATTAGCTAACTGGAACTATTTCTGTTTTACACTCACATCGTAACAAACACGTCATGCACGGATATTCAAAAATATTTCCGATGTTCCAAATGGGAAAAGCAGCACATTGTCACTTGCATGCAGTCTGTGCTCACCGCGTTTGTTGTTGTTGCTATGCCAGACTGCAGTAGTCAAGCAAGTTCGCGGATCGCGGCACATAGACACAACAGCGAGAACCAGCTAGTTAGTTAGCTAGCTAACATTAGCGTTCACGGACATTGGATATCGATATCTGTTGTTGCTAGTTGCTTGCTAACACAAGGTTTAGCAAGTGATCATGCATTTATCACTTACCAAGCCTTGATTTAGCAAGCAATATCCGTGAACACTAGCTAGCTAGTTACTGTCTATATTCAGTTCAGTGAGCCCTCCCGCCAGGCTGAAGAATCGTTGTGATTTTCCTGCAGTGATTTCTCATCACCGTCCTACAGTCCAAACACAAATCATTCCCACATTCCTGCTCGGTTAAATCTAGGAATTATTAGCTAGCTATTACGTTAGCTGCCATACCACACTCTAGTTGGGAATGGAAAAATCTCTCTCGTTCGAGTCCCGACTAGAGTGTACGTTATGATATACTGTAGAGTCAGAACACTAGTCGCTAACGCCACCTGCGGGCCCCCGTCAGAGCTTCACTGCTACACAGACTTTTACCCTAATCTGGGCCCCTGATACTGGCTTTGGAGGATGTTTTGTTTGAGCTGAAGGCCCCTCTAGGCAGCCCAACAGATTTAGGTATTCCAGATGGACCTTATTATACCTATATTACACCTAAGGCCATCTGTAATTAATTAAGAAAAAGCTTTAGAGTTGTTGTTTTTTATTTGACGTTATTTTTAATATTTTGTGTTGATCAGTGGCAAGAAATCCCAATTAAATCAATTTTGAAGTAAGAATAAAATATGAAAAATGCCAAAGAGGGTGAATATGTTTTATACCCACTGTATGTGTTGAGTGCTCAATGCATCCAACTAATCAGTCTCTCTAAGGTCCAAAATTTTGAAACAAAAATGTAAAGTTCATTTTGAGCTCCAATTATAGTACATTACATTTATTAATGCAGATGAAATGCTTATTGTAAATTAAAGTAATTATCTTTGAACAGGGGCAGGTGTGTGTATGTGTGTGTGTGTGGGGGGGTGTTCTGTTCTGCTGAATGTGATGGACAGGCAAAAAAATAATAATTCAGTGGACCTGAAGCAGCATACTGTACCTTAGATTTTAGATCTCAACTATCACCTCAGCAACCAGAGCCAAACGCCCCACAAACGCCCATACCATAGAGAACATAATGAAAGAAGACCAGCATATGAGTTAATGCTGTGGGGAATAATTTAATCTGTATTTTCAACACAGTGATACTACCAAAGGTCAAAAACATGATAAGGAAGCTTCCTGTTCCCAGAAAAGCATTGAAAACCTCACCGCAACACCATATCAAAGTGAATAAAAAAGTTTTATGTTCATACAAAATCCTCAAGGGCCTGACCAGAGCTCATTGTACTTACATAGCTACAGGCTCACCACAAATAAGGGACTGGCCCACAGAGAACAGAAAAGACTGGACACAGACAGGATACACATGGCCGAAATGCATTGTTGCGAGTACAGCAGTTTACAAAGCCAAGACAATGCCTGTGATGAGGGTCTATATTTACATGCGCTCGTAGTTTCTTTCAATGTGAGTACAAAAGCTACCAACTCCAAAGCGCAAGGCACTCCCCAATAAAATGGCCACCGTATAATATCAAGATAGCTCTGCTTTGTCCTTTCAGTTAATCTTAAACACGTGTAAATAAAAATGACATGTACACCAACCTATATGACATAATCCCACTTTAAAAAACAATACATTACTTATTGTAGCAGGGCAACCCTGATCAGAAGAAAATGTCCTCACACTAAATTCCCCCAACAACATATGTAAAACGTCTAATCTTGTCAAACCAAAATGAGTTAAATGGAGTAATTGCAAAACTTAATACCATATAAAAAATATCTAGCCTTATGCATAAATGTGAAACGTAATTGCCACAAACTAAAAGAGAGCAAAGGCAAGGATGTACATTCTATGATAAACTTGGATAAACTATGAAACACAACAGCCTGGTACAATGGGAGAAATTAAAATTCCTCTGGGTGATTGTGAAAGGCAGTCAGGGAGAAAATCCCATTTGGATCCACACATAAAGAAATAATCTAATTCAATATTGAATAAATAATATTATAAGCTGTAAAAAATGGAAAAGAACATGGCAATGCCCAGGGATGACATCTGTTCAAAAGGCATAAGACCCACTGTGACATCTGTTCAAAAGGCATAACAGAAAGACCCACTGTGACATATGTTGCAGGAATGTGCCAGCACCCAAATTCTGTGGAAAACAAGTTCAAAAAAAAAAAAAAAAAAAAATGGAATGCTTCAACCTCCTAGCAGCATTCTCTTCCTCCTCAAGCAGAATTTGATATCTACACAAACCTTTGTTTTACTACGCAAGAAAAAAAATCATACTATAATACACTTGGCAGAAATGGCAGGAAAGGCTGAGTTTAATAATGGATTTAATAATTTTGTATTGTTTTGTTTAGTTGCTTGCATTTTGAACCTGCTTGTTAAATCTTTGTTCTTCCCGTTTTCCCCAAAATATACAATTATATTCTCCAGGTCTTCAATTTCTAATCATATTTTTGAGATGCAGGAAGTAAGCAAAAACATGGAATGCCAATGTACAGTCACTTAATTGGGCCTTGGGCCACCATGCGTGGCCAGTACAGCGTGCATGCACTGTGGCATAGAGCCGACTGGCATCTGGAATTCTGCCGGAGCAATACGACACCACTCTTCTACAAGAAAATTCAATGAGCTAGGTGACTGAAGTTGCTGTTTCAGGTTCTGTTTCTCATAAATGCTTGATTGGTTGAGATCTGGTGACTGAGAAGGCCATAACATGTGGATAACGTCAATCTCAATCCCAAACCACTGGGTGATTACTCATGCTCTGTGAATGAGGGTGTTGTCATATTGAAATACACTCCTGTCTGTGGGCAAGAAATGCTATAATATTGGGTAAAGATCACTCAACATCAATGTCATTGACCTTGTGCTTGCCTTATAAGGGTGTGTGAGTGTGCCAGAACTATGTCAGGAAAATTTGCCCCACACCATTACAGAACCACTGGAACCCTTCACTGTTGGAACACTTGTGTTTAAATTTTTTTGTTCACTACCTGTAGATGTCAATTGGAGGGGAAGGTTTAGTAAACATTAAAAATAAAATGGCCAAAACACAGCCCAAGAAAGGGCTCTGGGTATGGTATGTTTTTTTGGGCCTGCATGTTTAAAACACGACTTGAATAAGTCATTTCTCAGACAAATGTAATGCGGTTGAAACCATATGTCTTTCATAATTCCAAAACATATCATGTCAGCCATATAAGCTCTGGATGAAAACCTCAAGTTCAGATACAATAAATATCGATTTTTAGCTAGTTGGACTGAAAAGTAACTGTTTCTAAGTGTATGGCCAACAATATATTTAAAAAAACTGTTGGTCTTACTAAACTGAGGTGAATTTGACATTTGAGTAAGTACATACAGTAAAGCCAAGCACTCCTCTTCAAACTTTTACACATAGGTTAGATCTCTTCAAACGTGTCTTACAATTGACTATCATATGCTAGATTGACTTGTAAGAGGTTGGAATGTAAGAGAGGTTTTTTTCACAACTGAGCTGAATGACATGGCCTGACTGGAGAAGTCACAGGTACCTAGAGTCATGTTTAAGGAGCTGGACTTTTAAGTGTAAGGTTTAAAGGTAGAGTCCCAGGTGGGCCAGTTTAGCAAGAGGGTTAACCCGAACTGCTCCCAGAAATATGCAGTTGTTTATATGAGAAATGTGTCAAATGTGAACTATGTCTACCCCTCATAGTAAACCCCCTTCTTGTTTCTCATAGGTTCCACAGATAGAGCCGGCGTATTTAGAAGACATGTGCTGTGCAACATGATCCCGAAACCCACACAGATTTACTACTTAAAGAGTAGTAAACTATTTCACACAAAAATATGTTGTTTATTATCTCCAAAACAAGCCAGAACAAGTTCTTTCATGTGACAAATGCAGCCCTATAGGCCAAACCAAAGGCATGTGGAGGATGATGAGGAACAACAAGAGATCAAATCAAATGTATTTGTATAGCGCTTTTCACAATTGAATTGCCACAAAACGCATAACAGAGGGGGAACCCAGGCCTAGACCCCCCCAAAAGCACGCCAAAAGGCAACATGTGGCAAGGAAAACTCCCTTGATAGGGAGAAACCTTGGGAGGAACCAGATCAAGTATATGAAATGTGAAATTACTTTTGTTGACCGTGTGGTCAACTATGGTTTGACCTTGAATGAGACTGACAAAACAGTGCAGCCAAATCTGATCCATTTCACTGTTGCGTCTATGATCCGGATCGAAGTACACCTTGGAGTAATCTCAACTTTCTTCTATACTGTTCTTTTCTGCAGTGGTATATTACAATACAGCAGGCTATTCAGTGATGTAGAATACGGTGCACTACTGCAAGTGAACCACAGTACCAATATGTGTCATGTATGAAACTGGGAGTTGAATTCCTATTTTGTCAATACAATATACTGAATTTCAGAATTCAAAGATGACAAGCTGGTGTTGGAAGACAAGTTTTCTTCACAGCAGAGCAAGAGATGGCTATTGTCGATATGGTGTAACCAAACAATGGCATGCGACTGAGGAACATCATTGATGACAACTTCATATTTCAATATGACATCATCAATTATTCACCGAGCCTGAACAGAGATGAGAGACAAGATGCAGAGTTATTTTTTATATACACTACACCAAAAACTGAAAAATAATGTACATTTCAGAGTTATTTTAAAAATAACTTTTTCAGGGTAATGGGTTAACGTGGGTTAACAGTCTCCGACTCTGGATCCAGCAAAAGAGCCCCAGACCATCATGCTTCCTCCATGTTTGAACGTTGGTGTCACACACTGAGGAACCATCCTTTCAACTACTCGACGGCGTACAAAAACCCTGCGTGATGAACCAAAGATTTCAAATTTTGATTAATCGGTCCATAAAACCTTCTTCCAGTCTTCATTAGTCCACTAGCGGTGCTTCATGGCCCAGGCAAGCCTCTTTTTCTTATTATCTGCCACTCGACCTGTCAAGCCTGCAGCTCGAAGTCTTGTCTTCACAGTTGAGACTGAGACTTCCTTACTTTGACCAGTGTTAAGCTGTGCTTGAAGCTGTTGTCCTGTGAGCCGCCTATCACGCAAGCTGTTGACTCTCAGAAACTTGTCTTCTGATTTTGTTGTGGCTTTGGGTCTGCCAGACCTCTTCCTGTCAGAGACTCAAAAGTCACTATAGTCACTGATTCCATAGCACCTGCTAGGGTTAAATCACTTTATTAAACAGAAAACACCTTGGAGAAATGCTATATCTGTAATAACACAGAAGCAGGAGTGCCGTAAAGCAGATCATATATGGTACAAAACAAATCTTCAAATTCACTTTGACATCTATAAAGAGAGACTTCATACCTTCAACTTAGAACTAAAAAATGCGAGACAATCCTTTTTCTCTGAGATCATCAATATTAACATTCTGAATACACGCACACAAATGCAATGAGTTTGCAACATTTTTAAATTAGAAAATATTAGATATTAAACAATCTATAAATTCTGCTCTATCAAGTTAATTTATGCACCTGTGACCCCACCACTCTCAAACCTAGCTACCTCGGTTATCATGACACAATTTAATACCATTGACTATAAAACTCTTGATGAAACAGTACCCAAGCTTAAACCGTCCACCTGTAGCCTTGATGTTCTTTTTCAAAACTGTTTTTAACTGTCTAGCAGAGGAACCACTACAGATAGTTAACATCTCTCTTCTTTCAGGCACTTTCCCAAAGGACTTATTAAGCCGTTATTAAGCCTCTCTTAAAGAAACGCAGCCTAGATGTGTCTGTACTTAATAACTATAGACCTATATCAAATCTTCCCTTCATAGGCAAGGCTATCAAACAAATTGTCAATCAGCAACTTAGCAAGTTTCTGACCCTGAATGGCTGCCTTTACAACTTTCAATCAGGATTTCGCCCACATCATAGCACCAAAACTGCTCTTATCAAGGTCCTAAATGACATTCGCATAAATGCAGACTCTCGAAATATCTCAATTTTAGTATTACTTGATCTCAGTGCGGCCTTCGACCCTGTAGACCATAAAATTCTGTTAGATAGGTTAGAAAACTGGGTCGGGCTCTCGGGCACTGTCCTAAATTGGTTTAAGTCCTATCTGCACGACAGGAGCTATTCTGTCTCCATTGGCAACTTTGAATCCGAAAGAATCAGCTTGACATGTGGAGTCCCGCGAGGATCCGCTATCTCTGCAGACTAGTAGCCAGGTCAGAAATCTTGTTGTTATTCTGGACTCGGATCTAAATTGTAATAGCCATATCAACTCAATAACTAAGTCAGCCTATTATCATCTCAAAAACATAGCTAGAATCTGAGGATTCATGTCTAAACCGGACCTTAAAAAGCTTATCCATGCCTTTGTCACTAGTAGACTTGACTATTGTTAAAACAAAACATGGAGAGGCAGCATTCAGTTATTGTGCTGCTCACAGCTGGAACAAAATCCCTGAAAATCGTAGACATGCCCCATCTCTGACCGCTTTCAAATCTAGGTTGAAAACCTTCCTGTTCTTCACTGCGTATGACTAAACTCTTGCTTTTGATTTTAGTCCTTCACTGCATATAATGAAACTCCATAATGAAACTCCTACTACCAGTACACTTTTTCACCTTAGTTGTTCATGCCTTCCCTAAGTAAATTCATGTACTTTGATTGATTTTATTTATTTTTATCTCTTTTATAAGTACGAGCACGTTAAGTCTTTTAAGTCTTTTTATCTCTGATCTAAGTCAAGTTTATTATAACACTGCATGATATCTTTGATGTTTTTATTACTCCATTGTCTTTTTATATTTCCTTTGTATCTATTTTATCTCCTCTGTAAAGCACTTTGAATTGCCTTCGTGTATAAAATGTGCTATACAAATAAACTTGACTTGACTTGACTAGTGTTT
This sequence comes from Aldrovandia affinis, assembly GCA_029706075.1. Lineage (NCBI taxonomy): Eukaryota > Metazoa > Chordata > Actinopteri > Notacanthiformes > Halosauridae > Aldrovandia > Aldrovandia affinis. Next base: position 1,434,618 of record JAINUG010000137.1, on the reverse strand, counting down.
GTTGCCAAAAAGCTCTATTTTTGTCTCTGACCCTAGAACCCAGTTCAACTCAAAGTTCCAGTGACAGGGCCGTCTTTTGGGGGGGAATCGGTGCGACATCCCCAGGCCCTGCTCTTCAAGGCCCCCATGGCGAGAGGGGAAAAATTCATTTATATAACAATAATGATTTCTTTAATAATCAAATAGTTTTTTGTTTATTTATGTATTTATTTAAAACAATATATAATATATATATAGGCTATGTTTGTGATGCACACCCAGACACATGCAAATACATACATGACAAGCTCAGACAGCACAGACCAAGACACATTGATTCCGCTCATTGAGAATTCCCCCGAATTCTTGTTTTTGAAGCAGAATATTTTCTTGTAATCGTGGATAAGGCTCTCATGTCACTCGCCTTGAGATTTGAACAAATGCAGGGTTTCGTACCTAAGTTTGGGTTTCTATTTGATGTCACCAAACTGGGTGACATGATGGAAGATGACTTGAGAGGGCAGTGTATGAGTAACGCTTTGTCTGATGGAGAATCTCACAACACTGACGACCCTGACCTCTTCTCTGAGCTCAGAGTATTGCGAGAGATGATCCCTCAAGGAACCAACACTGCACTTCAAGCCCTTCAATTTCTTTAGTCAATTGAAGGCACGTTCCCAAACACTGAAGTCGCAAATCAGATTTTCAGATATCAAGAAAGACGTTGCTTCAACCCTCGACTATGTGGATCTTATTGCTGAGTTTGCTGCAAAGAAGGACAGAAGGATCACACTGTAGACAGTCAGCTAGTCAGTCAGATTAGTGAGTTGTTTATGCTTATTAACATATCTTAATTCTTTATTATTTTCTAATTGTAGTTTTGCAGAATTGGTGACCCCAAGATGCAACCAACTTCTGCAATTCTCCAACTGGGATCCTTGGAGAAATTAGCCCGGGGGCAAAATACACTTGCGTCCTCTTCCAGGCAGGTTCATCACAGCTCGAGTTGTTTTAAACTTCTTAATTATTGCCCTAATAGTGATGAGTATTTTCAGGCGTGTAGCTATTTTTTTATAGCCATTTCCTAATTTATGAAGGTCAACAACCTTTTGTCTCATTTCATTTGTGTATTCTCTGATATTCCCCATGTTGATGGATAACTAAGGGAGTTTGGCCTGTGTGTCATCTGATATTTATACCCCAGTGAAACAGGAAGTCATGGATGAGCACTTAAGAGTTCCTAAAGACTCAGGTATACATATACATATATATATATATATATATATATATATATAAATGGGAAAATACTTTATTAAGATTTTGTTCATAAGAATTTCTAAGGGTGCCAATTATTGTGATGTTTTTTTTTTGTTCGTTTTTAGTTTTTTCCGTTTTTCTCCCAATTTTGTGGCCAACAGTACCCTCTATTTCTTTCGATTTGCCCTACCCCATGAACCTGTCACTACGGGTCAAGCTAACACCCCGAGGCCAGCAATGATCCGCCTCCTCCGAGACAGAACTCGCCCACCTAATTTACAGGGATGCCCTTTGCACTTTTTGGCAAGCTCATGCTGGCTCTCCCTCCCCCTTCCCCCTGGGGTGGACAGCCAATCACCACTGCTCATCTTCACCAAGGGTGCCAATAATTATGGAGGGCACTGTACGTGTATATATAGATAGATATATATCGTTTTTTCTTTACTTTCTTCACAGTTCTTTGTTTGTTGGTTTGTTTTGTCATCGGGAACACTAGCACTGTAAGTAAATCACCATTGCACTCACATGCTATTGCAGCTGTACCTTCATTATCTATAACCTATTACATCACCTATTCCTGGGGAATGGGTGTGACACCATGCAGCCCACTCAGATGTAAATCAGCGCACCAATAGGTACATGGGAACTGCGTGAATCATTTTAGATGGAAAGCCCCAAGTGCAACACATGCAAAGTCAGTCAAATAAACAAAAGCCTGAAACAAGAGCAATCCAATCTAATTGAGGATCAAGGGTTGCGATCAAGGGTTTTTACTTTGGAAAACATAAAAGAAACTTACAAACAGCCAAATAAAACAGATAATGTTTAATATTGTTAGGAAATGTATGATAGTAATTTACTTGGCAACAGAGGTAAACTCTGTTTTTCAAGAGATGATTAAAGATTTATCACTGTTTTCCAAAGCCATTGCAAGAGATTTTTACAACAGCCCAAGCAAGGTCATGAACCTTCTTTGTGTTAACATATTTGAGCATAAATCATTTGTCTATTAAACAGGAAATGCAAGGCCGGGGGCTGCTGGGAGGCTCTTCCTGTTAAGACACTGTTCTGGTCTGTTGATAGGCCCCATGGTCTGGTATGGTAAGGAAAATAATATAAAACATTATTCTATCAAACAGGATTCACAGCTGATTATGTGTCAAAAATCCTCAACCCGAAACGTAAAGGCCAAGCAGACATGGTGAGAAACACGCGATCAGGAATATAACAAAACAAAACCAGAACATCCCAAGACTCCAGGCCAAACAAGCGCATCGTATTAGCGTTCCGATTCTAAGTTGCTCTTCTCATTTGAGAAATCTGAGTAAGAGCCCTTACCACAGTCTTTGAAACAGAAGGGGCTTTGGAAGGTCTTTGGCCAGGGCACACATTACTAGGTAACAGTAGCAAGATTTCAAACATACGTAAAGACTACACCAGGGGTACGGTCCCCATGGTTAAATCATAGCAGACCTCTGTGTGTTATTTCTGATGCTGCGAAGTTGAGGGGCCAGGCCCAAGATTTTTACTCTGGTGTACCTAGTATCACAGATGTAACAATAAAGAAATCTGAAATCTGAAATCTCTCTCTGGTGGGCTAACGGGTAGCCAGGTATTAATTGGCAGGAAGTGGTTCAATGTCGGCTGTCTTACCTGGGTATGGCTGCCACTGCCTCATTAGGAGAAGACAAAAAGAAGGTGGAGACTGGCACACCGAAGGGACTCACAAGCACAGAAAGCAATACATTTTAAACAGGAACTGCAAGGCCGGGAGCTGCTGGGTGACTCTTCGTGTTAAGATACTGCTCTGGTCTGTCGATAGATCCCATGGTCTGGTACGGTATCCAGACTGTGTCAGTGCTGACACGTGGCTGGCAGCCCCGCAGGGAGGCACATACAGTAACTTGACATAGCGTCGCCCAGGGAGGGAGGGATTCTGTCAGCGGGGTGACCATGTCTCTTGTTGCACCAGCAATGCCCTCTGGTCAATTGGGCACCTGCAGTCTTGCTCGCACAAGCTGTGTGGTTCTGTGTGGCTCAGTAGGTAGAGAATGGCGTTGGCAACGCTTAGGTTGTGGGTTAATTTCCCACTGGGACCACATATACTGAAAACTGTATGCATTCATTACTGTAAGTCGCTTTAGATAAAAGCGTCTGCTAAATGGCTTATATATTATATATATATATATATATATATATATATATATATATATATCATATAAGTGTACTCCTCCGACACATCCACTGTGCAAGCTCAGCTTATGGACAGAAAATAAGTGGCGGATGACTGCAGCGCCTGTTTCGGAAGGAGAGCTTGTGCTTGTCTGCCCTCACCCGAATTTATGGAGGAGGCTGCAGTGATGAGACTGGCTTACGAATACAAGTGGCCTTTCCAACTTGGGAGAAATAGCACAAATCTGGATAAATATTGGTTGAAAAATGCCAAACCAACCCTCCTATTCAACTGCATGTAGGAAATAATTCATTTTATAATGTTCACTGTGCTTTAGTTTCTATGAACCTACCAAAAACTGTAAAACGGTTACAGTACTCTATTTGGTGGCCACCATCGATGCCAAATCATGATAATGCCATAAAACCAAAACACAGTGTTCCCAAGAAACACATTTTAAAAATCTATTTTGTAATTTCAAAAGTCTCAAGTAAACTCCCTGACACATTGAGAAGTATAATTCCATAAATTCAAGAAAGAATACCCCACATTGCTATCTATTTGGCGCTTAACCACAGTTAACCATAACAGGATGTTGGGCAGTCATAATGTTTTCATTACTTTTTTATCAGCAAACGCCAACCTGCAAAAACATTATTCTATCAAACAGGATTCACGGGCTGATTACAATCCTCAACCCGAAACGTAAAGGCCAAGCAGACATGGTGAGAAACACACGATCAGGAATATAACAAAACAAAACCAGAACATCCCAAGACTCCAGGCCAAACAAGCGCATCGTATTAGCGTTCCGATTCTAAGTTTCTCTTCTAATTTGAGAAATCTGAGTAAGAGCCCTTACCACAGTCTTTGAACAGAAGGGGCTTTGGAAGGTCTTTGGCCTGAGCACACATTACTAGGCAACAGTAGCAAGATTTCAAACATACGTAAAGACTACACCAGGGGTACGGTCCCCATGGCCCAATCATAGCAGACCTCTGTGTGTTATTTCTGATGCTGCGAAGTTGAGGGGCCAGGCCCAAGATTTTTACTCTGGTGCACCTAGTATCACAGATGTAACAATAAAGAAATCTGAAATCTGAAATCTCTCTCTGGTGGGCTAACAGGTAGCCAGGTATTAATTGGCAGGAAGTGGTTCAATGTCGGCTGTCTTACCTGGGTATGGCTGCCACTGCCTCATTAGGAGAAGACAAAAAGCAGGTGGAGACCGGAGGGACTCGCAAGCACAGAAAGCAATACATTTCACCAATGGCCAAGAAAGTTTAAAAAGAACACAGGACAACATGAGAAGGTTACAACATTTCAGGAAGTACTTAGGAATATATAACAATGATGTCAGGCCCAGTGCTGAGCAGCCCAATGAGCGCGCTGTCCTCCAATAATCACATCACAGCTTTGGGAAATTATCATTCATTACACTCTCCTTACGTTTGCGCAACACACAGGACTTTCGTGAATCGTAATGGAATGAGACCCTTTATACCCAAATATTTACAATGCTTGTAAGTGGCGAAGAATGACAGTGTCCACATGGCAAATTCTGGTTTTAAACCTGGATTAAACCATTGGGGTTTCTTGTGGCTTTTCTCACCTGTATACCTGAGATGTAACTTGCCCTTTACCATTGAAACCTTTATGGAAACCTCCCCAGTTCCAGCAGTTTAATGCATTTATAATTGTGGGATAAAATTAAATAGGCTAAATTATGAGGAAAATATTGTTATAATAATGTTGTATGTAGTACATTGAGTTATGCAGTTAGTCATTCAGTGTTGATTTTTCCAAATGAAAGAGCAGGCAGTTATTAACAATAGGAAATCAGAACAATACAACGTCAAAACATTAGTAAGAGATACAGAATACCCCCCAAAATGGCTATATAAATTCACATGAAAAATAACAGTGCTACCAAAAGTGTGTTTGTCTTTTTTGTGTTCTTGATCTCGGATTGGCTGGGATAGCGGAATATTAAACAATCTTGGGTCAAAGCCTGTATCAGAGCCAGTCTAGTTGTATTTGAGTGAACACACATGTGCACCCTTTCCAACCAATGATATAAAGACACTCAGAAGTGAGACCACAGTGTGGTCCAGCGCCCTGTTCTATTTAACAGTGGGGATCAACAGATGTTTGCTGTCATTCAACTCAACTACGAGTTTCGTAAGACTGTGTAACAACATCCCCTCAACATTTGTCTTAAACTGTATGATTCATAATGAAGACTTATGTTGCCAGCATAGCTTGACATTTAAAGGAGACTGCTGCCTGTTTCTCTCCCTTGGGAAACCAGCAGTCTGCAGAGGCAGCACATCCTACTGTTTCTCGCTGTTCCTCACATGAGGTAACGCTGGCTTTCAGACACGGTGTACGGACTGCAACTGTACTTCACTGCAGGGCAGCGCTATCAAAGTCGCCATTTTCATAACAACCAGTACTGTTATTACAGCTACAGTTCAGTGCCCTGAACAAATCCAGTTCAGATAAAGCATTCTCAGGTTCTCTCTTCAACACTTAAGACTTAAGACATTTCTTACACCCAAATGGTGAGCTTTTCCTCTGCTGAAGAAGAGACCATCTCACAGACGGAGGTAACCTTCGGCAATCGCTAACCTTCGGCGAGGCTCATCATCGGCAATTAAATCATCATTGGTTGACTGGTTGGTTGCAAATCATAAGCTCATTCAAACAGCTGTCCCAGTGTGGATTTAAAACAGCTTTCTGACCAGTAATGCCACCCGTAATTGATATTGGGTGTGTAATTAATAATAAGCTGTTGGGACTGGCATTTTCATTCTACCCACAGTCAACGAAACCCCTCCTTTTCCATGCCTGCCAGTGACTGTGAAAAACACCCACATTCAGCATAAGCACTCATCTAAGCTTATTTGAAATATTATCAAAGCAACAAAGGTTTAAAATATCTCATGTTAAGTAATCTCACGTTCTGTTCCGGCAATTCTTAAATTCCGAGGGGCTTCCTGCAATTGCCTGTTTGCTAAACCCAATTAATTATTGCAGAGTTTTGATCAAATATACTCAACCCCCTTTAGCATGCATTACGGGCATCAGCTGACACTGTCGTATTTCATGGCTTGCCATTGTGTTGAGAGATATTTCACAGCAGCAGTCCCAGGTCTTGGAATCCCATTATTCTGAAGATTTCAGGGATTGTACAATATTGGCAATGTAGTGTAATGGTTAGAGAGCTGGGCATGTAACTCAGAGGTTGCAGGTTCAGTTCCCAGGTGGGGCACTGCCGTTGTACCCTTGAGCTAAAGGTACTTAACCTGAATTGCTTCAGTAAAATAAATGTAAAGAAATGTAAACTGTGCAAGTTGCTCTGGATAAGAGCGTCTGCTAAATGCCTAAAATGTAATGAAATGTATTGAAAATGTTGAGCTCGTGCAAAAATGCTTTTATTTTGGCAGTTTTTGATCGGACTAAAACATGAAGGGTTGGGTTGGCACCTCCAGAAGCAACACCAAAGGTTGCTCACCCCCTGCTTTGTCATACAAAAAACATTCTACCTGGATGTGCAATACCACACTCTTGATGACGGTGTCTTTTGAGAAAAGACATACAAATAAATGCATACAATGTGTTCCATATCCCCCCAAAAAACTAAATATTTATTTAAATTCCAGTTAGAGAATTGACTGTATATGTGAAATACTACATTTTAGATAATCACTTTTGACAGAACAACCCTTTAAATCCAATGCACCGTGACAGCGTATCATTATTCGTACCGTTAATCATATTCTAAGATATCTGATATACATTATATACATAACCTCCACAGATATACACTATGCAAAGCTGCAATGCATCATTAATGCAAATTACTGACGCATCTTCGGGAACGCATAAATAATGGTTGTCCCCTTGTGAGAAGAATCTTGTGCAATTTCCAGCATCCCCATTCACACTGACGGCTAAACCTGGTGGTTTTACAGGCCCCTATCAACCAGCGGCTCATGGACAGCCTTGCCTTTGTCAGTAGTGTGTAACGATGTCATTGGCACACACATACTGTACGTGACTCGCTGTCAGCAAATCATTTAGAAAAATCTGAAACATTTCTAAGATATGAGACCGACTAAAAATATTTTGAAGGAAAAAAAAAAACAAAAATGTAGTTTAACGGGCCTATCCACTGGAGGCTGGGAAAAGGGCTTTCCAAAGCAATACAGTAAACAGTGATTGCTCGGCATGACACAACACTACACAAAGGTTTTAAGCCGCAGGGCAATCTTAGCATGCCTTTTACAGACAACTGTAGTTGTGGTAAGGGTTTAATTTTGTCTCCGATTTCTCTGATAATTGAGTTACTCAGTAAACTAAGTATCTCATTATGAATGTGGACACATGTATTATGACATCCGAGGGCTTTCCCCTGAAAAGCTTAACATGAGCTATTGCTGCCTCGGCAATCAGGGCCTCCTGCTTCCTGCATCTGCTGCCACTGAATGCAACTTATCTAATAATATAATGTGACTAACAACCATGTCAGAAACAAACATTTCCCCTGGGACTTTGCTCAGAGACTGAGAATGTGAAAATGTAGTTCTGACCAGCAGCCATACCGCATTGTGACTATCTCCCGTCCCGATGGCTGAATCTAAGCAGGATTGAGCTTGGACAGGAGCTTGCTAAGAAAGTTTGTTGCTGTGGAAAGCGGTGTTAGTGGACCAGTAGGGGGCGGTCTTCCCTCTGAACCAAGCAGAAAGCTAGTGAGATCTGTGAGTTGCCGTTGCATGTGTTACATCGGTGAACCAAGCAATTGGTAATGGCAACTGGCAACGGACTAAAGGCAGAAGTAGAAATCCAGGCATTGCTGGGTGGCTCATGCTGTTAAGGCACTGTTCTAGCGTGTGGATGAGAGGTGTCGAATCCAGACTTTGCCAGTGCCGACTGTGGCCAGACGCATAATTGGCCGGAGCGTCACCCAGGGAGGGAAGAATTCAGTTGGCCGGGATGTCCGCGTCTCGCTGCACACTAGCGACCCCCACTGGTCAATCAGGCGCCCACAGTCTGGTATAAATCTGCACATGTAGCGCCTTCCTCCAATTCATGGGCAGGTTTAATTCGTGAAAAGAAGCAGTGGCTGACATCACGTGTTTTGGAGGACAGCACTGAAAACTAGTATTCCCCGCAACAGGTGAGGCTTTGATCTGTATCGGAGTCATTCGACTGTCCTATCCACTCATACTCCGACAAATTAACTACGAACACACTACAGCCAAACCCTGAGTCTCAACACCAGGGTGATATGAATCCCATTTCCATGGTCCTTTATAAAACCAGGCCCTTATTATAGAGGAATAGTGAACTGCATTTATATGGCGCTTTTAATCCCTTGTAATAATCTCAACGCACTTCAGCAGAGGCTACTCACCCCACCTGACCCCAACTCTTGGAGCCTCGGACGCTCGCGAGGGCACACAGTTCAGACCGAAGACACTGAAACAATATTAAATGACTCCCTTGAGCTGTATTACTAAGATGCGACGGAGGCGCTTTTTATCAGCACAGTGTCGCAATGTCAGGTCAGAGCTTGCCGGAGAAATAAAGCACTATTTTCTTTATTTCCCTGCTCATGAAGTGATTCCTCCTTTCCTTCCCGTCTGCTGTTCCTGTTTTGTCCCTGGAACCCCTCGGCTTGTCACAGCGGTTGATCTTTGCGGGAATAAGAACACCGATGACAGGATCATTGTGCGTACAGAGACAGAGATACTGAGTGGAACTTAAAGCTGTCACTGAATGGCAAGGTCTGTGCTGCGGTAAACTGCAGTCACTGCATTAAATGTGTTTAAAGCGGTTTAGAGAGGGAGAGAGAGAGAGAGAGAGGGAGAGAGAGAGGGAGAGAGGGAGAGAGGGAGAGGGAGAGAGAGGGAGAGGGAGAGAGGGAGGGAGAGAGAGGGGAGAGAGAGAGAGGGAGAGAGAGGGAGGAGAGAGAGAGAGGGAGAGAGAGAGAGAGAGAGAGAGAGAGAGAGAGAGAGAGAGAGAGAGAGAGAGAGATAGAGAGGGAGAGGGAGATATAGAGGGAGAGGGAGAGAGAGAGAGAGAGGGAGAGAGAGAGAGAGAGAGAGAGAGGGAGAGAGAGAGAGGGAGAGAGAGAGAGAGAGAGTGGGAGAGAGAGGGAGAGGGAGAGAGAGAGAGAGGGAGAGAGAAAGGGAGAGAGAGAGAGAGAGAGAGAGCGAGAGGGAGAGAGAGAGAGAGAGAGAGAGAGAGAAAACTTTCAGCGATGATTGAGTGATTGACACAAGACTGCTGTCAGGTTCTCCGCAGTGGGGTTTCCTTCCCCTTGAGCACAATGTCATACAGAACAATGTAGACAGCTTGGGTTTCAAGAGCTGTCCAATCTGTCTCAAACTCAGAAGGCCTGGAGGATTCTCTTTATAGCACAGATATCACACTTAGGTGCCAGCATGCAAGTAAGTATGTAATTATACCCATGCAGAATATCCTTACATATATCAGTAATTTATGAACAATAAACGATTTGGCTAAAACGGTTTTGCCATTTATATTTACGCAAATAAATGCGTTTATATAAATAAACGTATTATTGAATTATTACATGTATTATTATTATTTAAGTTTATATAAATAAACTTATTTAGATAAGTGTTTATAAATCAACATTCAGTACTCAAACAGGTGTCATGAAATTGTTCCAGAATTGAAACAGATTAAGAACAGGTTTGTTTTATTAACACACACTGAATGAGAAAGATTTGGCCTACCATGTTTTTAAAAAAAGCCTGCCACCTCACTCTGGATCCACTAGATGGCAGTGTTCTCATGAGTAAAAGTCCTGTCCAAACGGTTTCCTGAGAAAACGCGTTTTTACACTGAAAGATTGTAGCATTGCAGAAATTACCCAACAGTGGTATGCTCATAAAAAATTTGTACAAATTACAGTAGCTCAACGCTGTGCATCCCCTTAGTTTGAAAATAATTCATTTTCAAGTTGTGCCTGTTGTCATACAGACAGACTGAGAGAAAAGCACTACACAGTACACATGGAACTCAATTATAAGAGAAAGATCCCTATTGGTATTAAGCCTGCTCTCACGAAATCAGCCCAGTTGCCTATAAAGAAAAACAACAACTCCTTTTATGGTTGCCATGACATTGCAACTTTAGGGTCCTCAATCCTCACGAAATCAGCCCAGTTGGTGTAGCATATACAGAAAAACTTTGAAATAATAACTATTCTATAATAACTAAACTCATTGCCAAACATTTGAATACATTTTTAAAAAAAGACACAACACCAATATACAATGTATGGCCAGGCGCGCATTAATTCTACTAATTTGTTGATAGCTGAAATGCTATTGTTTCTGAATAGCTTTATCGCTCATCTTCAGGCCTACAGCACAAAGGGGAAAATAAGAGCAGTGTGAATGCTACCTGGCCCTCTGCATTTAGGGAGTGAACTGTTCTTCTGTTTCTTCTCAATATCAGTGGCGACGTGTGGGTATGGCTCGAGACCCAGTTCCCATTTTTGATCTGAGTCGCATATCGGAGGAAAGCGCGCGCACGTACGGTAGGAGAAGGAAATTAGAGCAAACTCGGTGTGTTCAGAAACTGCTGCTAGAATCACGCGATGTACCCTACCAGCATGCAGATAATGTTTAGCGAACCATGCGCTGCTTTACTATATTCAACTGAACTCTGAGCAGCACGCGATGATTCCAAAACAATATCCCCATGCGAAAGGCAAACCAGTTAGTATGCGTACATTCAAAATCACCTTTCATTGTGGATGTGGATTATACTTAAAAAATAAAATAAAATAAAAATGTTTCTGATTTTACCCCATTTTCTCCCAATTTGGTAGACAATTACATCCGCTATTTTCAAGTCAATCCTCCCCTCGTAATGTGAGTTTGCTGCCGTAGCCCTGTGACCAGCAGTGACGAAGGCGAAGCATCGCCTCCTCCGAGACAGCACTTGCCAGGCCGTCGGTAACTCCGGTACTCCAGAGCCACTCCTGTGCGCAGCAAACTTCCTGTTGGCTTCCTTCCCCCCTCCCTGCGGCGGACAGCCAATTGCCTCCCCTGGTGGTGCTCCTGGCCAGAGCCGACTCTGGCATCGAACGTTGTAACCACTGGACCACGTGGGAGGCCATGGATTATACATTTTGGGGAAAAAGTTTAATGGCGTTTCATGCTGCTCACTGCTGTGTTAAATCAAATCATAAACTCTGAATGCGGCACCCTTCACTGAACCAATACTTAAATACTGGTAGCTTTTGGTGTTTCGTGAATATACACTATTTTCAGTGCCGGTCTTATCAACGTACTTTTGCATGATATTATGTATTAAATTTTTTTAAATCACAACTTCACTTATGCTATTACGTCATAACCTAGGCTTTGCCAAAATAAGGCCACTGCTCCATATGGAACACTTTGTCTCGAGCCATACCCCAAACGACGCAACTGATATGATTTGTGTTCATACAACTTGGGAGAGCTGTGCATCAAAGCTGTCACTAGTGTTTGTTATCTGTAATTCTGGAACATAACGCCTGGGCGTATACCATGGTGATCTTTGGAGAGTCATTTGTCAAAGCAGCTGACAATCTATCGCATAATACATCCACATACAACACATACAGGCACGCGCACACACACAAAACAGACACACTGCTGTGCTTTTAAAGTTTCCTATTCTGATGCATGTGGAAATTAAAACATTGTATTAATTCCAAGTACATTTTTATGAAGAGTAATAGCTTTGTCAAAAGATCAGATTTATGCACAATATGCCTCCTGTCCCTACTGAAACGCTTCCAGGGACAATTTCAATTAATTTCAATTCATTCTTGAATAAAATCTAAGGGGATGGTGTTGTACACTTCTTCCAGGACCTTTCAAATACAATTTAGAGGCCACACAACTCCTGGTCCAGGCCTTGGTGATCTCACGCCTGGACTACTGCAATTCCTTGCTTGCAGGCTTACCGGCCTGTGCCATCAAGCCACTGCAACTAGTCCAGAATGCTGCCGCACGTCTGGTGTTCAACCAGCCCAAGTTCACCCACGTCACCCCTCTACTCTCCTCTCTGCACTGGCTCCCCATCGCAGCACGCATCAAATTTAAATCACTGGTGCTGGCTTATCAAGCTGCTAGAGGAACTGCTCCCTAACTTTTCCCTCCTTGTGTTACAGGTACGGTTTGCAGCTGCCAACGATTATGTCTATTACTGTATCACGACACTAATCTCCGGCGTGGACTATGATTAATCTTACCATGTATTAATGCACATCTTGTAAGTCGCTCTGGATAAGAGCGTCTGCTAAATGCTTAAAATGTAAATGTAATGTAAATGTAATTTAAGTGACTACGGCTCTTTTATGCTTTCTCTCTGTTCAGAAAGTCCCAAACAGCTTTAATGCTTTTAGATTCCTTATTCATCCCAAACAACTTCATCTGCATCATTCATTTTTAATGTGCTGGAAGTGAAGACAATCTGGGCACGGTGCTGGCCAAGGAGCTGCTTATCATTCAGAGCAAAACTTTGCTAAGATGACCTCAGACCTCAGAGCTCACATTTACTTTACTCACTGAATGTGAAGTGTTCCTCGTATGTGATAACGCAACTCTCTGAATCCGCTTACTGAAAACAGCCCTAGGAGTTCACATTAAATAATCTGCATAAGATTTGCAAGAATTCTCATCATTCTTAGAGGCGTAATTCCCAGGCAGAGCACTGACATATTTTATTTTCTAATTTTGTTGCTACATTCTTTTAATATCTGGAATTTAAGGGATTTCTATGACAATACAAAAGGAAAAAAACGGAAATATAAAAATATATATATATACACGCCATTCAGCAGACACTTTTATCCAAAGCGACTCACAGTAGTGAATGCATATGCATTTCAGTACATGTGGTCTCAATGGGAATCGAACCCACAACCTAAGCGTTGTCAGTGCCGTGCTCTGCCTATTGAGCCACACAGAACCACTATGTATAAATATATATACATATGTATAAGTAAGAATATGTATAAGTATAGATATATTTTATACTTTCCTTTGCTATCCATGTCCTCTCCTTGTCAATAACCTTTAGGTTATTTTTGTTACTGCTATGACCTCGATTAAACTATGCTTGTTTAATGTTACCAGAGTTGAACCTTGTATGCTTGGACTGAAATTCACATGAATATTGAATACCCCTTACAATGACTTTCATTTGTGTCTCCAAGTGTGTTAAAAGCTGCAAAAATATGGCCCATGTTTTTCTTTTTTTGGTCAACTTCAACATGAAGAGAAACCAGAATAATTTGCTCTAAAATGTTTAATGTAATGTAAACCCTCGTCAGTCAGAGGAGTGAGAGGTCATGCCTAGCTATTGATCAATACTCATGATATCTGCCTGGATTAACAGTCAATAGCCCTCTGCCACACACCGGAGCCAGAATGCTGCTCACCTCTTCACAGCCAGAAAAGCAAACAACCTTTCAGGATTGTATGTGTGGATATACGTTGTGATGGCATGATTTGAAGAGCCGGTGCAAAGAGTTTTGACACAAGTACGTTTATGAGACATGAAAGAGAAGCAAAATGAAAGCTTTAATACCGTAGCGATGGATGCGGAGACACACCCATATATACATATCAGTACATTCCCCCTTTCCTCTGATATTTGCACGACACAACAAGTTGTATTATTCCTTTAAACAGAAGTACGTAGCAGCTGTCACTGTCAGGTAGGCATGCTGTCTGAAGATGAGATTATCTTATAAGATGACAACATTACAAAATTGGTCATCACTTTAAAAAAACCAAGTTCCGTTTATTTTCCTCATGTCATCAACATCATAACCAATCACAGGGCTTATACCGAAACATAGATGGAGCTGTGAGACAACCCGACAGTCCCTAAGACGTGACTTATGATCATTATTTTACGCCTCAATGATCACTGACACCCCACACAAGTGGTTTACTGAAAGGGAATGCTTTCCCGCCTCATCAAATCAAATTGAATCAGTAATATTTTGGAGTGGATTGATCAAAGAGCACGTCACAGAAGGCACCGCAGAGAGGCGACACACTACTATGACGGATAAAACAAGGGAGGGAGTGAAAGGAGAAGAGCAAAGACACAAAGAGAACGACGTCTGAGTGATACGGTACAAACATTCCCTCAGAAAGCCTGTGCACTTTATCTGAGCTACGCTGATCTGAAAGCAGCAGAGTCGCCCTGACCTCGATACTGTGTCGGTTTATGGTTCATATAAGGCTTATGCGGTTTCATCGTGAAAGCACCCCCCTCCCTCCGTCCCGAACAAGAGAGGAGAAAAGAAAAACACAAGCACAAATTAGCTACTGGCAACCAAAATGACATTTTAAAGAGAAAATCCTGCCTATGACAGATTGGAGGACTGAACTAACCAGACCATAGAGTAATAGAAACCAGGCAGACTTCAGAACTTCATGGTTTTATAGGGTTACAGAGGCCCTGATTGGTCGCTCAGGGCATGCAGAGATTACCCAGAAGCTTCTCTGGTGGAACTCTGACCACAGCTCCCATTTGAACAGAAACATATGCGTATGTATGTAACTGAAGCATTTTTATTTTTATTTTTTTATATGTGTGTGTAGGATTATACTGTAAATGATACATTTGACAGCTTGTTTACTACTATGCCTTCAAATGTCAATTTTGTTCAACGAATGTTTGGCCCTGTACTCCTTTTTTAAGTTTACCTCATTGAACCAAGACAAGATCAAAGAGAAACTATAAATATACTGTAAATGTTAGCAAGAATGTTACAAAGACAACAGCTGGAAAAAGGTATGAGTCTGAAGTTGAAACCATGTCAACTCACCAACCTGACAAAAAAGTTCAAACAAAAGCTTCAAAGAGACCGTATTTCTTATTCAGTTGCTGAAGTCAAATTTACTTCACTGCAGCAATACACACCAAACACCTGTGCAGTATCCTCATACCATTACTCAATGTAATAAAATGAGCTGTCAGAAACATGTGAGGTACACTTCTGGCTACCAGGCTTCTGGCTTGGCTACCATCCAGGGAACTCGCAGGAAAGGGAGGGAGGTCTGAGGTATGCTGTATGTTGTACAGCTCTTAGGAGAGCATCTGTGTCTCTCTGAGTATGCAGAACCTTTTCAGATCAAAAACAACAACATTTTATCAATTTGTCATTCACAGCAGTCTTAGTAAGTCTAGTAGTTCTAATATAAAAAGAAAATGAAACCAAGGGATAGTGCTTGGTTAGCCATCCTAAGCATTTGATCTTGTATGGGCCATCACCTAGGTGTGTACTTCACAATCTCCCCTTGGGTTAATTTTAAAATACTTAACTGACATTTGTACACATACACCGAGCCTGATTCTGTTGTCCACATGAACAGATGCTCCCATACTTCTGGGCCCAGCAGCAAAATCTAAGCACATCTCTGGAGTAATAATCAAAAATAGCCAAAGCCAAAATAAAGGATACATCAGCATAGAGTGTCTCAATAGGGCGCAGGGCCACCACGAGCCACCAGAACAGCTTTACTCTGCCTTGGCATACGTTCTACAAGTGTCTGGAACTCTACTGGAGGGATGCAACGCCATTCTTCCACAGGGAATTCCACTATTTTGTTGATGTTGGTGGAAAGCGCTGTCACAGGCGCTGCCCCACCATCTCCCATAAGAGTTCAGTTGGGTTGAGATCTGGTGAGACTGGCTGAGACGACCGTGGCATATGGTTTACATCGTTTTCATGCTCATCAAACCATTCACTGACCACTGACACTGACCATTCACTTGTCCTGTGGATGGGGGCATTGTCATTCTCCCATCAGGATAAAGATGCTTCGCAAAGAAGGTGATCACTCAGAATGGCTTTGTCTTTATTGGCGTTTACCTTGGCCTCTAGGCGGTTGAGTGGAAATGCATCCCACACCATAACAGAGCTGCCAGAACCCCTTAACCGTGAGAAACAAGCACTGTAGGTGTCTTTTGGCGTGTGCTGTACATGCATTCGTCTGCTTGTTGAGAACAGGGTGAAGGATAACTCCTCTTAAGGAGGATAACAGGACTTTGTTCCACTGCTCAGTAGACCACTGCCTGTGTTCTTTGCACCACTTTACTTGCAGAATCAATTTCTAAGTGTAATAATTTATGGACTGCATCACAACCAAAGTATCCCTCTCTGTGAAGTTGTCGATGGCCTGTTCTTCATGAAACTGCCTGCTCACGCCCTAGATTTATTTTTGCAGTCCAATGATTCAGAGTTGCTCATCTGTTTGTCCTTGCATCCTGAACTAATGCACAAGGAGTATGCGTTTTTGACCACAGTTGCCCCTATGTTGATGATGTCTTCCCCTCAGACTTCCATGCCAATACCACCTTTGCCACGGTTCCTCAAGAAACAAGTTCAGCAAGTCTTCATCACTGAAGCTCCTGCCAAATGTGGCTCAAAAATCACCCCTCTTTCAAAGTCACTGAGATCTCTTCTAGCCATGGTAGGCAAAATAATTGGCAACTTGGCATGCCCAGAATTTTATACATGACCCTAAGCATGATGGGATGGCAATTGATTAATTAACTCAGGAACCACACCTGTGTGGAAACACCTGCTTTCGACATATTGTGCATCCCTCATTTACTCAAGTGTTTCCTTTATTTTGTATTTTATAGTTACTTGTATATATGTATAACAACACAAATCTATTTTCTGTGGTTTAGTTTATTTTTTAAAATCTGGAACAATGCAATACTTGATTTAAAGTACTGTAGCATTTCACAATGTACCTTGGACATAACGACAAGAAAACATACCTTTATTCTGACCATCGGGTGTTTGTGAGTCTGAAAGAGTGAACATGTTTCAACATTATTTCAATGTAACGTCATTGCAGAATGATGGACAGCAATTCACCTTTTGGTCAACTCGTGTTTTAATTCGACAGAAACAAGAGGTGATAGAACATGTTGTTGCTACGGGCGCTGTGTTGTTGGAGATGTCATCTCTCGGATGACGTGAAGTCTGACTCACAGAGGCCCTGACTCACTACAGGTCGTGTGGAGCTGAATGAAAAAGAGGGCCAAAATGTGGCTCCTTCAATCTGCCTATCTAACCACCCTGCAGCTTAACACAATGAGTCAATCACTGCCTATTCACCACAGGCTTAAATGGCTAAATGGCTGCCATGCATCAGCCAGGTGCATGCTGTTCATGAGGGTCTGAGTCACCCTCTTCTCTGTAAACATGGCGGGCACTTTCACACCAAGTTCGCTGGAATTTACTCACCTTCTAGTGTGTTTTCAAACTTTTTCAATTTTTTTATTTATTTAGGGTCCCTTTGCTTCGGCCCAGGAATATCCGATCTAACTTGAATTAATTTGCAAATGAAAGTCAGTCGTGCTCTGTTTGTTCTCAGGAGAACATATGGGTATGCTGGAGAATACAAACACACCATATGTGCGGTGCTCTTGTTCTCCTTCTGTGGAAGACTTCTGGGACACAATCCACAAGCGATTTGCTAGGGCAAACAGGAGACCCTTGTGCCAGTTTCGAAATGAACTTCAATGCGGTTGCTTAGATTGTTTGGTGGCCCGGCAACAAATGCAGATTTGAGTTTGAGACCAAATGGACTGAGACCACCCCTCTGTAGCGGTCTCAGTTATATCCCTTTCATTTTGCACCCTAGTGCGGTGTGGTGTGCTGGCTAATTGGTGTGAAACTCCTATGGGAGCCTCAAAGGCGTGACAGAAACACAGTTATTATTGGAGCAGATACCCTTGTCTAGGCACTACAGATGTAGACTCTGGTATAGCGAAGAAGCTTCACATTGTCCCTGTCAAATAAACAAATAAATAAAAATCTGTCCTCCATGTACATAGCACGTGTAAATGTAAAATAATGCAAAATCTGAAGTCCTGCCTTGAACACATACCACCCAGATACATATGTGAGAGGCTGTAGAAGAATCGCTAGGGAGACGAGTCTCCGATTTCCCCCTCCTCGTTCACGAAAAGAGTGTTTCCTTCTTAAGGAAATCAGTGCATCTGCAGTAATGGCGTTGACAGTGCTGCATTATCCCATCAAAGGCAGTGTTTCAGGATGATGTGTGCTTACAGTACGTGCCTTTGCTCAGTGCACTGCTGTGGCATTCGTGCTAAGAGCCTTCCCATGATTCCTCCAAACGGTGCCTTGTGACTGAAGACAGACTGTTCCCGGGAGAACGTTAAAGAAGTCTTCCGTTCTCCGGACACATGAGTGGTGCTCCATGGGGGGCGTGGAGTGACTGGGTTATTGTTCATCTGTTCATCTGCCTCTGCCATTAGTAATCAATCAATCAATCAATCAATCAATCAATTTATTTTTGTATAGCGCCATTTACAAACAGATTGTCACACAGCGCGCATTTTCAGAGGGAATTAAAAAACAGAAAACCATTAGAGCATTTTCCCTGAGGCGATCGAGAAAATGGTGGGATACAGAGAAAAACAAATAGTCCTTGAGGCTCTTGAGGCTTAAGAGACCACCGGAAGGGCATTCTTCGGCATCCTAAGTGTAGGGGTGGGGTGGACCTCATCCCTCCAGATACCAGGGCAGGGCGGGGGATGGAACCAGCAATCAATGGATCAAAGAGAGGAAAATAAATCTATTTGCTGGACCCATGTGGTGATTTAGATCTAAGGAGAGTGTCTACGTCTCCTTGTACAAGTGGAACCTTTTCAGATCAGATTAATTCCATCAAAATAGTATCAAAATAGTTCTGCGTATAATAATAAATAATTAATAAATGCAGAATAAATAAATCTTCCATGATTCAGCACCTGATTTGGCCTGTAAAGTGGATTTCTACTCTTGGAAAGAAAATGTTTAAGTATTCACTGGCCTCATTCTTTTTTTAATTTTTTATTTAGTTTCAGATTTTATCCAGTTTTTCCCCCAATATCACCCTCATAGTTCGCTGCCGTAGCCCTGTGACCGGCGGCGACAAAGGCGAGGTATCATCTCCTCCGAGACGGCACTCGCCAGGTCGACGACCATAACTCCAGCACCCTAGAGCCACTCCTGTGTGCAGCGAACGTCTTGTCGGCTTCCTCCCCCTCCCTGGGGTGGACAGCCAATTGCCGCCCCCAGTGGCAGTCCTGGCCAGAGCCGACTCTGGCGCAGCCGGGGAATCGAGCGTCGGACGTGGAAACCACTAGACCACTTCTAAACTGTGGTTCAGCTACAGACACCGAAAGACATCACATTTTTACATTTTAAGTATTTAGCAGACGCTCTTATCCAGAGCGACTTACAAGATGTGCATTAATACATGGTGAGAACAAAAGAGCAGAATGTCTGTTACTAAAACCCTAAAACCCTAAAACCCTACTCACCATGCTCTGCAAACAGTACGCATGCTATAATCAACATCTCTGCATCACTGACAATATTCTGACAGGTTGCACTCCCACCCCATAATATGTAGATCAGGGCTGATCAATTTGTGGCCCGTGGGCCAATCAATGCAGCCTGCATAATACTTTGGACTGGCCAGCATTTCTCACGTTTTAAAATCAACTGGTCGTCAGCCCTGATTGGAGGCGGTGTTTGGCTGTCCGCCTCCGGCTGGTCCGGTCCAGTGGGAGGGTCAGTGCGGTTCAAAACCCGTCCGTCGAGGCCCTGGTCAGAAAAGGCGGAAGAGTCCGCGGGGATAAAGGGTGAGCGGCCCCGCCGAGGAAAAAAGGCGGAAGAGGCGGATAATGTCTCGCCCGGTGGACTCGTGGGGGAGGGGGAATTGAGATCAAATAGAGGGTATAATTGGCAACCAAATTGGGAGAAAAATGGGGGGGGGAAATTATAAATAAATGTAAGAAAACGAGTGCAAGTACATTATTGCCCCCCCACACACACACACACACTTCCTCAACAATTCGTAAAGGAAGTGGAAGGCCTACACCTGCACTTTTGCTTTTTAAAATCTTGGCCCCCATGAAGGAGCGATTGAATCGGCCTGCCGTCGATCAACAGGAATGCTCTCTTCACTGTTGAGGCGACTTCGTGAGCGCCCTCGCTCGCTGCGAACGGCCTCTCTCCAGTCTCAGCCAAGTTCAAATCCGCCAGGGTACTCGCAGCTAAAACCAACTGACCGGCTAAATCGGCTGTGGCCTCTCGACAGGAAATGCTAATGACCTGGCCCCTGGAGGCAGAGCTCGAAAAAGGGCCTTGCCGTCTCCTTTCAGACACAGCACACATCGATATTTTCACTGTGTGACGGCAATAACCTGCTTCAGATTGGTCTGGCCCATTCTGTGGGTCAGGGGCTGCTTGCAGGTCCGCACCGCAGATCTCGGAAGGCGGTAATAAAGTGCTGCTAGCTGTAAAATAAGCTAATAAAAAAAAAGAGATAATCTCTCAGAGAGAGGCAAACTATTTCAAGCATTTAATGCTGTTGCAGAGCAGGAGGGAAAGCTTTAAATCTTTCACATTTTACGATGGGGGGCATTGTGTTCAAACTTTCATTCATATTAGGTTTTTATTATTGTTTATTATACTTTTATGCTATTATTATGGGACATTAAAATAATGTGAACAATAACAAAATATATGGCACTTCCAAACAAACAAACAAAGCAGTAAATTCATACGAAACGACAAGGATATATTCTGAGAGATGAAGACGGTGGGATCTACTCCACACTCTACGTTCCAGAGCTTCCCATAAAGGTTCGTGATGACTGGATCTCATGATTGGGGAGGCCATGGAAGGTGTTTGATTTCATCCTGGTGTTCATGAAACCACCCTTGAATCCTTTTAGCAGTGTGTATGGGGGTATTATTGTCTTGGAATATGGGAACATCTTGAGGAAACAATGTTTGCACCATAGACTGCACTTGGTCCCCTAAAATAGCTGTCCTTGATTCCTTGCCGTAATTCCACCAATTCTACCTAGTTCTTGAGTAATAATTGGACTCAATGACTCCCATAAGATGGGACATACATTAATTTACATATTAAAGTGTTGATTTTCAAATGTCTTTCTTAGCCTAAATATATTGGTAATGAGTATTGACATAAATATGAACAACATGTGTAGACTGCTTTTTAGTTGCGATTTAGTTACTTCAAAATACGGGTCCTTTTTTCCATGACTTTGTCTACCCTCCTGTATATTTACAGGTAATGATCGGGGTATTTCAGCACCGCGTGTGGCCAGTGCGGCCTGCATGCGCTGTGGCACAGTGTCCACCAGCTCCTGGAGATTGTGCAGGAAGAATACCACACCACTCTCCCATGAGACAGTTAATCAGGTCAAGCTAAGCTGATGGAAGTGGAAAACACAGTCACAGATGGCCTCCCCGAAAGGTGTTTCTCGTACTGGTACCCCCGGGGGCTGCGTGCAGTCAAATCAGGCCTAAATCACATTGTGTGTCAAATAAATACACTGTGATTGTACATCTCTACGCTTATTTCTATGGAAGGAGGTTTATGTACTGGTTTTCTTTTCATTGGAGCTCACGTGGACACACTAGGTCTGGTGACTAAGAAAGCCATGACATATACATAATGTCTGTGTCATTTTCCTCAAACCATTGGGTGACTACTCGTGCTCTGGGGATCTGCAGGAAAGATGAGCTTTAAAATGGGGTGAAGATGATCTCTTAGTACCATTAAGTGATTATGATTGACATCAACTTGGCCTTCTAAGGGTAATGAGTGCAACCCAACCCATGCCAGGAAACTGCACTAAATACAATTTTAAATTTTAAGAATTTAGCAGACGCTCTTATCCAGAGCGACTTACAAGTTCTGCATTAATACACGGTAAGAACAATCATCGTTCACACCATTCACTGTTGGAAGACACTCTTGTCTCATAGCGGCTGCAGCTTGAGTTAAGCCTGTAATTCTATCATTGTAGCACTATGAAAACTTAAACCTGACCTTATTCTGAAGTCCTCGCTTTAAATCACTCTGTTTTCAGCAAAATGTCAGGGGCGGTTAAGATAAAGTGGAGGGCTTGCGTGATCCGCTTCAGGGACTCCTCAAATCTGCTCGATTAATTGCAGGGGTGGTAGATCTGAGGGCAGTCACCTCTGATTAAAATAAACCTGAATAGCACAAATTACCTGACACAGCAAGTAAAGCACCCAGCCCTCAAACTCCTGGGCCAATAAAAAAACACATTTCATTCGGACCAACGACTTCTAGCTGTGGACCCATTAGCCCCGGATGAAAAGGTATCGCTTTCCTATTCTTATATCATTTTATATTATATCAGTTCCCATGCACTGTAGAATAATGGTTTTAATGGTTCACTGATATAGCTGCAATGAATCATCATTAACCCATGCACTAAACCCATGTCATACATCAACAGGTACTTAACATAAATAGTTTTTGTACTTTAATAAATGCTGTAATTAATGACTAATTAAGGCCAGATTTTGTTCCTCACTACAGCATTACGGAAGACTTGCAGTGGAAAATGATGCGATTCAGAAACAAATTCATCTGCATAAAGTCATAAACCATCAGAAAGTCAATTTCAACATATACAAACACACACACACACACACACACAAAAACACACACACACACACACACACAATGGAGTGGAAAACTTGTCAAAATAGAGGGCAAAATAGATGGCGCAAGATATAGATAAATCTTGGAGGAAAACCTGCTGCAGTCTGCAAGAGTCCTGGGACTTGAGAGAAGATTTATATTCCAGCAGGACAATGGCCCAAAGCATTCAGCAAAAGCCACATTGGTGGTTTAAAAAAATAAAAATCCATGTCCTGGAGTGGCCCAGTCAAAGCCCAGACCTCAATCCCATTGAGAATCTGTGGAAAGGTCTGAAAATATCTGTTCACCACCGGTCCACATCAGGGCCATGTTAAATGGATATTTACACCCGACAAACACATTTCGGTACTTTGTAAACAAACCCAATGAACCTTTTAACTGCCACATATTATTCTTATTCTATTTTTCAGTTTTTGTAAACTAAACTTCTTCTTTTTTTAACCTCTGGCAGTTTTACCGCTTACCTTTGTACCATTTCAGGTTATTCACTGGACTTAAATTTCTGTAAAAACTGGAAAATGGGGGTGTTCTAAAACTTTTGACCGGTAGTGTATATATTTTATTTTGTTGTGGTTTATTTACATTTAGGTATTTATACGCAATTTGATACTCATGTATTTATAGGGGTATAGGCCAATACGTTTAATTCATTTAGTTGCATTTTACATTTGATTTTATTATTTGTCTTTACTTATTCATAGTTAGGTATTTAAATGGAAAGTGTACTTATGTTTACAGATTCTTTCTTCTGACTTTCATCATAATCCAGGGAAGTGGTAAATTCGTCCTCAATCGCCAACAACACATCGCGATGCCAGTGGGGGTGAATACTTTTTATACCCACTGTATATACAGTGCATATATAGGTAACTGCCAAAATAAAGGAAACTCTTGAGTAAATGGAGGATTCTGGTGCCTTTGTTATTGTGTAGGGTGTATCTTCCTGGCATGGTTTAGGTCCACTCAACCCCGATAGATGGCAAGGTAAACGCCAATAAATACAAAGCCATTCTGAGTGATCGCCTTTATCCTATGGTGAAGCATTTCTATCCTGATGGGAGTGGTCTCCTCAAGGATGGCAATGCCTCCATCCACAGGGCACGAGTGGTCAGTGAATAGTTTGAACACTCATGGGAGGTTCTGGAGCGGCGCCTGAGACATCATTTTCCACCACCATCAACAAAACACCAAATTATGGAATTTCTGAATTTCCAAATGATGGAATGGTGTTGCATCCCTCCAACAGAGTTCAAGATGCTCGTAGAATCTATGCCAAGGGGCAATGAAGCTGTTCTGTCGGCTCGTGAAAATAAACTAAACGTCAACACACCCACAAACACATAAGTATATACACACCACATATAATTGTACATCCTTGCTTAAATCATAACTAGGCTGTTTTTCCACAAACATAAAAGACCACCATTCATGTTCTGTGTGCCAAATAAATATACAGTTAGTTTGTGCATTCACGTTCTATTCGAAAGAAAACACAGATTTTCGTTATTTTCATTCTTTTTGCTGACATCTGTCATCCGTGTCTAATTGTTAATAGAGAGGCACGCTCTTTGAAATAAGCACCCCCTCCTTCCTCGCTGGAGCACACGCTAATATGAGAGTGAATCGTTTTTTCCCCATCTCTTCATTAACAATGGTTTCCTAATGCAGTGGAATGTACGTGGGTCCCAGTCTGCTGCAGCTCCCTGCGTGCCCAGCTCCCCACCGATTTAGTACGGGCGCTTGACACGTCCCCACCTTATCATTTTAATTACCTGCCGAGAGCAGTCACTTCTGAAAGCTATTCATTTATTTCCCATGTCCCCAAGCTGGGACAAGGAGACAGAGTATTGCCGAAGAGCCCCCTGTATGGGCGCAGCACTGACACTCTTACGACTTGTTCCAGGTAAAGCCACTGGGATCTATTAAAAACATGAGGGAAAGGATTCTGTCACTTTCAGCTATGACTAAACAGCCCATGAGACAACAGTGTTCCTGACTCACCCACTCTCTCACTCACTCCCTCAGCCAAGCTGACTGATGGCCTGACTGACAGACTCACTGGATCACTCTCACACATACTGACTGACTGACTGACTCACTGGATCACTCTCACACATACTGACTGACTGACTGACTCACTGGATCACTCTCACACATACTGACTGACTGACTCACTCACTCACACTGGATCACTCTCACACATACTGACTGACTGACAGACTCACTGGATCACTCTCACACATACTGACTGACTGACTGACTCACTGGATCACTCTCACACATACTGACTGACTGACTGACTCACTGGATCACTCTCACACATACTGACTGACTGACTCACTCACTGGGTCACTCTCACACATACTGACTGACTGACTCACTCACTGGATCACTCTCACACATACTGACTGACTGACTGACTCACTGGATCACTCTCACACATACTGACTGACTGACTCACTCACTGGATCACTCTCACACATACTGACTGACTGACTCACTGGATCACTCTCACACATACTGACTGACTGACTCACTTGATTACTCTCACACATACTGACTGACTGACTCACTGGATTACTCTCACACATACTGAATGATCCACTGGCTCACTTTCTCACTCCCTCGCTCACTCACTGACACACTGACTGACTGACTCCCCAGAAAGACAAACAGACAGATTGAGTGACTAAGCTGCACTCCCAAAGCAAGGGCGGTACATTCTTGTTCCCACAAGACCGTGAAAAGGCACCACTCATGAGGCCAGTCCACTAAGTAGTCGTAGCCCCTGTACAGTGCCTGAATAGAAAAATAATGTCAAATTACAGACAGGTTTTTATTTTTTGGGGGGAATGGTGTGATGCATGAAAGTCTTCATTGTTTTATTGTTTCTCTGCATTTCTGCCATTTCATTTGCTTAACGAATAATGGGTTTATAAAATCTGATGTCCGCGGACAGGCGAGCCGTAATTGTACAGCGCATAATTAATGTGACAGGGGTGCCAGTGGATCCACAAACGGATGCATTTACATCGGCGTTGCTGTTAATGGAAAGGACAGAGACGGGGGAGCACAGCGGCAGGAAGAGCCCCCGGATGAAGACCTGCCAGGCAGCTTGCACAGGAAGTGCACTGGGAATGGCACATTGGTGTCAGCGGTGGGATCTCGCCTTCAACCTGCAGTGCTGTGAATGGCACTAGCAATGCCCGCAATTACCAGCCCAGATTCTGAACAGGAAGTACGAATAAGGACAGCCTCTGACTGGTCCATCACAGGTTGACTCATGCCTCAGTGGCGGAGGGGCAAACTGGAGCACCACAGAGACCGAAATAAAAAGGCAGTCTGATTGGTGCGGCTGAATTCAACCACACACACTTTTGGCCAATATGTTGTAAAGTAATACAAATTCTCTGGAGTGATACATTTGTACATTGTAGTTAATGAACCATATATATCAGTGGGTTGGTACTAGACAACAAATCTTTGGAAACATTGTCAAACAGAATTCACATGTGCTGCACTGCTGGAAAACCAGATGATTAAAAGCAAATAGAGGCATCATAAACTCATAATCCACAATATAGACAGATTTAATTTGAACATGCCATTAGTCTGGCGCTTCGATGGAATGGTGCTGAGCTGATGATGAGTTCGTGATAACGGGTTCGCTCTTTTCACAACAAATCCTCAATAAATTCAGAGAAATGCCTGCTGCACAGTCACATAACTGCACAGACAAACCCACCTCTTACAGTTCTGTCTTTCTCATCTTTATTAATTCTGCATGACTTATATTTTTTCTCCCTGAAAAATGATCACGTTCAGTGTGCAGTATTTGAATTTTCTTTCAGAAATGGCATTTTTAATGATACATCATCATTAAGCTAGGAAGATGATTCTCAGTATGGCTTTCAATCTGTAAATTACCTGTTTTATTTTGCAAATCCTCTCAAACAAAAAGCTCACAAACCTGTGATAAAAAACGTTTCACCAGACCTCAACTTTTCCAGTATTACCCTTTCTGTATACACCCCCTTCCCATCTTCACAGAACCTGACAATTCCCCTAGGATCATCCCTAAATAGTGACCTAGCTTCCCCTGTGTTCCTGTTTGCTCATCTGACTCATCCCACTGCTAACACACGGCTGTAGGTTTTGCTCATTCCCTCTCCGCATTCAGCTTGCTCCAGCTGTCCAGCTGATGGAGTTGTTGGGAGCCTGCAGTTAGGGGCCATCCTTTCCCTCTGGTGCTGCTCTAAAATACAAGAACCCTTTTTCATCCTACAAAGCCAATAACTCACCCTTGCAACGCGCACCTCGAAAATGTGCCTCGTCCTGCTAAACTGAATATCAGCTCCATTTTGGTTCAATACAATTCATCTTTACTGCCTCTACTGAGCTATTCGTTTTGCTATTCGACACAGTTAAATATCACTAAGATCAACAGCAGCAGCCAGAAAAACAAAACAACAACAACAATAACAACAAACACAAACACGGCGCATATATTTCAGTCTTTCACCACCCAGGGGTCTCCTGGCACATTCTCCCTGGATTTGAACCCCGTAATGCTTTAGAGAAACAAATAATTAAAAACCCAACGAGAGCGTCGTGTAACTATGGTTACATAACGGAATGCCTCATTGCCACCTTGCGCTGCGGGATGACTCATTGGACGGCACTTCCTGTGTTTGCAAAGTTTGAAAATAGGAAGAGACACACAGGAGCGATTAGGGCCAAGATCCTCTCTTACAAGGGGGGGGGGGGTTGGCTCCTTCTTGGGCTGTCAAATAAGGTGGTGGAGGCCACCCCCCCCCCCTCCCCCCCCCCCTCCCAGCCTAATTCCAGCCAGAGAATTCCAGGCCTCACCTGACGAGGTCTCGCCAGGGGCCGGCTGCCATCTGGCCTCATCTACATGCAAGCTCACTGGCAGAGGATCAGATGCTCCAGAGGGTCTCCTCTTTAATGTAGCTGTCTCCGCAGCTGAATTCGGTCATTTTCTCCGGGCGGCCGGCACTGCGAGAGCGTAAAAGCAAACCAAATTGCTGTCTGGAGATGCGCAGCGTTTTAGAAGAAGAAGAAAAACAGGACGGGGGCGGAAAAAAAAGCGAAGTAAAACGTTCCGCAGAGATCAGAGCGCGGGCCGGCGAAAAAATGCATTTCTGTCCAATCAACGTGGGCGAAAGTGCATCTAAGCGGCTTATGCTGCCCGCCATACATGTGAAGCGTTCATAATGGCGCAGATCGATGCTCCCTGTTTGTCTGGGAGAGGAGGCTGCCCAGTGCTGGACTCCCTGGCCTGCTTGGTCATTCTTAAGACCGTTTGATGTAAATTATTTCGGTAAATCCAATTTCTCAGAGGATACGTTGGCTTTCTTCGATGAGGTGTCAATCTGGGAAAACCCAGAGCTGCTTAGTAATCAGGGGATTGCCATTGATTGCTTTCACCACCCCCCGCCCCCCCACCCCACACATCACTTTATACTTCTTGGTGTTGTCTCAGTCGGAAGCCTGATTAATCATTCCAGCTCCCAGATTCTCCTGCAGGAGATCAAAGGCTCGGAATTTCCAGGGACTGACTGGCACTCGAGAAAAACAAGAACACAGCGCTGCTGCTCGTGCGTTTCCATTGGCCCATTTGCAACGATGGAGGGTGGCAATGTGTCTGTTTTGCACCCACACCCACAGGGTTTCAAGGTTCAGGTCCAACCCTGGGTGGGGCAATGGAAGATACAGTAACACGTGTAAAAGAGAAATCATTCTCTGTTCTGTGGGCTCCTGACAGTGTGGAGCATTGGTTAGGAATCAAAAAGGAAGTCAGGACATGCGAGTTCTAACGCCAGCTGTTGTAGGCAACCTGAATTGCCTCTATAAACAAGCAAGTGTACATATGTAAGGAATGAACTACTCTGTGCTGTGCAGCTGTATGAAAATAAAGCACGACAGCGAGGTGCGATGTGGTCCTGAGGTAAAGCCAAGGGGTTAAACAACCTGAAGTGGTTTATTTTCAAACGACTGCAGAGCCCAGAGTGGTTCATTCTGTTTATACCAGAGCTATGCTGCTGTTGTTGTTGTTAACATACTTTTTTTTTTACCATTCTTTTTAGTTTTGAATCGAATGTTCAGTTGAAATAGAATGTTGAATGTGTGTATTGATTTGGAACCGTCAAAACCGTGCATTATTATGCTTCTCCGTGTGGCTCACTGGAAAACAGTCAGCACCCTCTGGACCAATCAGAATGGAGCATTTAACCAAGCTGTGGTATAAAAAATGTAAGATATGCAGAAATAGTTCAGTGAGTCAGGGGGAGGTGACAGGATGAGCCAGCAGAGCTGTCCAGAGTGCTGAAACCAGTTTGAGGCAGCCCCCTTTGCATTGTGGGTAAATAAAGTTTGCATTATAACGCTTGTAAACCCGTATGAGCTGTTGCATCTCTCACTTTTCCCCTTAACTGTGATGTTTAAGAGTTTTTGAAAAAGATGTAAATTTAATCAGGGCACGGGGGAGATATGATTGCACTGGCACTTTCTGATTATGGGATGTTGTGGCGCTTTCAAAACATTCTCTGGGAATGACTGTGCACTCGTCTCTGTGAGCGGGTCTCACAAGGGACGCAGGATTGTGAAAGGAGAAAGTAAGAACCCGACGAAGGTGGAAGAGCTACTGACTGAGTACGTGCACGATGCACCAAATAAACAAAACAAAAAAATCCCCCAAAAACGAAGGAAGACACTGTCCACTGGTGTCATTTTTAAACATACAGGAAACCTAAAACTGATTTCAAGATGCAATTATATAGGCAAACCACAGAGAAGTGTTCAGAGGATAGCTCTGGTTGTCTTTCTACATATTTCCAGTTCTCTCTTAGGTGGTAATAATATTTGAAGGACACATTTCAACGCTGAAAAGAAAATGATATGAAACGAATGCAAGCAGAGCAGCACGGCAGCTCTGCATGGTTATTATACTCGCTTTGTTGCCTGTGTATGAAATTGGAGCTCTATTTTGAGCTCGCGGCTGTCTCTACATTACCACTGATGATGGAGGAGTCAGGCGGTGCAGACATTGATCCGCTGCAGTAATGCTTCGCACGGACAACACCAGGTATTGGTGATAATCCTTTCTCTCTCTCATTTATCGTAACAACTTACCAGGAACTATCCATCATAGAAATAGAGAAGAATACATTGCGTTATCTCAATGTGGCAAAAAAAAATAGGACTAAAAGGCTAATATGCTGTATGTGAGGTATATATATATACATCATTTTAAGAGGAAAACCGTCTTTAGTGACATACCATGTAGTCATATAGGAATACTGTAAAGGCCTATCATTATATATGCGTTTCCTGCGTTGAGCTTGAGATATTGATATTTTTAAAAAAATTGTCAAATGATAATTTTAAGACAAACTGGTATTTTTCAAGAAAGGGAGATGCATATCCATTAAGCTGCATGTTCTGAACACATGCACTATATATATATATATGTGCTACAGAGGTGCATAATGCAGTTGTTATTTATTCATTAATTCAGATGTTATTCACCACCTACAGGAAAGTGGGAAAAGAGGAATGATGTGTCTGAGGTGCAATCGAATAAATGTCTCGGAGCATTTGGGTGAATGTGGGAGACCTTAATCTTGTGCCATGACTCGCGAACACAGAAATGCACGGAACATTTGGCTTCCCATCACACATGGTTTCTCTGGCATCATTTACATGCTCTGAAATGCTGCATCTTTCTCATTTCAGAGACACACACACAGACAGACACACACACACACACACACACACACACACACACACACACACATGCACACGCACGCACACGCACACACACACACACACACACACACACACACACACACACACACACACACACACACGCACGCACGCACGCGCACACACGCGCACACACACACACACTGACGACATAGTGGCAGTCATAGAATGAGATACAGTGTGTTCTGAACCCATCACACAAGTGACCAGGTGTAATTCTGCCTGCTTGGGTGCAAACCCATTTTCAAAGTGACCTGTGAAGACCCAACCCCTTATTCTGACCTGCCAGTGGTACAAACAACACTGTTGGGTTTCAGTCAAATAAAGGCAAAACACTGAATAAACCTGCCCCCAATATATCCACATTGTCAGGAAATGTCTTTGGAGTAGTAACTGAATATTCATCGATCTTTTCCCCAAAAACCCCACTTCATTCACATCCGTGATTACTCACCGCTCCTGTCACGACAAAACATTTCCGGAGGTCCGTGGGAGGAATAAGAAGGCTCTAAAAAATGAGGAGCTCATGTTAAATGTATTAAGCACTTATTGCCCTAACCTGAGGGGAGGCTTAAGTGGCTTTTGGCAGTCTTCTACGCTGCTCTGTTGGCTCTGCTGCACTCCACTCTGGTAGCCTGAGAATTCACAGAATCTAGTTCAGTCCTGCTTTCCCCAACTACGATTTTGGACAGAAATTCAATGGAGCCTAACCACACACGGACTTGAGAAGCTCTGAATAACACAATTAAGCAGGCGTCGCCTTTTTCATTACCCACGCGACGCTGTGAGCTCGGCTATCACTGAAATTAACTAAACGTTCTGTGCATAGGTAGCAAACGAGTTAGACTGACTTCACTTAGTTGCTCAAAGTTAAGGACAAATCGCTCAGCACTGAATCCTGGCCTTGGATTTCCCTGCTGCAGATGAAAAGCATTCCTCTCCCTACACTGTCCTCACACTTTTAAGATGATATGCAACATTCTTTAGGGTGTATTTTATTCATTCTTCAATGCCTTGCACAGCCCCCCCACTCCCCCTCCCGTTGCCTTTGTGACTCGTCCCAGCACGTTTGTGTTCTGACCCAGTTGGTGTGGCCCACTTTCTGATCAGTCGCCGCTGATATCGGTGAAGTGTTATTCAGTCATAAATCACTTCCATGCATTCCAGGGGGTCATGTCATAATCACACACTCAACAGTAATGGTCTGCCTGCTGTTTCACATTTTAATATTCCATTATATCAATGCAGGCTCACTCATTTATGACTATTACATGTATATTTTAAGACCTTTTAATGAAATGCCGTCATTCCCAAAGCATACTAGAGAATGCTAAAGGCCATAATGGATAATGTAAAAGAGTGCAGTAGATTTATGTAATGTTAGGTCATTTCTAACAGTGTGAACCGAAAGAGCAGAACTTTCAACTTTGCGTAGACTCTGCAACAGACCACACTTTTTAGAGGCTACAAATGTCAACTCTTAATTCAGCCCCTCCCAGCCCCATCCTCCCCTCCCCCTAGATTGATTAGTAGTAATTCAATCCTTGAAGAGCTGAGCTTGGACAGATATTCCCCGTGAGCGGAGGAATCCGTCCAAAAAGACACACACTGATGTCCAATGTCACAGACGCCACTCGCTCCCCATGACAAAACCAGCAAGTCTGCAGGACGATACCAGACGCCTTGCCCAGCCCAGTGAGCTACGGTTGGCCAGCGAAGCAATTAAGCACAATCCCCACAAGATAACCCTAAAAGCAAGAGGTTTGGGCAATAATGTCCAATCCAATTACACGTTTTATCAAGCACAAGGAGGTATGGTGGAGAGCCTTGCACGTTAAAACAGGGAGAAAAAAATAAAAATCCAGGATCGATACGGAATCAAATGAAAGTGCCGCCCTGGGTTATTTAGGATTGAAAGGAATCACGGGAGCGACTTCACTCTTCTTTATATTATATCAGTTGTGCAGCAGTCTCACTCCAGTGAGAGCGCACCGCCGAGATTTATCCCTGTTATTTCCCTACAGTGCAGGAGGAGTTTTGAAGGTCTGCAAATGTCACGCGGAGCATTAAAATGATTCGCCCGCCGACGCGCGGCTGTGAGGGCGAAACGGCGCGGGCTCTAATGATCCCGAGGTTCTCCTGATTAATAGGAGGGCTTACGCAACGTTTCTTTATCTCCAGACACGGCGTCCTGGGGCATCGTCATCCTTTAAGGTCTGGGCTCAAGGTTGTCAGAGCTGAAACACGAGGCGGCCGTGAGGTGAGGGCCTGAAGGCTCGTAGCCGGAGGTTTTGCTCTCCCAAGGCTGTGACATCATCTGCACCAGTGAAGAACCTCAGCGGCCATGACAGCGTTCATTCAGCCTGACTGCGAGGTCCTTACAGCTCAATCTTTTACAATCTTGAATGTTGAACTTTGTATTTATACAGCAACCACCACACTCATTTAAAAAAAATCTAATTTTCTCCCAATTTAGTAGCCAATTACACTCTCTCTTTTCATGTCAATCCCCCCCCCCCATATAGTGAGTTCGCTGCTGTAGCCCTGAGACCGGCAGTGACAAAGGCAAAGTATCGTCTCCTCCGGGACGGCGCTCGCCAGGCTGTCGAAGGAACTCCGGCACTACAGAGCCACTCCTGTACGCAGCAAACTTCATGTCAGCTTCCCTCCCCCCCCAGGGGCGGACAGCCAATCGCCGCCACCAGTGGCACTCCCGGCCACACTCTTTTTTTTTAACCTTTACTTATAACCAGATAACTTACAACTTACAACTCAATTCTCATTTGCAGTGGCGACCTGAGAAAGCAATCCTCAATCTCCCTAAACATTGTGCAAGAACAGAAATAAAGAACTGCGTTTCTCACAGTTAAAAAGCACGCAAGTTTGCGATTGCACCTGGGTGGAAACTTTGCCGTAATCTGATTTCCTTTCCGTCTACACAAACAGCGTGACGAACACGGCATCAGATGGAGGTGTTCCGTGACGGAGAGCACATTCCCCCAGTCAGGCACAGTGGAAAATGCAACGCAAGCCCGCAGAGCGGAAAAGAACGGGAGGAACAATTAAATATGCAAATGACCAATAAGCGCCATGACGGCGTGGTGAAAGGTTATCTCCGGGAGGCTATTACAGTCTGTTCTGATTACATCCCGCACAACAGACCGAAATAAAACGCATAAATAATTCAATCAAACAAAACAGCCAGCGAACACGTAGAGCAGAAACAGCGACAGAAACCCTGCAGTGATATGGCATCAAAATTTAATCCTCAAGCTGACTGTGTTCTGTACAGCGGATGGCAAAGTCTTGTTGTGTTGGTTGTTTATTTCAATCTTTAACACTTTTCAAGTAACACATTATAATATGTCACACAAAAAGTCAGCATTAACCCTTCACATGCTGTCAATGATTATGCAATACATATATATATATATATATACACCAGCCGCTACTCTGGTGCTGGCGGTGACGATGACGCAGAAGCACCTCCTTCGAGACGGAACTCGCCCAGCCGTCCTCTCAATTCCAACACCAGAGAAGCTTTCTGTGCATGTGGCGAGTTCATGCTGGCGTCCCTCCCCCCCCCTGGGGGCGGACAGCCAATCGCTGCCCTCCAAACGGGACTTCCAGCCGGAGCCGGGGATCGAACACAGTCTGCAGTACGCAACCGGCACTTTACTGGTTATGCCTTACAGGGGCCCTGTAAACATAGCACAATGCGGCACACTGTAGGGTAGAGCTGTGCTTCTGTGCGTCTGACAATACGTTTCCGTCGGCAGAAGATTCAACCACTTGACTTTTCTCTAATAATAATGATCATAAAAAAAGTGTACAGTTCCAGAACCTGTAGGGCTATTCATTTATGGTGGGAAGCGACGTTAAAATCAGTTGAACCTTTCCTGCTCAATGCTAAAGCAATACTTTTTGAGAGAGAGTAAAGAAATAGCAGTCTTTTGTTGACTACACTTCAACAGGGCCTTGCAGAGTGAACCTCTGACAAGGGTGCCAGATCACAAAGACTAATCCCCAGGACTTACTGACCTGCTTGAGAAACCTCTCAGCCTTTAGCGATGGCTGTGACCTTTGGCATTATCTTCCGAACACAAACAATGAAGGTCTCCAGAGGGAGACAGGAGTGGGTAATGAAAGAGTATATCACTTACGGAAGACAATCATCCATCCTTGGTTGTATCAGAAAAAATAATAAGGGTTTAATATAACACAATGATCTGTGAAGGACTGATGTAATGGACTGGAACTGGGAGGACACTCATGCTCCCTACTTCCCACTCAAACAAGCTAATGTGGATTCTGAGGTCAAAGTACAAATATACGGTGAGCATGATAAGCAGTATGAATGGTGTATGTGTGTGTGAGAGCGTGTGTGTGCATGCCTGTGTGTGTGTGTGTGTGTGTGTGTGTGTGTGTGTGTGTGTGTGTGAGAGAGCATGTGTGAGCGTGCCTGTGTGTGTGTGTGTGTGTGTGTGTGTGTGCGTGTGTGTGTGTGTGTGAGAGCGTGTGTGAGCGTGCCTGTGTGTGTGTGTGTGTGTGTGTGTGTGAGCATGTGTGTGTGTGTATATAAGAACATAAGAATACATAATGATGAGAACGGGCCATTCAGCCCATCTAGGCTCGTCATGTCTTAGTATCTAGTACTGCATATAGCCTGGACTTGAAGTGTTTCTGCCTCTACTACCTGACCTGGCAAGCTGTTCCAGGCATTAGCAACTTTCTGTGTAAAGAAAAACTTTCTAATATCTGTGCGGAATTTGCCTTTAACTAATTTCCACCTGTGGCCTCTTGTTCTGCTAACCAAACTTATCTTAAAAAATCTTTGGTAGTTTACTTGGTTAATCCCTTTTAGGAATTTTAAAACCTCAATCAGAGTCTCCGTTTTCTTAGCTTAAATTGAGTGCCTTGTGTCTTTCCTCATAACTTTCACCTTTCATACCAGATAACAATTTAGTTGCCATTCTTTGAACTTTTTTAAGAGCTTCTATATATTTCTTGTAGTGTGGTGCCCATAACTGCATACAGTACTCTAAATGAGGTCTGACAAAGGCATTATATAACATTAATATAACCTCTTTTGATTTATACTCAATACTTTTTGCTATGTTGGCCTTTTTCACTACTGTAGCACACTGCTCAGATGCAGATAGACTTTGAACAACTTACAATTCCCAAGTCTTTTTCAAATTGAACACCTACTCATTTTTCTCCTCCCGTAAAATACTCCTGTCGTATGTTTTTATTTCCTACATGCATAACTTTACATTTAGCAATACTGAATGTCATCTGCCATGTCTCTGCCCATTCTTGGATTTTGTTTAAGTCATCTTGGATTACTTTAGTCGATTTCAAACTGTTTGCCCCAAGTTTAGTATCTTCTGCTAATTTAACTATTTTGCTATTAACATCCCTATCAAGATCATTTATGTAAATAAGGAAGAGCAGAGGTCCCAGCACCGATCCCTGCGGGACTCCACTGCCCACAGCACCTAGATCAAATACTCTTTGTATTTGCCCTTGCAGCCAATTATGAACCCACTGTGAAACTACTCCTGCAATTCCTACTGAATTCATTTTAGCAATGAGCCTCTCATGTGGTACCTTGTCAAACGCTTTTTGAAAGTCCAAATATATAATATCATAAGCCTGGTTCAGGTCAAAACACTTTGTAGCCTCTTCAAAAAAGTCCAGGAGGTTTGTTAGGCATGACCTCCCTTTGAGAAAACCATGTTGGCTCTCCCTTAAAATACTATTAATATTTCAGTAATTATTCCAACTTGTCCCTAATAATACATTCCAGTATTTTACATGCAATGCAAGTTAAACTGACAGGCCTATAGTTCCCCCTTCTTATATATTGGAATTATACTACCCTGCTTCCAGTCATATGGTATTTCTCCAGTGTTTATGGATTACATAACAATATCTGTCAATGGTTTATATATCATTTCCCCAGGTTCTTTGAGTACTCTGGGATATATGCCATCAGGGCCTGCTTTCAAAGCTTTCAAAGAAGTAACCGTTTAGTGTGTTAGTAATATCCTTATTATTAAAATATAATAACCCTGGTCCTCATGCTGCACTTTCTGATAACTCTGTACACATGCCCAGCAATGATTTATGTTTTATGGATTTCTGTTCTCATAAAAATCTGGGCTTCATGCATGTGAATTCCAGAAATGTACTAGCCGAGCTTGATCAGTTGAAAGTCTGGGTTGATAGCTTGATGTGTTAGTTATTACTGAGACAGGGTTAGAAAAGAGCACCCCTCATTCTGCTGTTAATCTATCTGGTTACGATCTCTTTCGGCAAGACAGATCATCTAAAGGTGGTGGAGTGGCTATCTTTACAAAGGAGCACCTCCAGTGTAATAAAGCCTCTGCAAAATCAGTTCCTAAACAATTTGATTTGTTGGTTTTAAATATTAAGCTTTCAAATAATTCCATGATTACGGTTGCTGGATGTTATCCCCACACTAGCTGCTTTGAGCTCTCTCCTGGCCCCACATATCAAATCTGAATGTATTGTCTTAGGTGATTTGAACTGGAATATGTTAAACCCACCTGGTCAAGTCTTGCTCCAATCTGACTCCCTAAATCTCACACAGATTATTGGTAACCCCACAAGATATGACCCCAAACACCCTGAAAAGGTGACTCTTCTTGATGTGATTCTTACCACCTCTCCTGATCTGTACCGGTCTGGTGTTTTCTGTAATGACCTCAGTGATCACTGTGTTATAGCATGTGCTCGTAACGGATGTACAGTTAAACAGCCTGGTCTGACCTGTCAGAGGTTTGGCCACTGTGAAATGGTTTAGACTCTTAGCTTGATCCCCACCATTGAAGATGCCTGGTCTATGTTTTACGACCTTTTCAGTGACATGGTTAATAAGCATGCCCCCTTTAAAGAAAACGAGATTAAACGCAATTAGATTAGCAATCCTGGTATATCTACTCCAGCATAAGAACTCAATTTGGCGTAAAGCTCAGCACTCCAAGTCTCAAGCAGACTGGCTGTCCTTCAGACAAGTCAGAAATAGATGCACCCAGGCCATCAGAAAGGCAAAAACTGATTATTTTAAAAAAGCAATCTCACTGATTACTCCCCAGCTACCCATATCTCTGATGGTCCAGTTGTCACAGACAAGGGGAGCATGGCTGAGCTCTTTAATCAGCATTTTATTAAATCTGGCTTCCTTTTTGACAAAGCCATGCCTACCTGCCCATCCAATGTAACATCTCCTAGCTCAAAGGAGCACACATCTTCCAGCCTGTCTAATGTCACTGGTCCTATCCTACCTGCCCATAGCTTCTCTCTGCAGCCTGTCACTGAATCTCAGGTTCTGGAAGAGCTCATCAGTCTGAACCCCAGAAAACCAGCTGGGTCAGATGGCCTTGACCCATTCTTCCTCAAGGTTGCAGCCCCCATCATTGCAGCTCCTCTCACTCATCTGTTCAATCTGTCTCTCCTTACTGGTGAAATACCCATGGTTTGGAAAGCAGCAATTGTGCGTCCTTTATTTAAAGGTGGTGATCAGGCTGACCCTAACTCTTACAGGCCCATCTCTATACTACCATGCATATCAAAAGTCTTGGAGAAACTCATCAACAAACAACTGATGACATTTCTTGATGTCTGTGGTATCCTATCAGGTATGCAGTCTGGTTTTCCCCCTGGTTTTGGCTGCATCACTGCTACTCTAAAGGTCCTTAATGAGATCTCCTCTGCCCTCGACACAAAACAATACTGTGCTGTTGATGAGTTTCTCCAAGACTTTTGATATGCATGGTAGGATAGAGATGGGCCTGTAAGGGTTAGGGTCAGCCTGATCACCACCTTTAAATAAAGGACGCACAATTGCTGCTTTCCAAACCGTGGGTATTTCACCAGTAAAGAGAGACAGATTGAACAGATGAGTGAGAGGAGCTGCAATGATGGGGGCTGCAACCTTGAGGAAGAATGGGTCAAGGTCATCTGACCCAGCTGGTTTTCTGGGGTTTAGACTGATGAGCTCTTCCAGAACCTGAGATTCAGTGACAGGCTGCAGGGAGAAGCTATGGGCAGATAGGATAGGACCAGTGACATTCGACAAGCTGGAAGATGTGTGCTCCTTTGGGCTAGGAGATGTTACATCGGATAGGCAGGTAGGCATGGCTTTGTGAAAAAGGAAGCCAGATTTAATAAAATGCTGATTAAAGAGCTCAGCCATGCTCCCCTTGTAATTTTCATTGATTTGTCAAAAGCCTTTGACACTGTAGACCATTCCATTTTGGTATCAATGTGAAGGAGCATTGGTGTCTCTGAACATTCTCTGTCCTGGTTCATAAACTACCTTTCCCAAAGGGTACAGAGTGCAAAAACAGAACATCTGGTGTCTCAACCCCTGCCTGTCACCAAGGCTGTTCCCCAAGGCTCGATCTTAGCCCCCACTCTCTTCTCAATCTACATCAATAACACACCCTGCGCTGTCAGCAACAGAAACTCCTCCACCCACTTATACGCAGACGACACAGTTATATATTCAGTTGGCCCCTCACCAGATTCTGTCTTGAGCTCTCTTCAGGAAAGCTTTCAGAACATTCAACATGCCTTCTCTGCTCTAAACCTTGTCCTGAATAGCTCCAAAACCAAAGTCATGTGATTTTTGAGGAAGAACACTACTATCCCCTCTTGCGCCATAACTACCTGCAATGGCTCAACACTCAAAACAGTCACATCCTACAAATATTGAGGAATATGGCCAGACAGCACTATCTTTCTCACTGGACCTAACCAAATTACAGGCAAAAGTTAAAACCAGACTTAGCTTTCCATACCGTAACCGTTCCTCTTTTAACTCTTCCACCAAGCTGACCCTTGTCCAAATGACCATCCTTCCCATGCTTGATTATGGAGACGTCCTGCACAGAGGTGCTTGTAGGGGAGCCCTTGAGCGGCTAGATGTTCTGTACCACTCTGCCATCAGATTCGCCACCAATGCTCCTTACAAAACCCATCACTGCAACCTGTACTCCTCCATAAATTGTCCATCTTTGCACACCAGACGAAAAGTTCACTGGCTCACATTCATTTACAAAATCCTCCTTGGTCTGACCCCACCTTATCTGCAAAACCTCTTACGATACTCCTCCTCTACATATAATACTCAATCTTCTAACCTCATTCTTTTAAATGTTCCCAAAACGAATACCTCACTTGGTCGCTCTGCATTCAAATTTTCTGCACCCAATGATTGGAATGAGTTACAAAAATCTGTAAAACTGGACAATCTTTTCTCTCTCTCAGCTTTCAAGGACTCTATCACGGACATTCTCACAGACACACGCAACTGCTTTCCATCCATAGCATACTCCTATATTAAGGCCCTTCTCATGACCTCCCAGCTTTCCAATCCAGATGTCCTCACAAGGAATGAATGAGTTAATACCTGGAATTTCCTGCACATTAAGATTGTCTTTCACATGAAGGGCCAGCCCCCCTCCCCTTTTATTAGTTCCTATTAGTTTATTATATCCTTCCAAAACAATTTCTACCCCTCTACATTATATTCATCCCCATCTGCTGCACCAAGCCATGTTTCAGTAATCCCAACGATGTCATTCAACATGACAGCCTCCAGTTCCAAAATCTTTTATTTTTATTCTTCGAGCATTCAAACACAAGAACTTCATAGTCTTCCTCACACTTATAGTGTCCTTCCCCTCAACACATAACTGTGCCGAACCACCTCTATTCACATTATGGTCTAAAAAATAAATCTTTATTAATGATATCCTTGATATATGTGTGTGTGTATAAGTGTGTGTGTGTGTGTGTGTGTGTGTATGTATGTATGTGTGTGTGAGCATGTATGTGTGTATGTGTGTGAGCATGTATGTGTGTGTAGGTGTATATGTGTGTGTGAGGCAGTACTCCATCACACTTTTATGCCTGCTTCTCCACTTCCACAGCAGTCGCTTCACACATCTGCCTGTTCCTGACAAAGTCACAGGATTTACTGCAAGCCCTCTGACTGCCATCACCTTGAAACCGATTCGTAGGAAGCTGATATTGCCATTTATTCAGGCTAAAACAACATCATTGCTCAATCAAACCAAAAAAAGCAATCTGGCAAAATTGATTGAAAACCTGAACTACTACTGATCACATAGAGAGAGAGTATCCTTTAAGGAATACCCCCACTGGGGATATGTACCGTAAAGACCTACCTAAACATACATAGCATGCCTGGAATAAC
This sequence comes from Aldrovandia affinis, assembly GCA_029706075.1. Lineage (NCBI taxonomy): Eukaryota > Metazoa > Chordata > Actinopteri > Notacanthiformes > Halosauridae > Aldrovandia > Aldrovandia affinis. The sequence continues at coordinate 1,393,571 of JAINUG010000137.1, read as the reverse complement.
GTATAACAGGATTGTATTTTTACTCATAATTAAGACGAGAGCTGAAATTACCCTCAATTATTATGTGCAATGCATGACACGCTAATTGTTATGTACCTGCTTTATGAAAAAAAGAGTAATTTAGCCTTAGAAACACACTCCAGGGAGGTTTGATTATGAACATAAGAACATGAGAATACATAACCTGACCTGACCTGATACATGACCTGCCATGCTGTTCCACCCGTTGACAGCTCTGTGTTTAAAATTAAAAAAATAATAATAAATAGCAGATCTAATTTCCAACTGTGTCCTTTTGCTCTGCCTACTGAACTCTGAACATTTGTTGATAGTTCACTTTGTCAATCCCATTTATGTATTTAAATACCTCAATCAAATTCCCTCTTAGTTTCGTTTTTCTCAGCTTGAACAGATACGGCACTCTAGTTTCACTGTCAAAGCACAATGTGCAGACAGTAGCGTTAATCCAGAACGCATTAAGGCATGTCCAAACTCCGGTAGTTTCATAACAAGAAATGGTAGTGCACCTGCAGCGCAAGAGATTGGTTTCAGAAGAATAAATGACCTTAAGAGTAATTGACCTGTGTGTGTGGTCAGGGTTTGCTATTAAAAAAAAGTAGCGCAGGGACAGAGGAGAATGCTTCTGAAGGGAAAGAGACCACTAGAAAGTCGGATTCTCAATCTCAGAAATAGCTGGCAGCATTGGTAAAGAAGTCAGGGAGAATCACGCAGCCTATGAAATATGCATGTCGATACTTAAAAACCAGCAGAGCACTTCTGGGGCTTTAGCTCTTAATCAGTTTAAAAAAACAAAAAACTTCTTTAAGATATGCAGAATGATACACCCAAAATATCACTGGAATAACTGAATATGTTAATGTTGAACTGTGCAAGCCATAAAGCCTGATTAGCATGTTTGTGTATTTTGGACACGAAAATTTGATATAAATATTTTAAATGACAATAATAATTCCAGCTATATGGAACAGTTAAAGGTCTTTATGTTCGTTTAATGGCTTTATATTCACTTGCTCATATACTCCACTGTGGAGTATGTTTAGTGGCCTACATAGTCGGCCGCACCGTCAATTTGTTAATAAGTGTGTGCACGTGCATGTGCAATGTGTGTGTTAGAGTGAAGGCTACCTGGAGTGAACCCCCCTCACAAAACCATGGGTCTGTCTCTGCGTCCACCTACTATGTATGCCAGTCACTTGACACACTTTTTTTTCTTTGTGAAACCTGTGGGGAGATTTATAATTAACCTACGCTGTGTTTCTTGAGCTAAAGATTATAGAGCCGTTTGGAGCTCAAACACTCCCTCATGACTGTGAAAATGCCAAAGAGGACAATTTACCCCCATCTTGGAATATAAATTGCACAGTTTTAAAAACAACGAATGACTCTTGTTAGTTTTAGTGCACTCAGACTGAGTGCTAAAGCTCAATCTTCGCCTAGCCAAATTACAAAGTCCAATCAATACAAATGTGTCCAACAGAATGAAATAAAAGGTCGTTTGACAAATAGCACCTTCTGCTGTGTTTCAGTTCAACCACGTGGAAGCAATCCGTTACATCAAAATTCTGGAGTTAGAGGAGTCCCATAAGCCACATGAGGACGCACAGTGGCCAAGGTGATTATGCAGCTTCTGAAGAAGGTCATTGGCTATGAATTGAGTACATTTGCACTCCATCTATGACTCCATCTTAAGGGTGCATGTGGTACCATGCTTAAGGCATTAGGACATAGGTGTAATGAGTAGGGGGGGAGAGGGGGCACTAGCCATGAGACATTTAATGTAGCATAATTACAATAGACATCTTAATTATGCCACATAAGATTAAAATCCAATGGAAGTTTGTTACATAAAACTTAAATCCATCAAATATTTTACACCCATCTGGCAACAAAATAATCTAGTAAAACATAAATTATTGAAAAATGTAATTATTTATCATCTTAAAATCTAGCTCTCTCAGCTGGACTTGTTAATTTGATTAGAGTTAATGGCCCTCGTTAAGTTTGCCATGTCTTTTCTAAATCTGTATATTGACTGACTAGGTACACAAGAGCATGTCTTTATAAGGGAAACTGGTTTGCGAAGTGTGACCTTACGACTAGTAAACAAATTACAATTCGTGAGAATCAAAAGTAAGTGTATTGCAGTGAACCTGAAACATATCATAATGGACTACTGTCCTGCAGAACCTAAAGGGGTTCAATGCTGACCCAGCATGTGAGTATTCATCATGTGCCTCTTCCTTAGGACAGACACACAAGGAACTGCCAATATAAAGGGAACACCAACATAAAGTGTCTTAATAGGGTGTTGGGCCAGCGCGAGCCACCAGAACAGCTTCAATGCACCTTGGCACAGATTTTTACAAGTGTCCGGAACTCTATTGGAGGGACGCAACACCATTCTTCCGTGAGAAACTTCATCATTGGGTGTTTTGTTGATGGTGGTGGAAAACGCTGTCTCAGGCACTGCTCCAGAATCTCCCATAAGTGTTCAATTGGGTTCAAATCTGGTTACCGAGACGCCCATGGCATATGATCTACATCGTTTTCATGCTCATCAAACCATTCAGTGACCACTTGTGCTCTGTGGATGGGGGCGTTGTCATCCTGGAAGAGACCACTCCCATCAGGATAGAAATGCTTCACCACAGGATGAAGGTGATCACTCAGAATGGCATTTATTGGCATTTACCTTTCCCTCTAAGGGGTTGAGTGGACCTAAAACATGGCAGGAAAATGCACCCCACACCATACCAGAGCCGCCAGAACCCTTAATTTCCTCAAGTGTATATTTTATTTTGGCCCATACCTGTATTGATACTGCCCTATAAAGTTGTAAAACTCTCACCATGATACCGGGTCACACACACTGGCCACTGTTTCCATTAAGCTACTCAGATATGTCTTTCCTTTGACTGTGCCTCCGCGGTCGGGTATTAGCAGACGGTTTAAATAAACCCTTGCGCTCTCCTCCCAGCTCAACAGATCACTCATCCTCTCCCTCTGTCCAGCGCACATCTTCCGTTGGACATGCTTATCTGTGGCAGAGAATCTGTCTCATTCAGCTGCTTTCTCTTTGGGTAATCGATGTGGTTCCAGGAAATCTTACACTCCAGGAATCCAACACTCGTTTTTTTGACACTGAATGGTTTTACAAGCGGTTACTCCCACAAGCCAGTGTGGGAAAGTAGCCTGAACAGGTATTCAGGGGAAATAAATTCCAGACTGCTTGACGTGCGCACATAGCTCGTTAAGATACCCGTGAGAGCTATTTATCACTGGCCGTAAGGCCTGACACACAGCTCAATCTAAGTCGCTGAGCCTAAATATGGTTCCAGCATGCATATGTCGAATTTCACGCACCAAACCCAGAACAGAGGGCAGTTAAAAGAGCTAAACTGGGGCCAAATCCATTGTGTGCATACTGGACATTACCTAATGTTTAGCTTCCCATGATCAGGTGGTACACGGATACAAAATTGAGTGACGGACTGACATTGTTAAATCTCGTAGGGAGCCCCCCAGTGGAGCCCCCCCAGTGGAGCAGTACCCTCTCTATTGAGTGGCTCAAACACTGAGCTCCAGGTGAACTTCCACTAGGACAGTGCACGGTGGCTAAAGCCTCTGTGTTTTGTTTTCAGCAGTGCAATCACATTCAGGAATTAAGTCCACTTTCAGATCGCTTTCCCTCTCCACTATCTGGGAGAGCAGACATAATGTAAACACCTAGGTTCATCTAGGCTCTAATTAAATGCCAGTTTAATTAAAATAGGCTGTATTCCCACAAATGTCCTCTGAGGTGAAATTTGATCTGGTGTTCTGCAAAGCAGTTCAGAAACATCTGGACTTAATAGACGTGTTTGTGTTTGGGAGTGGGGATACATTCCGCCCAGCCCGCTGGCACGAAACAGAGACACGTTCGGGATTGCTGTTTCATTTGTTATTAAACAATTCCCTCTCATCAGCTTCATGAAGGCTCCTGAGGAATATTCCCACATTCCATAATACCATGGTAACCAAACAGAGATCCAGTTTGAGTATGTGCAAAATGAGAGCAAAAAAATAACAAAATAAAAAACCCACCTGAAAGTAAATTACAAGAAAATTACATAATTATTGATTACATTACGTTTCCATCACTACCAAAGCAAATTATGATTATTTATGGACATTTCATGACTGAAAACGTTGCTTAAAAGATGCAGAGCGTCGAGCACTGCGGAGCGCAGACCATACTGTGCGTGCGGTAAATGGCTGCAGCTCACTCCCCCAGACCCCGGAGATCATCGAGGGGAAACCGCTCTCGCTTTAAGTACAGTCTAATATCACTAAGCACTGTTCAGGGCAATGGCCCTTACAGGAGCCGTTCATGAATGCCTGGGACGCCCAGCCGAATACCTCACCTGGGGTTTTGTCTCTCATAGTTCTCCACCCCCCGCCGTGCCATTGTACCACCCTAGGAGTCCCATAATCGACACTCTCACCGCCTCTGGGCTCTGACAGAGCGTTCCCAAACGGAGTCGGGACCCACTGGTGGGTGATGAAAGGGGTGAAATGGGTTGTGAGATACACGCAGAAAAAAATAACTTGCTGTATGTTATAAACTTTCCACTTTCCACTGTCAAGTTGTAACACTGGTCCTGCAACACACACACAGCGCAGAGTAGGCCTACATGCCGTTGGTTTCATATATCTTTATACATTTTTGTATATTTAAGCATATGTCAGACTACATTTTAATAAGGGGTGTGGGGGGGTCACTGTAAAATGTAGTTGCTCGATTAAGATGATCGTGGGGCCAGGGCGTTCGTAACCACTGCTCCAAAGCAAAGTGCCTCTTTTTTTTTAAATGTGTAAAAATAAAAATGATGTGAAGATCCGCTTCACATCTTTTTTTTTTTTTACACATTTCGATATTCACGCGTTTTTCTCATTCCTTTTCAAGCATACCAAAGAAAGTGCTGCAATCTCCCTTCTGCTGAAAGCGTGTTCCACGACCCCATCAGTGGTCCACAGCGATCCGGAGAGTGTGCGTGATTGCTGATGAGCGAAGACAGTGTCGCAGGTCAAGACATGTGTGATGAATTCCACGTGACGTGCCCCCGCCCCTGCCTGGCCCCACCCCGGCCCCGCCCCTGCGTTTGGGGTGGACAGCTCACCCTGCGCCTGTCCCTCTGAAAACCCCATTTAACTGACGTGTCGGATCTATGCGCTGGTCTTTCGGCTCCCATTAGCACCGTCTTAAAAGGACGGCTTAAAAGGACTGCCGCTGTCATCACACTGCCCACTGCGCCGACACTTCTGAGACCACTGTGCGTCTGAGACCACTGTGACTTCTGAGACCACTGTGCGTCTGACAGGCGCCTTCGTGCTGTAGGGAGGGAAGGCTTTGAGAAAGGATGAGGATACTGCGACTGGATTCTGCTCTCAGGAAACAAATAATTGATGCCGCTCTTCAGCAGAGAAAGAATGTGTGTGCGTGTGTGTGTATGTGCGTGTGTGCGTGTATTTGTGCAGGTATGTTTGCGTACGCCATTTTTGGCTCATTTCTACATTTTGGGCACTCTGGGATGAGGATCATAAATCTAGCTAACTTCTGGATGTGTATGTGTGTGCCTGCAGGAATGTGTGTGTGTGTGTGTGTGTGCCTGCCTGCAGGAGTGTGTGTGTATGTGTGTGCATGTATGGGGTAAAGCATGCTCATATGAATGTGTGTGTGTGTATGTGTGTGCATGTATGGGGTAAAGCATGCTCATATGAATGTGTGTGTGTGTATGTGTGTGCATGTATGGGTAAAGCATGCTCATATGAATGTGTGTGTGGTCTTTGAGTGCCTGAAGGTATGTATCCAGTCCCGTGTGTGTTCACCCATTACATCATCATGGTAATGGAATGGTAATGGAATGGCAGGTAAAAAGAAATCCAGTAGACAAATCGCTGTAAAACTGTGTATATACGCAAAGAAGTTTCATAAATATGAATTGCAATTCCTAAATGTAAATTGCAGTTTATAATCATGAGTCACACTGAAACATAAACTGTAAACGCAAACTGGTGTTCAATCAACCTAAGCTCACTATGCTCCCCCTCAACCTATGCTCCCCCTTACCTCCAGACACCCATCACACCCTACACCCCAGCCAGACCCCTCCGCTCAGCCTCCTCTGTCAAACTGACTGTCCCATCCCTCCGGGTGCCTGGCAGCCGCTCCTCGCGGTCTCGCCTCTCATCTGTCCTAGAATTTTTACTAACCTTTTCCTTCCCAGTGTTACAGGTATGGTATGCAGCTGCCAACAATGATGTCTATCGCTGTATTACTGCACTGATCTCTTGCGCGAACTATGATTGTTCCTACCATGTATTAATGCACATCTTGTAAGTCGCTCTGGATAAGAGCGTCTGCTAAATGCTTAAAATGGTAATGTAAATGTAAATGCAAAAGAACAATCTGGAGATAAGTACACCTCTCATTTCACAAATTTATGCATCTGTGTTTATGTTCAAGACACTATGAAAGCATGCATAACTTTCATATTTAGGAGTGTCTGCATCTGGGCTTACATACAGAATTTCGACAGTGTTTTCACGCCAACTTGTAATTGTTTTTTATTTATTTTTAAAAATGTTATTTCAGATTTTACCCCCCGCTTTTCTCCCAGTTGCAGCCCCCGAACGGAACTCCCGGCCAGAGCCAAGATGGTGCAACTGGAGATCGAACCCAGGCTGCAGTGGGCAACCTGCACTTAGAACCTTAGAAAGTTCATTTACCAATTGCGCCACCCTTGTAATCGTGATCCGTCCATACGCATAATCGTGCCTGGCCTAGCCGAACAGACGCGGGATGGTTTCTTCCCCAGGACTGAGACGACTAGCAAACCAATGCTCCAGGTGCTGCGCGATAGTCTAAACCAGGCGTGGGCAATCTTACCCTGTGTGGGCCGGTGTGGGTGCAGGATTTTGTTCCAACTGAACAGTGACACACCTGATTCCACTAATCAAAGCCCTGATTGAAGACTGATTAGCTGATTAGTCAAACAGGTGAGCTACTGCTGGGCTGGAACAAAAACCTGCACCCACACCGGCCCACACAGGGTAAGATTGCCCACCCCTGGTCTAAACGCAGCCTAATTAATGCAGCGCAGACATCTGCATGATCTAGTGTGGATTAGGCAGTCCCAAGCAGAGTCACGTCAGAGACTTAAAATCATACCCGCTGCCAGTTTACTCAGCACTTAGCATAAAGAGCAGAGAGTTGAGGGTAATGGGCCCGCACTGGGCTGGGCGTCCTGATCTGGGAGGCCTGCTGGTGCATCGAGCAGAAATCAGGATGAGCGTTAACCCTCCGGGCCATCTCGTTCGTCGCCCAGACGTGGTTCCCAAGCTCGGGGTAATTAACTGGGCCATTACCGCGAACAAGGTTTCAAGTTGGAGCAATGGCACTGAGACTACAGGACTCTATGGCTCAGCCGTTCCTCTGAAGCCCACCCAGGGACAGAAAGGGAAAAGCAGCAGCAGTTTATCTTTCAATCACCATTATGTGTGTATATCAAATGGGAGTTTGGAATTAATTTTGGAGTTGTCGAATAAATACACAAATAAATGGATGAATATGTTTTTTTTGCTTCCTTTTGACTCCAAATTTGGAGTTAAATCTAATAACTGCAATTCCACATGTTAATTTCTGCCAATTCGCTTTTCTTAAATAGGTTTCAGATTTTTTCCCATTTTCTCCCAATTTGGTAGCCAATTACGCCCTCTATTTTTCATGTCAATCCCCCTCGTATTGTGAGTTCGCTGCCGTAGCCCTGTGACCAGCAGTGATAAAGGCGAAGTATCATCTCCTCCGAGGATTCTATACCATGCATGCCTTGCTCCAAGGTTGGTGGGGGTGGGGAGGAGGGGGGGGTAATGAGGCAGATGTGAGAGGCGCTGATGCATACGCGCATGATATTGAATATATTGTACATTCAGGAATAGGAATAGGAATATACTTTATTAGCCATGTTACACAAGGTAATTGGAATTGGTCTTTTTGCATATCTCTCCTGGATACACACACACACACACACATAGACCACTATAAATGTGTATTCCATCAGAGAGGTTCGAGTGCAGGGTCAGCAATAGTACAGCACCCCTGGTTCAGTGCCTTGCTCAAGGGCACTGCCACAGGAAGAGAACTAGCCTCCCTCCGGTTTCCAGTTAATAGTTTTTTCGTTTGGCCTTCCTGGGATTTGAACCAACAACCTTCCGCTTGCCAGCCCGTGTCGCTAACCACTGAGCCGCTGCCGCCTCTTATTTATATGGGGGTGGTGGGGGGCACAGCTGAGAGCTTGTTGGGGCCTGGCCCCCTCAGGTACCGGGCCACAGGGGGGTTCACTGGACTGAAATCCAGAGTTTTTTTAAAATAAATATATTTCTGATTTTTTCCCGTTTTTCTCCCAATTTGGTTGCCAATTAAACCCTCTTGTTTCAATTCCCCACCCCCACGAGTCCGTCGCCCGTCCTCCGGGAGCGAAACATACATTCCTGGTTGAGTGTTCCCGCCTCTTCCGAGACGGGAAGTCTTCCACGGACTCCTTAACCTTCTCCTCGACGGACTCGTGCCGGCTCTCCCTCCCCCCTCCCCCGGAGGCGGACAGCCAAATGCCCCCGCCTCCGATCGGACTGACGACCAGGGCCGGTCTGGTAGAGACGCGGGTTTCGATCCGCTTCCCTGACGGGCAGCGCACACCACTCCGAAGCGTGGTGCGTTAGACCGCTGCGCCATCCGCCAGCCCCAGAGTTTTAATAGGATCAGTCACCTGGCAGACCGAGCTGATTGAGTATTTTAAAATGAAACCCCAGGGGACCCGTTTAGCAGGTCAGTTACAAACACAGGGCAGGTGAGTTTCCCTTACCTGGACAATTTACAGGCACTTGATCCACTGCGACAAACGCTTTCCCTGAGTTAAATATTCTCACGCAGGCTTTTATGGCCACGGTTATTTGAATACCGATCCCGAACGGCAGAAGCCTCGTCCATCGGCAGAATTAAGACCGAAGAGCTCTTCAGCAGTGTATCTGTCAGACACAGAAAATCCTTTTCAGCTCTCCTAAGACTGCGGGGCCATTAGTCACTCATTCATTATTTACCACTTTAAGAGCCTTCACTCCCTTCAAGAGGCATTCTGTGGTCATCTACATCTGTCAAGGGCAAAACAAAGCTCCCTAAATCACACCTCGCATTCATTATGCAGGATAATCAATTGTATTAATCACATTCGACTTAATGCAGGGGCCTGAACCGAGATGTGACACGGAGAGGAACCGCACTCGCTGGGACAGAAGAAAACATGATATTAATATACGATGCCTACGACAGAACAAGTCACTCAAGGTGAACTTGCATTCGACTAACGTTAACCAACATTAACATTTCATCTACACTTGAATGCCAGGAACGGTTAACTGTTAATGGTGCTGTTGAGCAGGAACACATTTTTGACTGGCCACCGCACGCGTTCAGCAACACAAACAGGGAGCAGGACAGACACTGCGCCATCACTGCCATCAAACATCCCTCATTAAAGAGCTACAGCGAAGATTGGTGTTGCTTTGCACACAAGCTTTTTTTCTTCCCAAGACTGGATTACTTGCAGTCTCTATCACAGGAAGCAATGAAACATTATTAAAAAAACTAATCTCTCCCTTGCACACAATAATGTGGCTGTTAAGAGTGAGAACAGCCAGGGCCCGCCCACCCAGTAGGCAACTCTACGCAACTGCCTGGTGTGGCATCACCACCCCGGATGGCTCTAGTACCACCCCTAGCAGAATAGCAAAATTAGCATTGCTACATATACTAGGTAATATTTATGACCAACTGAATTTCTTATTGTCATCAACATTTGATTTCAATGCCAATGACCCTGACCAACCCAGTATAAACAGAGTTATTAATTCTCTGTGCGCGACCCCTAAACATTGATGTATTGAACTGATTTTTATACTGCCGGGTTTTCTCATTGAGTGGATAAAAATTCCAAGCGTGTGACAACTTCATGTTTTTTTGACACACCATAATATTTATATATATATATATATGTGTGTGTGTGTGTGTGTGTGTGAGTGTGTAGAAAGGGGGGCTTGCCACAAAAATGAAAATAAAGTTAGGTAGCTTGCCCTCCTCAAAAGAAGCCTTAGGCAACAGTTGCTGTGTTTCGTTGCTAGTAGTCACTCTGGGTGAATGAACAAATCGACTAACGTTTACTAACATTAACATTTCATCTACACTTGAATGCCAGGAATGGTTAAGGTTAATCTGAAATAAAAATCACTTTCTAGCGAATGAGATAGCTTTCTGGCTCAATCTGTTGCTAGTTAGCGGCAGGGGTGGAGGGTGGTGAATTGTGTGTTTGTTTCAGATGGGTAAAATTACTACCACCACACAGCCCCTGAGCACCCCCCATTCACACACCTGAATTTAAACTGCCGCATCAATACCTGATTAATGCTATCAACACAGTGAACTGCCCAAAGGCCTATAGTGCACAGCCAGAGAGCCCTACAAAATATAGGGTTTCCTTCCCAGGGTTACAGGTATGGTACGCAGCTGCCTACAACCATGTCTATCGCTTTATTACTGCACTGATCTCTTGCGCGACCTATGATTGTTCCTACCATGTATTAATGCACATATTCTGGATAAGAGCGTCTGCTAAATGCTTAAATAATAAATAACTATTTTTAAATATATATATCAAATAAACTTTTTCTAAGATCCGCAATCTCACACAAATCCGTTATTACTGAGCATTAACTAGGCTGAATTTGAACAGGGAGGCTGACCCCAGCCTTAAAATGAGTCATAGAAAAAATAATATTAAACTTCTTTATGAATGATCTGAGATTAGGGAAAGGTTAATGTTATCATAAATATGCTTGAAGTGCAGTTTCATTGGAAGTAATTGGATCGTGCACCCTGCAGTGTAGACCCAGATGGGCTTCCCAGGCCAAATGAGAAGCACAAAGATGAGACGAGAGAGGGAAAGTGGTATTTTGGTCTCACTGAAGAGTGAACTGATCATTTCTCTCACTTTACTAAGAGGCCAGATTCCACTCCTTTGCGTCCTGAGTGGAGCACTCTCTGTGTTGAGACGGATGGTAAAATTCCATCGTGGAAGGGATTCGCAATTAGTCACCGTGACAACGTTAGAGGAATTCAGTCAAGACAGCGTGGGCAGAAATTCTGCCACAAGAATTGTACCAGGCACAGTGCTGCCGCTGGTACAGCGTTTTAACAAACACGGGCCGTAGTCTATAGCCGTGTTTGATAGGAGCGCTTTCAGAACCGGGATAAAAGATTGAACAAGGCCATTTTGTTTTATTTCAAAACATTCAGGATGTTCCCCACACCAATCAAACTGACCAAAGCACCAATGTGTTTGACCGTCACCTCGTAGGTCAGGCTCAGGCCTGCACCAGGAGCCTCTATGAGATCTGGAGACCCAGAGCACTGAAGACTGACATTGCCTAGAGGGTGGAGATTAGTGGTGAAAGGTCACAACAGGCTAATTGGCAACATGCCTGTGGCAAAACCAGTCCTCAGATCAAATGCACTTGCTTTTCTTTTCTTTTATTTCTTTTAAATAATTTTTCTCCCATTTTTCTCCCAATTTGGTAGCCAATTAGACCCACTATTTCTATGTCAGTTCCCCCCTAGTAATGTGATTTCGCTGCCGTAGTCCTGCGACCGGTAGTGACAAAAGCAACCTGACGCCTCTTCCGAGACGGCACTCGCCAAGTGTCAACCATAACCCGGTGCTCCAGAGCCACTCCTGTGCATAGCGAACGTCCTGTCGGCTTCCCTCCCCCCTCCCTGGGGCGGACAGCCAATCGCCGCCCCCGGTGGCGCTCCCGGCCAGAGCCGACTCTGGTGAGATGGGGAATTGAACCCCCGGTCTCCGTGGTGCACTTGCTTTTCTTTAGATGCCATCGACTGCCTTGACAAGTGCAGTATGCTAATCAAGCTTTTGATAAAACATCTGTCCTAGTTCCTGGCAAATCCACTGTGCTGCCAAAGCATATGGAAGACCCTTTCCTAAATCTTAATGATCTAATTGAGTGTCAAATCACAGGGTATTCCCTGTGTTAGTATCTTGCCAACTGAAATGCTCAAAACTGCTGTCACTCTGATCTCCACCCATACTTATACTGTAATAGCTCTGTGGTTCATTCATTTGTTACCAGAAGGCACTCAAATGTATTTAATGATTACCATCAAACGGCAAAGGCAGGTGCCCACTTGAGCCTGTGGTAACAACACTGTTCCACTTTGTAGCGCTATCCATAACCGTTTATAAGCAGTCATAACCGTTATTTTAGATTTTCATCTTTGAAAGAATTCTGCACCGCAATCATTTTTAATAACAACGTGCTTTCTTTTCCCAGCCGATTTAGTAGCCATTAGCCATGTGTGCGCAGAGACTCTCTTCAGAAAGATCATAGCTATTTGCCGTTGGGGGAAGAAATGAGCGGGGCGCGGGGAGGAAGCTGTGATTGAATCCTGTCAAGGCAGAGTTATCATAATCTATATGTGAGCGGCTCCTCTGAGACTCACTTCCTCTTGATGTGAATAAACAGAAACCACCGCACGCTCCTCCACCATATGGCGCGCTGCAGCAGCAGCTTAATTACAATGCGGCAGGCTTCCTGTCTGCTTCTCTTTCACATAAAAGAGCATATGAAACAATTCATAAATATTGTTTTCCTTAATCTGAGCATTCATTGACAACAGAGAAGCTCCTCGGTTGGACATGTTGAACACGGCGGCGTCTTTTTGCTCGCAGCGGCGGCGTCTGCTCTTGAACCCGACAGCCTGGACGTGTGGGCAGGTGGGGTGGCTCGGTGCTCGGGGAGCTGTGAGAAAAGCAGCTTCTCTCAAAGCAAGTAAACACGCAGATGTGTATAAATGGATAACAATTCTAAAGTAATGGGTTTGATTCCACCGGCCATGCCGGAGTCGGCTCTGGCCGGGAGTGTCGCTGGGGGGCGGCGATTGGCTGTCCGCCACAAGTTTTATTTTAATTTTAATTTTATTTAACCTTTATTTAACCAGGCAAGCCATTAAGAACAAATTCTTATTTACAATGGCGGCCTGGCAAAAGGCAAAGCCTCTTGAGGGAAGGGGAAAGGGGCTAAAAGGGAATGTTAAAAGGTAAGTTAAAAGACAGCAGCACACATCCAAACATTTCCAAGTTTCCCTTACAAACAGATCAGGCAAAATAATAAAAGAGCAAAGAACTGGTGCAGAACAAGAGAGCCCAGTTTAAGACAGACAGGCAAAACAAACAGCAGCAGCAAGAGTGGGGAGGGAAGCCAGCAGGACGTTGCTGCACGCAAGTAGCTCTGTAGTACCGGGTTACGGTCAACTGCCTGGTGAGTTCCAGCTCGGAGGAGACGGTTCAGTGCCTTTGTCACTGCTGGTCTCAGGACTTGCAGCAAGCTCTCACGAGGGGGATTGACATTAAAAATAGCAGGTGTAATTGGCTACTAAATTGGGAGAAAATGGGATCAAAAAAAGTCTAAAGTGAGATAATTTTCAATGAACAAAGAACCATTTCCAAACCAAATAAATAAGAAAAGAAAAATACCGTTTTGTGAAAATAAAAAATCAATTTCATATGAGGAATCTCTTTATGGGCTCCCAAAAGGAGTTCTGCCATATCAGACACTTTGGAATGCTTGTGCAAAATGCTTTAATTATTTTTGAATGGATATATAAATATAAATAATATAAAGTCCTGTTTAACAGGTTTTTAAACAATCAAGTTTTTTATTTTTGTATTCCTTAGTGGATAATTGATTATCTAATTGCGTTTGGTTTCCCATTGTTCTCCATTCCATTTATTGCCACATCACAACACAAAGGGAAATCAATTCATGTTGGCCCTGAGACTTCATAGGAATGCAATTATATTGTATGTCTCACATGTACAGTTCTGTGGAAAGGGATTCAAATATTATAATAGGATACTTGCCATGAGCAATTTGTACATAAAATAACTTAATTCGTAATGCTATGGGCTATTTTAAACTGTATATTTGTTATCACAATCTGTAATGTTTTCCAAACATTATGTTAAAAATATTAAGGGGCCTCCCTTTCATATTAAGTGTAATTGTGAGGAATGGGTTAGTGCATGATAGGGCTCTACATATAGACTTTTATCATTAAAAAGTGCTGGTTGCTTCACTCAATTTACTTAATACTGACAGATATGTTCTCCTTAGCCTCTGAAATTAAGTGCGGTTGGATGAGATGGACATTAAATTGCATGTGTAGGGCAGTAATAATGAAGAAAATGCAAAAGCCCAGAAAATAGGTGGTGTCCTGAATAACTATACTTAAGTGGGTCACTCAGGTGGGGCATCCAGGTAAATCATTGGTTCCCGGGGCAGTGATGCACCCTGGAATTGCCTGGAATTGATTCCTGACCGTGCCATTGGCAGGAAATCCTGCCTGGCCCCTGCTTAACCCTTTGAGTTTAACTGTCACACTCTGATGTTCATTCTAGAATGTGCCATAACATACCAGTCGATTGAAACTGATGACATCATAAAGGTGATGGGCCCTTTATGATGTCATCAATTACAATGGACTAGAATTGACAAGACAAAACATTACACAATCGGCCAACTTTGTGAACCCCATTTTTACAAAAATAGGCATAATCAATTTTCAGCAGAGCTCATGACCACTCTAATTGTAGTTGTGGTGAAGCAGTGAGGTCTCTTACAGAAAGTGCGGACTCTGCTGATGCTATGGACGGAGAGAAACTATCATTGCAGGCTTTTGTTGTGAGATTTCTAAAAGACGATTCATGCGCTAACCTACCCAAACTGTAAAGGGCGGTGATGTCACAGTGGAATGAGAGATCTAAGCCTTGATCTTCAATCTAGCTAACTATATTAGCAATTCCTCAGGGTCTCTCCTGCTCTCTCTCTCTCTCTCTCTCTCTCTGCAGTAATGCAGCTCTCTCTACCAGACACACCCGAGCTTCAGGGATTTTTAAGCATGTTTGGAGTCAGATAATCGACACGCTTTTAATTTTTGTTGGTCTATCCCTTTGTTGGCACGTGACCCTTGCTGTGTGAATTAAAATGCCAATGCTGCCACTGACTGGGCTATTTTGGAATGTGTGTGTGAGCACTGCAGAGTTTAGTGATTTGGGAAAGTGAGGCTTGCAGCTTGCAGCTGATTCCACTGGGTGTGCAACGACTCTTTTAATGTCTCTTTCCCCTTTATGAAAAAGAATACATGTACATATTTCCTGGGCGGATAATTTTCTTGTTAATTGGTTGTTGGCAACGTTTTTTTAAATGCAAAGATTACAGATTTTTTTCAATGAGAACATATGCGCCACAGCCTTTTTTAAATGTTTTGTTCCGTTGCTTAATACATTGATTACACTGCTTATCTTCAAAGGCTAATTTGTTCTCAAATGTCGTAAATGTCAGGTGGAATTTCTTAAGTGGAGTATTAAATCTTGGCACCAAAGCACAAAAAAATAAGACTTGCTCAGCTGAATCTGTTCCTGAAAGATAAGGAGAATGTTGAAGCAGTTCAGGCTGAATGCATTCCTTAATTATACAGGGGTGTGATTCCAGTAAAAACGGTTTTAGCATAATAATGTGGAGCCTGGTGGTATTCTGCCTGCCCCTAAAACTGAGTTATACAAAATGTCCCCTTTATTACAGAATTCAGGGACACACATGCAAGACAACCTCTCTCGAGACAGACATAGTCTCTTCTAGACTTTAAAAAATGTTATTTAAAAAAATTTGTTTCTGATTTTATCCCATTTTCTCCCAATTTGGTAGCCAGCTACACCCGTTATTTTCAAGTCAATCCCCCTCTCGTAATGTGAGTTCGCTGCCGTAGCCCTGAGACCGGTAGTGACGAAGGCGACCTGACGCTTCTTCCGAGAAGGCACTCGCCAAGTGTCGACCGTAACCCGGTACTACAGTGCCACTCTTATGTGCAGCGAACGTCCTGTCGGCTTCCCCCCCCCTCCCTGGGGTGGACAGCCAATCGCCGCCCCCGGTGGCACTCCCAGGCAGAGCCGACTCTGGCGCGGCCGGTAGGATGGAACCCCGGTCGCCGTGGCCAGCGTCAAACGTTGTAACCGCTGGACCACGCGGAGGCCCCGCTTCTATACTTTTTGAAAGGATGGTTACACTTAACTACAATAATTCTAGTATCCGGCATTGTCATGACCCTTAGACCCCAAAATGTGTGCGATATTGGTCTGACTACTGAACGGTTAAGGTCTAACAAGCGTGTGTGAGAAATGACAAGAGGCAGCTTCCACATTTCAAACAGGGAACGAGGTGGCCACCTCTCTGGGTCCAGCCTTGGTTTATTTCTCTCCATTTAGGAGCGCAGATCGTTTATTTAGGACAAACAAAGAACGTGAAACACAAGACGAGCTTTAAAATTGGGGTCCGCTCACCAACGAGAACCAAACAAAAGGAAAGGTTGGCCAACTTCAGTGAAGAAGCCACATGACCGTCGTTAATGTTTCTCTTTTCCAAACTCTGGAATACTTCTCCCCCACTCCTGCTCCGCTCCACGCCTGCTCAAGGTGAGGCCACTCCCTTTAAGGGAAGCGCCTGTGTGCTGCGTCATCACGTCACATCACGTGCCCAAAAGAAAACACTAAAGTGTGTTTGCGTGCGTGTGTGTGTGTTTGTGTGAGAGAAGTGTTAACCTAACCTGTCACAGTATGCATCACAGATATAAAATGAGTTACGAAAATGTGGCAACTGAAAAAATACAGGCAGTGGACAAAAGAACAGTGTTTCAACAGTTGAAGGGTAATGGTGGTCTGTTATGGTGGGTGGTGTATTTCCCTGGCATGGGTTGGGTGAACTCGATGTCGATGTCAAGTGTTACTTCATGGTACTGAGTGATTAGCTTCACTGCAGAGAGGAGGGGGTGTGTTTCAAGATGTCAATGTCTCTATCCACAGAGCACAAGGAGTCACCCGATGGTTTGGGCAGCATGCCTGATCTCAACCCCATCGAGCCTTTATGGGAAATTCTGGAGCGGCGCCCGAGACAGTGTTTTCTACTTCCATCACCCAAGGATGAGGACTGACAGGAGAGACTCTATGCCACAGCGCACACAGACTGCACACAGGCCCAACACCCTGTTCAGTGAAATTATACTGGAGCTTTCTAATTCACTACATACATTTACATTTACATTTTAGGCATTTAGCAGACGCTCTTATCCAGAGCTTACACAGTTTACATTTCTTTACATACAATCCATTTATACAGCTGGATATTTACTGAAGCAATTCAGGTTAAGTACCTTTAGCTCAAGGGTACAACAGCAGTGCCCCACCTGGGAATTGAACCTGCAACCTCCAAGTTACAAGCCCAGCTCCCTAACCATTACACTACACACCTTTAAGACACTATTTTTTTTTTTTTTTACAATATGAGAGAAGTAACATTTGCCCAAGCCGTCTCCTTTAAATCCCTTTCTGGAATGTAGTGAAACCCACAGCTGTGTGCATTCCCAGTGAACCATGGCTCAAACAAGTGTTTGCATGTGCCTGTCTTGGTGTGGCTGTGTATGTGTGTAGGGTGTATATGTATGTATATATTTAGAATGTATGTATTATATAAAATTTCATTAAGTTTGACCATATAGGGAACAGGTAGTTCTAATTGAGTAATTTATGATTTAATCAAAAGGGGTGGGATTAAAAAAGTGTATACTTCTTCTCACTCCTTTTCAAATATGTAAAAAAAAAAAAAAGTCCATTGTTTGTTGTTGTGTTTTTTTTTTTTCTCCATTGTTTTCATTTCATTATAATGGCTGTTAAGGCTACAGGACTGTATTGGTATATACCAATAAAATGAAATAAAATTCTATCTATCTATCTATCTATACTGGAGCTTTCTAATTCACTACATACCTATGTGACACAATTTTTTTATTTTTTTTTACAACAAGAGAGAAGTAACACTTGCCCAAGCCATCCCCTTTAAGTCCCTTTCTGGAATTTTTTTATTTAAAAAAAATATAATTAACCTTTATTTAACCAGGCAAGCCATTAAGAACAAATTCTTATTTACAATGGCGGCCTGGCAAAAGGCAAAGCCTCTTGAGGGAAGGGGAAAGGGGCTTAGCCTTATAACGAAATACGGGCATATAGGCCACCTATTTGTTGCAAAGTAGTGATGCGTTAATTCTTTCGTTGTGAATTAAAGTTGTTGTGGAATGTAGTGAAACCCACAGCTGTGTGCATTCCCGGTGAACCGTGGCTCAAACAAGCATGTGCCTGTCTTAGCACCTGCTTGTTCACTTATTAGAATGAGCAATTCTGCCCGTGGCATCTGAGAATTAGCACCCATCTGAAATCTTGCACTCACACATGCATTCTAATCCCATCTATTGATTAAGACTTTTGAATTAGAAATGATTTTTCACATTGCTCTCCTATCAAGTTTGAGGTCTACAGGTTTCTCCAGCTACCAGACCTAATTTGATGTGAAGTTAACGGAGAAAATTCAGCATTCAAAACATCGCTCACTCACGAAGAACCTTTTTTTTTTTATGGCTCTTATTTATCACCTGGTTTCTAAGATATCCCGTATCTGTTGTTTGACGATAGCGGGAATTTTTAATTACTTTCCACGCGTTTAATTAGCTTCGCATATTTTTATCTTGTTCGGGGGGCGGGGACTGAAGATCATTTTGAAAGCCACTAGCAGTAATAAAAAAAAATAGGTGTTACAAGCAGAGAAGAAGGAGAAATCCAATAAATGATATTCACAGTAATTAGAGCAGGCACCAGGCTTGGGGGGCCGTCTTCCCCCTGCCTTCCCCCCGCCAAGGGCGCCACAGTCTGCCTGCTCGCGCTCAAAGGTCGGGCTTTTCACTCCCGGAGCTCAACGCACCGCACTGTACAGAATGAAAAAGGGCTTTTCTGCAATCTATCACTTCTCTTTGTGAGCCCACATCCATCATCTCCAAATACAGCTGACACCCACTTTGTCTGAGTTCTTCCCGACTGACTTGTGACTCAGTGGTGCGTTAGGGGACCCGGGCGAGGAGTCGGGGGGAGGCACGGGGGGCCCACCTTCACGCTGGCACCAGAGCCAGGGGAAAAGACTAAATCATATATAAACACAATCAAACGCACTTGACAGAGATTCATTAATTGGAGCTGCCACACCCATGATTTCAACCTTCAAAAGCTGGCCTGTGGTTATCAAGAAGGAACGGGCGGAGAAACAAACGCCATTTGTCAACTCTCTCTCTCTGTCTCTAGAGAAAGTCCCACGGACAGAGACAAGGCATACCCGACACGGGACTGTGGTGTCCAGTGGTTTATCGCGGTACTTTTGGGTTTATCATGGTTCTGTGTGGCTCAGTAGGTAGAGCGTGGTTCTGTGTGGCTCAGTAGGTAGAGCGTGGTTCTGTGTGGCTCAGTAGGTAGAGCGTGGTTCTGTGTGGCTCAGTAGGTAGAGCGTGGTTCTGTGTGCCTCAGTAGGTAGAGCGTGGTTCTGTGTGTCTCAGTAGGTAGAGTGTAGTTCTGTGTGGCTCAGTAGGGAGAGTGTGGTTCTGTGTGGTTCAGTAGGTAGAGTGTGGTTCTGTGTCAGGGTAGAGTGTCAGTAGGTAGAGTGGTTCGTGGTTCTGTTCTGTGTCTCAGTAGGTAGAGCGTGGTTCTGTGTGGCTCAGTAGGTAGAGTAGGTGGTGTGGTTCTGTGTGGCTCAGTAGGTAGGCTGGTTCTGTGTGGCTCAGTAGGTAGAGCGTGGTTCTGTGTGGCTCAGTAGGTAGAGCGTGGTTCTGTGTGTCTCAGTAGGTAGAGCGTGGTTCTGTGTGTCTCAGTAGGTAGAGTGTGGTTCTGTGTGGCTCAGTAGGTAGAGCGTGGTTCTGTGTGGCTCAGTAGGTAGAGCGTGGTTCTGTGTGGCTCAGTAGGTAGAGTGTGGTTCTGTGTGGCTCAGTAGGTAGAGTGTGGTTCTGTGTGTCTCAGTAGGTAGAGTGTGGTTCTCAGGGTTGGGTTGTAACGGAATACATGTAACGGCGTTACGTAATCAGAATACAAAAATTAAGTAACTGTATTCAGCTCGCGTTACATTTGAAAAACGAGTAATCTGAATACAGTTACTTTAATAAACCTGAAGTGAATACATTTTGGATTACTTCTTGGAATTCTTGGTGGAAAGTTTTCCTTACAAACATTAATGAGCTGATATTCATTACTAAAGTTACAGCATGAAATTATCACGCCTACATGATTATCATCACACAGCTCACGAAAACTACAGCCGCTGCACAGAACCAAAAAACTGCGTTAAAAAAAAAGCGTTTTAAAAAAAGCGCACGCCCACACTCCGACAAACATTGATAGGGATAAGATGGAAGAAAAGTCAGCTTTTAGTTTGTGGCGTTATCGACACAATTTCCAGTTTAAAGAAGAACATGGGAAAATCTGTCGGTCCAGTGTACCTTGTGTCTTCCAGGAATAAAGATACTGTCGGCATCAAAGGACTCGACTTCGAATCTTAAAAAGCACTTGGAGTAAGTCGACGTTAGCTAACCTTCAGTTTAATGAACACAGTTCTGCAGTAATTTGCTGTTACCTGACCTTAGCCTACGGTTTGAGGCATCGCATTAACTGCTCTGCTAATTTTATACTGCTTTCTATATTGTTGAAACGATGACATTTTATTTTATTCTTTTTCTTTTTCCCAGTTTTCTCCCAATTTGGTAGACAATTGTACTCTACTATACGTAAATTACGTTATGCACTGCCGAGCATTCGCCGCTACACAGCCCGCCAACACTGGCACTTTTCTAAGCCATATCCCTTACAAGTCGCTGTTATTCCAGTGCCAAAAAAGTTTCAAAAGTTATTACATTGTTTCAGATGCTGTGTTTGAGTTATGCTAATGATGAGCCATCAAAACAGTAAAAGAACTTGCCTTTCAATATCCCTTTGCTTTTTATTATGATTAGTTTTGAATCTGTCCATTCTAATTCCATAACATGTTAATGACGACGACTACAACAAAAATGCAGATACAATGTTGTATATATTTAGCTAAATTGACATCTCAAATGTATTAGTATTTATTATTAAATGAACAGAAGCTGACCTGACCTCAACACAGTGGAAAGTTGAACATGACATCCTTTTTCAAAGTGTAATGCATAATAACTATTTAAATGTATTACTGATCAAATAAAAAGTGAACATGGCGTGTGCAAAAGTTTGAGCACCCTTTTAGTACTAAGTAGCACCACCTTTGGCTATATAACAGCTTCCCAATGTCTCCTGTACCCCAAAACATACCCATCTGTGATGGAAAAAGTAAGTAATCCAAAAGTATTCTAAAAGTAATCTGATTACGTTACTTGTTTGAGACATGTAACTGTATTCGTATCGGATTACTTTCAGAGCCGTGTAATCAGTAATCAGGCACTAATTACATTTACAAAGTAACCCTCCCAACCCTGGTGGTTCTGTGTGTCTCAGTAGGTAGAGCGTGGTTCTGTGTGGCTCAGTAGGTAGAGCGTGGTTCTGTGTGTCTCAGTAGGTAGAGCGTGGTTCTGTGTGTCTCAGTAGGTAGAGTGTGGTTCTGTGTGGCTCAGTAGGTAGAGCGTGGTTCTGTGTGGCTCAGTAGGTAGAGCGTGGTTCTGTGTGTCTCAGTAGGTAGAGTGTGGTTCTGTGTGGCTCAGTAGGTAGAGCGTGGTTCTGTGTGGCTCAGTAGGTAGAGCGTGGTTCTGTGTGGCTCAGTAGGTAGAGCGTGGTTCTGTGTGGCTCAGTAGGTAGAGTGTGGTTCTGTGTGGCTCAGTAGGTAGAGTGTGGTTCTGTGTGGCTCAGTAGGTAGAGCATGGTTCTGTGTGGCTCAGTATGTAGAGTGTGGTTCTGTGTGGCTCAGTGGGTAGAGCATGGCGTTGGCAACACTTAGGTTGTGGGTTCGATTCCCACTGGGACCACATACACTGAAAATGTTTGCATTCACTACTGTAAGTCGCTTTGGATAAAAGTGTCTGCTAAATGGCATATATTATATTATTATTATATTATTATTATTTTGTTCCATTACATTACAGTTTCTTACATGACTTCAATTACAGAGTCAGAAGAAAGACTAGGGAGGAAAAATGTCACCCATCGCATGTGGTTATTAAAAAAAAGAAACCTTTTTTTTAAAGATCCGGGGCTTTTCTAAAAACATGAAGCCCCCTCCTCGCGCCGCCCCTGCATGACTGAGCACACCAGTGGCACAAGGCCCGCTCTTGTAGAACTGTACTTTTTCGTGAACACTTATAAAGGATATACGTACACTTTCCCAGTTTGAAACACAGAGAATTGACCACACCTTGCTGTTGCTGAACCTTTCGGCTGATGCACAGTTTGGCCAGTTTGGCCAGTTCATTTTGGTCATTTATGGACACACCAGACTGTGTTTGTGAAGTAAGTCAAAGTTATGGGCAGAAAGTGTATTGAATCCAGGCCTGTGCTCTGGCCCAGCTCACTATCGCTTTACACAATTGGAGCAGTCTCAGTAGTTCCAGCGGTGAACTTAATTAAACTTAAATCAACTCAAGGATGGAACTTTCCAATTTAAATGACAGAGAGTTTGCCATCATAGTGCCTTTGCGTTTTTAATTCTTAAATGTTATTTCGAACAATTACTCAACTACAAATAAAGTGTGTATGCCACAGTAGTGTCACTGTTGCATTTTTTAAAATATCAAATTCAAGATTTCTATAAAAATCAGCATATAGCCGTTTCCTTTACAAAGTTCCTGAAGTGGATTACAATTCATGTGCCTCCAGATGAATTCCGCACATCCCACACCGTCTTAGTGTCTCAGATGAAAGGTGGCATGGGCATGAATTAAACATGAAAAGATATTCTCGAACAGCCCACCTGAGTCTCGGAGAGTTCAGTCTTACCCCGGCCGTGCGTCTGTCACGGATGGCGTCCCTGGTCCCGGCCGTCAGCGCTAATGCCCAGGAGGCACCGCTGGCAGTTCACACTCCTTTCTACTTCAAATAAGGCAACTTCAAAAACTTCAAAGCGTCAGGTTCCATCTTTTAAGACGTGGATGAGTCGTGGCTCAGCCCGGAATTTTAGACAGCCAGTCCTGCTGAGAATACAGAGAAGTGGGTGAGCGTCTACTGCAATGTCTGCTATCGGGAGCCGACTACAGAACGCAGAAAGAGAGAGAGGACGAAATAACAAGGACCCCCCCCCCCCAAACAAAAATTAAAAACCGTCCATATTGTCGTGATGTTGATTGATCGCAGATCGTTTTAATCTCACAGTCACGTGTTGATAATGGCTCAGCGCTGAAGTGAATGCAGATCGGATCAGTGCCGATACACGGAGGTGAGCTGCACATGAAGGGAAAATAACACACAGCTCCCACTTCCCACTTGACAATCAATTAAGTGGGTAAATACGATGGAAATAATGACTCTTTATGAGTGGCCATTTTAATGACATGTTTCTGCCTATTAAGTTAATTACCATACTTAATTGGCACTGCTTAGTTTTGCAGTGTTTAGTACACAGTGGCTAAATGCATTTATTCCTATGCATTTATTTATGTCTCTTCGTTGTTGTCTCTTTTTTTTTTAACCCTGAGCGCTTGTCAAAGACTAATTCCAATGTATGTATGTACACTATATGGCCAAAAGTCAGTGGACACCCCTACTAATTATTGAGGGTTTCTCAGGGTTTGGGATAGGCCCCTTAGTTCCAGTGAAGGGTATTCTTAATGCTACTGGATACGAATATATCTTAGCCAATTGGGTGCTTTCAACTTTGTGGCAACAGTTTGGGGAAGGCCCTTTGCTGTTCCAGCATGACTGTGCACAAAGCGAGGTCCATAAAGACATGGTTAGACAAGTTTGGTGTGGAGGAACTCGATTGGCCTGCACAGAGCCCTGACCTCAACCCCATTGAACACCTTTGGGAGGAATTGAAACGCCGATTGCGAGCCAGGCCTTCTCGTCCAACATCAGTGCCTGACCTCACAGATGCTCTTTTGGCAAATTCCCACAGACACACTCCAAAATCTTGTGGAAAGCCTTCCCAGAAGAGTGGCAGCTGTCATAGCGGCAAAGGGGGGTCCAACTCCATATTAATGGCCATGGTTTTAGAATGGGATGTCCAACAAGCTCATATAGGTGTGATGGTCAGGTGTCCACTGACTTTTGGCCATATAGTGTATGTAAGTATGTACTACATATGGCAAATAAACTTGGAACTTGAGACTTGGTCTTGGGCATTGGCAGGAATCCATGTCGCTGAATCAAGAATCCCCAACAAACAAACTTTGAGCTTGAAACTTTTCTATTTATTTGTCTATTTTTTATGCATTTCTGCCAGGCAAAAGTGTGCATATAATATAAAGTGTATATATCTGCAAGATGTACATTTCTGAAAGACGCACATCATATTTTTACATCATATATAAAATATGATATACATCGCTTGTGGCCACGTGAGTTCCATTGCCATCCCTGATGCTCAGATGGCTTCCAGTGTATTTATTTCATTTCATTTCTTTGTTTGTCAGGGACACAGCAAAAGGACTGTAACAATGTTTTAAAAACACAAGCGACAGATGCACTGCATCAAGTGTTTATAGCCAAAGGCTCATTTCCAACACCTGACCCCAATAAAGTACAGGGGGAAAAAAGTATGTATCAAAGAAATACAAACAAACAGAGCAAAATACACATGCACATCCATCCACTCAATGAAGCAATGAATAGCAAACAATAAAACAAAAACGAAGCACAAGCAACTCTAAATGACACAATGTACGCCCCCATCAGAGAGATGATGTCCACAGCTTCCCCCCAAAGTCAGTACGTCCACGCGCACGTGTCCTGACCCTGTAAAGCTTAATTGAGCCACAGAATATATTCACGCCGTGGCCCTACAAAGAATAAACGAGGTAGTTTCTAGTTTCTCCTTTTCAGACGTCATAATGAAAGCATGTCTATTGGGGGGTTGGTCATGTGATAATAACAGGGTAATCATTACTAAGCACTGGATGGCCTCACCACGACAGCAGCACACCATTGTTGTGGCTCTGCAGCGTGGCTGACACTTCTGCTCGCGTGTGTGTATAGAACACGTGTAATGCCGCACAGTGCAGGCGGGCATAAGCAATCCTTTAATTGTGCTTGAGTGGCGGTTCCTTTGAGCGCAGAAACCCGCTAATCGTCACAGCGCCTCCTCTCAGCCCGCCAGCGCACTCAGGCGTAGCTTTTCATTTACAGAACGAGTAAAAGATTCTGTTTAAAGTCAACTGCGATAACAACGTGTGGAAGTAATCGTTATTATTACTACAATTAGAACTACCATGGTTACCGAATAATCATTTTTTTTTATATGAAAGTCTGAACATAACACAACATAACAGAGGGGTAATCATTTAAATCCATTTTCATAATTAAAGAAGTAATACTTCTCGGCGTTTCAACAGCCACATTATATTACTGCAAAGGCAGCATGTTTAAATGTTTAATGTTTAAAACTCCTAAAAGTACAGTGCACTCTTGGACCAGGGGTGATACAGAATCCCTACTCTCCCCATTCAATACCAGCTCACTCTCACGTTGCAGTAACCCTTGGGAAACAAGTCCTTCAAAATGACTGCAGATAAACACCGATGCACTGGAAAGGGAAGTAGCCAGCAAGTAATCATTTTCTTACTACTCCTGAAAAACCGGTTTGAAGTTGTCTTTAAGACCCTAAAGATTAGGGAAATAAAAGCATGCAGAAATTATCGCTTTTAAGGAAGAAATTCATCATTTCATTTTCCAAGAAAATGTAATAGATTTGATGGCACTGGGTATCCAGCTTGAACTGAGGACTAAGAGGTAACAGGATAGCAGCCATCATTGTGGTGTGTAGTCGCCTCATTCAGGTTTTTGATTGCTAAAATAGAAAAAATGAGCTTTTTATGAGTATAATCCCCTGTCAGAAATGACCTTCCTTCCACACTCCA